>CM053796.1:12577052-13062759 GCA_028671895.1 Oenanthe sinensis | reverse complement strand
TGTTGCATTTGAAGCAGGTGATATTGGGCTTATTACAAACTCCAGAGTGCTTCCTTCCACAAATTTTGCATTCAGGAACAAACTGTCTGATGGCCTTCGGCTGGTTGAAACCTTGAGCTTTATTGTTTTGTCTTCCTCTTCCATCATTATCATTCTTGGTCTGCTGGGAATCATTTCTCTGACCTTCTGGCCTTCTGTGAAACTTATTTCTAAAATTACCATGTCCCTGACTGTCTTCCCTAGCACCAAACTTTCTTTTTCTGTTATCTTTCTCCTTCTGGGACATGTCACTTTCACCTTCCACGATCATTGCTTTTTGAACTATTGCAGTAAAGCTTTGCAGCTCAAAAACTGCTACCCTACTTCTAATCCATGGCCTTAGGCCTTGCTGAAACCTCTTGGCCTTTTTGACATCAGTGTTGACAAATTCTGGCACAAATCTGGCCATCTCAGAAAACTTGGCCTCGTACTCTGCTACACTCATACCTCCTTGCTTCAATTCTAGAAATTTAATTTCCATCTGGTCCTTCATGAAACTAGGAAAGTACTTTTCTAAAAACAATTCTGTAAACCGATCCCAAGAAATCACACCTTCACCCTGAAGCATCTTCGTAGACTCCCACCAGTAACCGGCTTCAGCTTTAAGAAAGTAACTAGCATACTCAGTCTTCTTATCTTCATCTACGTCTACTAACTGAAAAGCTTTTTCCATTTCCTTAAGCCAAGTTTGGGCTTCTACTGGGTTTGTGGATCCTTTAAATTCAGGTGGTTTCACGGCTTGAAAAGATTTAAAAGTAACTGCTGGGGTTGCAGAAGGTCTTTGCTGTTGCTGAGTTAAAAGAGCTGTCTGCTGTTGTAGCAGCTGAATGAGTTGGGCAACTGTAGGGTCCATAGGATTTTGATCTTGAGTATTTTGGTTCTGAGACGAGTTTGAGGTGTTTCTTTTTCTTGGCGGCATTTACTATAGGGAAACAAGCAACTTATTAAGCAATACACTACACCATATTGTAAACAGTTCAAATACTTTTAAAACCATTTGAGCATTAAAACTCTATTTTAGAAATCAATCTTGTAGCATCATTACTACATAAGTTGCCTGTACAACAAGGATAAATAAAGGTTCTATTGAAAACAGGTTAGCACAACAGGTATAAATAAGGTACTGGTAAAGGTAAGGAACAGTTTATGGTCAAATGTGCGAAAAAGTAAATGACAGAGATATCGGAAGATACTGGAACGGAAAAGCAAACATACATAGATACGAAAAAGTACCAAAGTGCAAGATAGTTAAAGTACAAACACGAATAAAAGTACTGGGAAGAAAATAGAAATAACATCTGGCAAGGGTGCTAGAGGGCTCTAACAAATGTCCCTTCTAACACTCAAACATCCTGACATCTAATCACCCCTGTGATCCCTGTCTCTGGCTGCCCTGAGTCCAATCAGCAGTCTACTAAGCACACGGGTTAACTCTCCTGCCCGCTCCGCCACATCGTCTGGAAATGCCCTAGCTGCAATCTGCCTACGTCCCTCCTCCTCAACAGCTCTAATGCGATCCTCCCACCACTCGACAGGATGCTCGGGAACTCTCAGCTGGCCTCGGGTAATAGCTGGCCTATAAACTCTACGGCGAATAGGGGTACAAGCACTCCCTGAGGGTAGGTCAGGCTGGGCAACGGGCTCAGGAATCAACTCCTCCTCGCTCTCAGAACTGGATATGACTATAACATCATCGTCAGAATCCGAAGAAGAAGAATCAGAGGAACTAGGAGAGGGTGGTGGTTGTGAAACAATACCACGAGCCTGCAATAATATAATATGAAAAGCAAAAAGGGATAAGATCATCTTAAATCTACAGTTAAAAACCTAACATCTATACCACTCTTCGATATCTAATCCTATCTTACCATTACTCTATCTTCTGTTATTAAATGATCTACTTGTTTAACTTAGTCCTGGCTTGTTTCAGTGACCAAAACCTTAGCTCTGATACCAACCTGTGGCGCCCTCCCGACCCGGGGTCTAGATCGGGGCGTCACTGACACTCTATATGCATGCACCCTAAATAACAGTAATAGAAAATACGCATAAATATGACCCCGACTACTCGCCTGGACCTTTCAAGGTAATGGTATGAAACAAGCACACTACTACATTCATTTATATTTAAATTTACAACAACGAAATAATAATATAACTCCTGAAACATCTCAACATCTACTAATAAAAGTACAAGACTAAACAAAGTCTTTTCCTTCCAACTCGGCCTCGATCCTACCTGTTCCCTCTCAGCCAGCCTAGCAAAGTTCATGTAAGACATGTTCTTCCGAGCAGTCTGCTTAATACGGACCATGATTCTCAAAAGCTGTAGATGTTAGAAAATAAAAGAATGAGCTACAAAAGCTCAGCAAGTAACCTTATAGGTTAAAACAGTTCTACAGGCTTATATATAATTTAAACAAAATCTTTTGCTCAAAACCATGCTTTAAATCATTACTGGACCTCATTGTCCCAAAATTGTAATTAACATACTAGTCAGGGTAATCATTACTCGCAAAACTTTCTTTTATAAAACTGCTGGCAGGGTTAAACAATTCCAATAACTGATACAGAATAAACAAGAAGCTGGAAAGTAATAACCAGGTATAAGTATAAGAGTAATCTGCAGGGTTAGATGGATAACAGGATAATAATGTATAACAATTGAAACAAGGTGAAGTCAAGATATGTCTGATAATTGAAGCTGTATGACAGGTTATAACAAGGCATTTCATTATTCATTACTAATCATTTCAAAGTCCATTTGTATAAAACTGCCCTTTCATTAGGACTGATTCTTTCAAAACATTTTTATAAAACTGTCCTCTCATTAGGACCTTGCTTTTCAAATCATTTATAAAACTGTCCTCTCATTAGGACCTTTACTGTTTAGAAACAATTCATTTTGGTTGAAGTTTTCTCACAACGCCAGACAATACGGGTGATCAGCCACGTAAAGTCCCCATAACGGACTAAAGTCCCTCTGGACATAAGGAGTACTCATAAAGGCACTTATTGCCATTGGCCTTGGGCTATCTCATTATAGCCATTGACTATCTCATTATAGTCTTCACATAAAAAGTGCTGGACCGGCGTCACTCGGCCTCTTACGCCTCCAACCTATAGGAATCCGCAGAAACCATTTTGATCGGAATTCCTATAATAACCAAAACCTTTCTTTTTAAAGTTACCAAATCATTTGATGAAAAAGACTTCTTGAAAGTCGGATTCCATATTTAAATCCATTTTTAAAGATCATTAAACAGAGGTAAAGTTTATTCCAAAATATGTCTCAAAACAAGTTGCTGTTGTGGTAAGGTAAGGTAAGCTGAGATCATAAACTGGGAATCAAAATTAGTTAAGTTGTGAAGTCAATGTGCGGGGTCAATCCATAGGTATAACAGTTGTTTTTGAAAACAGTTGTAAGGCATTAGATCATGATAGTAGTTAGACAATAACAACAAGGTACTTTCAGGGTTTAAAGTTTAAGTAAACATAATTAAGGAAAATGGTGTAGACATGAGTCATAGTTCCAGGTTACTGATTTAAGATCTTTAAAACTAGTTTATAAGTTGTCGATAACAGTTCAGGGATTGAAAAGTTTAAAGTGTAATTGAAACTGATATAAGGTTGCAGTTTAAGTCAAACAATTAAAGTAAAGCAGGCTGTACTTTAAAATAGTTGAGATAAGATAACACAGTTGCGAGGTCATAAAGCAGTTTATAAAACAGTTCACTATGCAGTTCATAAAACAGGGTTTAAGTTGAAAGAGATTAGGCAGTAGTTACTTGCCTCAAACAAGGAATGCTACAGCTGTGGAACAGGTAGATCGTCTATACCAGATACTAACTCTCTACTTTAGCCTTCCCTTTGTCCTTCACCTCAATATCCTTCGTAGCTACACAAAAATAATACTATTTCAGAATCTTATAAACTCTCGACGTTCTCTTCAACGTCTAACTATTCTACCCTTTCGATAATGCAACCCTTAAACACATATATCATCCACTATAGACATATTCTACTAAAATCACTTCTATACTGGCAAACAAATATCACATAGACAATTAGATCATCTACAATATTCCTGACTGATAGTCATTCCTATACAGAAGTGGTGTGCCAATAATGTTTTACAAAATCATTTTAGTTTTTAGAAAATTTGGCAGCACTTCCTCTGTAATTGGAGCTATCCGTCGGAATACAACCGACCCAAACAATCATTCAATCATACATAATCAATCCCAAACCACTTTAACTAGACAAGTAAATGTGCACAAATAGTATTCGAATAAATCATAACAACTATCAATTTTCCAGACTAACTTGCAATCCTTGTACTAGCTTATATATATATATAGTTAATTTCAACTAAACAACATCACAATATTCGAAATTAATCAATTAAGAACTCAAGACCAACATGCCACATTGAGGCTCTATACCATTAATCCTAGCTCATAACATAACTCAATTAACTAACGGCATAGTTCTTACTCCAAGCAATATATTTACAATTCCTCATAGCTCATTCGAATTATCACATACAAACTACACAAATAATTTGTTTACTAACTAAGCATGACAATTAGCAACTTGGCCGAACGAATTAATTATAAACATATAGAATTCGAACTAATCATGTATTAACTCATTTCCAACCATAATTACGCATGTATAGTTCGAACAATTCATCATAGCACAAAATCCTTGCATATAACTATCGACCACTAGAATTAACACATATTAGTTAACCTCAATTCAAGCTAGCATCTAATATTTTGTTCATAACAATTTTCGAACCACACTTATAGCAAGAACTCGAGAATTGGAACCAACTAAACAATAAAATCAACATGCAATTCACGATTTACTATAAATCACAATCATAACAGTTGCTAGCATTGTTACCCAACACAATGGAGTTAAATGAGACTATACCAACCGGCAAACAAATCGGAAAATATTAGCCATGACCGGAAAACTTAAAACGTTAACATGCAAAGCTACCCAACCATGTACTCAAGTTTCTAGTATCATAATTAACTGTCCACACATCAAATTAACTTGTCCTTACTCCGTCGGCTCCCCGGAGGTCACTGCCGACGGTGGCAACTCCGGTGGAGGCCGTTCATGGTCCTTTCTCACCGGAATTGCTTTATTTCTTCTTCTCCGACTAGCTCAGCTCACCCTAGGCCAAGATTGAGCCTCTAGGTTCATTGCATGTCACTATTAAACATACACACACACACGGCAGCCACACATTTATGCACACAACTCAAAACAACGATTTTACTACACAATTATGACTTGATACTAGCACAACACGCAGCTACTAGCAACTTTTGACATGAAAAATCTATAGGAAAATGGAAATCGCCAGGAGAGAAGCGGCTACTGACCTACAAACTGAAACACCGAGCAAATGGGGAAGAAAGAAGTGATGCTGTGTTTTATAAAGCCAAGGGCAGTTTAGTAATTTCACAACCCCAATTTCTGAATTAAAAACAATTTATAATTCGAGTTTTGATAGAAACAGATTACAAAAATAACTTTTATATTTTTAAAATAAAGTTCATGAATTTAGAAGCTTCCCCATATTTTTGAAATATTTTTCTGATGAATAACGAATTAATTAAAAATCTTTGAAGTTTTAGTGCATAAATAGGAAATAAGAGTAGAAAAATCTTTAAAAATACAATTGGGCTCGAATAAAATAAACTTTTATTTTTCAAAAGTCTCAAAATATTTAAGAAACATTTTGGAACAGGTTTCATGATTTTTGGACATTCCAATAATTAAATATGGAATTTAGAAGAGTAATATCTCTAGAATAAAACAGGAATGAAAGATTTATATAAAATCACTGAGACTAGAATTAAATACATCACCATTTTTAGAAAGTCTCAAAAATCACATAGGAACTACATATAAAATTTCTTAATTATTGGACACACCAATAATTTTATAAAAATCAAACAGTTACTCAATTAAGCATGAAAAATCAGTTAATCACTTGATTAAAACACTTAAGCATAATACAGTCAAACGGGCAGTCAACTGGACATAACAAATGACCACATATCATATCTTAACACATTAAAACACATAAATCATATACTCCATATTATTCAAATAGATTAAATTACCTCGATCGTTACAGTTACAAAATTGTTCCAAGTTCAATCGAGTCGAGAATGATTCTAGGAGTTTTTACAAGTTATTTCCATGTACGAATGAGTCAAGAATGATGCTATAAGTTGAATTCCACTTCAAATGAGTCAAAAATGAAGCCCCAAATTGTTAAGAATTGTTTTCAAGTTCAACAGAGTCGAGAATGATTCTTGGAGTTGTTATAGGTTATTTCCATGTTCCAAGAGTAATAAAGAATGTTGATTTCAAATTCAAACGAGTGAAGAATGAAGTCTCAAATTGTTACGAATTGGTTTCAAGTTCAATCGAGTCGAGAATGATTCATGGAGTTTTTACAAGTTATTTCCATGTACGAACGAGTTAAGAATTAAGCTATAAGTTGAATTCCACTTCAAATGAGTAAAAAATGAAGCCCCAAATTGTCAAGAATTGTTTTCAAGTTCAATCGAGTCGAGAATGATTCTAGGAATTCTTACAAGTTATTTCCATGTTCAAAGACTAAAGAATGAAGCTATAAGTTGATTTCAAGTTCAAATGAGTCAAGAATGGAGTCTCAAATTGTTACAAAATTGTTTCAAGTTCAATCCAGTCCAGAATGATTCTAGGAGTTTTTACAAGTTATTTCCATGTACGAACGAGTCAAGAATGAAGCTATAAGTTGAATTCCTCTTCAAATGAGTAAAAAATGAAGCCCCAAATTGTTAAGAACTGTTTTCAAGTTCAATCGAGTCGAGAATGATTCGAGGAGTTTTTACAAGTTATTTCCATTTTCAAAGAGTAAAGAATGAAGCTATAAGTTGATTTCAAGTTCAAATGAGTCAAGAATGGAGTCTCAAATTGTTTCAAATTGGTTTCAAGTTCAATCGAGTTGAGAATGATTCTAGGAGTTTTTAGAAGTTATTTCCATGTTCAAAGAGTAAAAATGAAGCTATAAGTTGATTTCAAGTTCAAATGAGTCAAGAACGGAGTCTCAAATTGCTACGAATTGGTTTCAAGTTCAATCGAGTCGAGAATGATTCTAGGAGGTTTTACAAGTTATTTCCATGATCAAAGAGTAAAGAATCAAGCTATAAGTTGATTTCAAGTTCAAATGAGTCAAGAATGAAGTTTCAAGTTGTTACAAATTTGTTTCAAGTTCAATCGAGTCGAGAATGATTCTAGGAGTTTTTACAAGTTATTTCCATGTACGAACGAGTCAAGAATGAAGCTATAAGTTGAATTCCACTTCAAATGAGTCAAAAATGAAGCCCCAAATTGTTAAGAATTGTTTTCAAGTTCAACAGAGTCGAGAATGATTCTTGGAGTTGTTATAGGTTATTTCCATGTTCCAAGAGTAATAAAGAATGTTGATTTCAAATTCAAACGAGTGAAGAATGAAGTCTCAAATTGTTACGAATTGGTTTCAAGTTCAATCGAGTCGAGAATGATTCATGGAGTTTTTACAAGTTATTTCCATGTACGAACGAGTTAAGAATTAAGCTATAAGTTGAATTCCACTTCAAATGAGTAAAAAATGAAGCCCCAAATTGTCAAGAATTGTTTTCAAGTTCAATCGAGTCGAGAATGATTCTAGGAATTCTTACAAGTTATTTCCATGTTCAAAGACTAAAGAATGAAGCTATAAGTTGATTTCAAGTTCAAATGAGTCAAGAATGGAGTCTCAAATTGTTACAAAATTGTTTCAAGTTCAATCCAGTCCAGAATGATTCTAGGAGTTTTTACAAGTTATTTCCATGTACGAACGAGTCAAGAATGAAGCTATAAGTTGAATTCCTCTTCAAATGAGTAAAAAATGAAGCCCCAAATTGTTAAGAACTGTTTTCAAGTTCAATCGAGTCGAGAATGATTCGAGGAGTTTTTACAAGTTATTTCCATTTTCAAAGAGTAAAGAATGAAGCTATAAGTTGATTTCAAGTTCAAATGAGTCAAGAATGGAGTCTCAAATTGTTTCAAATTGGTTTCAAGTTCAATCGAGTTGAGAATGATTCTAGGAGTTTTTAGAAGTTATTTCCATGTTCAAAGAGTAAAAATGAAGCTATAAGTTGATTTCAAGTTCAAATGAGTCAAGAACGGAGTCTCAAATTGCTACGAATTGGTTTCAAGTTCAATCGAGTCGAGAATGATTCTAGGAGTTTTTACAAGTTATTTCCGTGATCAAAGAGTAAAGAATCAAGCTATAAGTTGATTTCAAGTTCAAATGAGTCAAGAATGAAGTTTCAAGTTGTTACAAATTTGTTTCAAGTTCAATCGAGTCGAGAATGATTCTAGGAGTTTTTACAAGTTATTTCCATGTACGAACGAGTCAAGAATGAAGCTATAAGTTGAATTCCACTTCAAATGAGTCAAAAATGAAGCCCCAAATTGTTAAGAATTGTTTTCAAGTTCAACAGAGTCGAGAATGATTCTTGGAGTTGTTATAGGTTATTTCCATGTTCCAAGAGTAATAAAGAATGTTGATTTCAAATTCAAACGAGTGAAGAATGAAGTCTCAAATTGTTACGAATTGGTTTCAAGTTCAATCGAGTCGAGAATGATTCATGGAGTTTTTACAAGTTATTTCCATGTACGAACGAGTTAAGAATTAAGCTATAAGTTGAATTCCACTTCAAATGAGTAAAAAATGAAGCCCCAAATTGTCAAGAATTGTTTTCAAGTTCAATCGAGTCGAGAATGATTCTAGGAATTCTTACAAGTTATTTCCATGTTCAAAGACTAAAGAATGAAGCTATAAGTTGATTTCAAGTTCAAATGAGTCAAGAATGGAGTCTCAAATTGTTACAAAATTGTTTCAAGTTCAATCCAGTCCAGAATGATTCTAGGAGTTTTTACAAGTTATTTCCATGTACGAACGAGTCAAGAATGAAGCTATAAGTTGAATTCCTCTTCAAATGAGTAAAAAATGAAGCCCCAAATTGTTAAGAACTGTTTTCAAGTTCAATCGAGACGAGAATGATTCGAGGAGTTTTTACAAGTTATTTCCATTTTCAAAGAGTAAAGAATGAAGCTATAAGTTGATTTCAAGTTCAAATGAGTCAAGAATGGAGTCTCAAATTGTTACAAATTGGTTTCAAGTTCAATCGAGTTGAGAATAATTCTAGGAGTTTTTAGAAGTTATTTCCATGTTCAAAGAGTAAAAATGAAGCTATAAGTTGATTTCAAGTTCAAATGAGTCAAGAACGGAGTCTCAAATTGCTACGAATTGGTTTCAAGTTCAATCGAGTCGAGAATGATTCTAGGAGTTTTTACAAGTTATTTCCATGATCAAAGAGTAAAGAATCAAGCTATAAGTTGATTTCAAGTTCAAATGAGTCAAGAATGAAGTTTCAAGTTGTTACAAATTTGTTTCAAGTTCAATCGAGTCGAGAATGATTCTAGGAGTTTTTACAAGTTATTTCCATGTACGAACGAGTCAAGAATGAAGCTATAAGTTGAATTCCACTTCAAATGAGTCAAAAATGAAGCCCTAAATTGTTAAGAATTGTTTTCAAGTTCAATCGAGACGAGAATGATTCTGGGAGTTTTTACAAGTTATTTCCTTGTACGAACGAGTCAAGAATGAAGCTATAAGTTGAATTCCACTTCAAATGAGTAAAAAATGAAGGCCCAAATTGTCAAGAATTGTTTTCAAGTACAATCGAGTCGAGAATGATTCTAGGAATTCTTACAAGTTATTTCCATGTTCAAAGACTAAATAATGAAGCTATAAGTTGATTTCAAGTTCAAATGAGTCAAGAAGGGAGTCTCAAATTGTTACAAAATTGTTTCAAGTTCAATCGAGTCGAGAATGATTCTAGGAGTTTGTACAAGTTATTTCCATGTACGAACGAGTCAAGAATGAAGCTATAAGTTGAATTCCACTTCAAATGAGTCAAAAATGAAGCCCCAAATTGTTAAGAATTGTTTGATGTTTAATCGATTCGAGAATGATTCTTGGAGTTTTTACAAGTTATTTCCATGTTCCAAGAGTAAAGAATGAAGCTATAACTTGATTTCAAATTCAAACGAGTCAAGAATGAAGTCTCAAATTGTTACGAATTGTTTTCAAGTTCAATCGAGTCGAGAATGATTCTAGGAGTTTTTACAAGTTATTTCCATGTACGAACGAGTCAAGAATGAAGCTATATGTTGAATTCCACTTCAAATGAGAAAAAAATGAAGCCCTAAATTGTCAAGAATTGTTTTCAAGTTCAATCGATTTGAGAATGATTCTTGGAGTTTTTACAAGTTATTTCCATGTTCAAAAAGTAAAGAATGAAGCTATAAGTTGATTTCAAGTTCAAATGAGTCAAGAATGAAGTTTCAAGTTGTTACAAATTGTTTTCAAGTTCAATCGAGTCGAGAATGATTCTAGGTGTTTTTACAAGTTATTTCCATGTACGAACGAGGCAAGAATGAAGCTATATGTTGAATTACACTTCAAATGAGTCAAAAATGACGCCCCAAATTGTTAAGAATTGTTTTCAAGTTCAATCGAGACGAGAACGATTCTAGGACTTTTTACAAGTTATTTCCATGTTCAAAGAGTAAAGAATGAAGCTATAAGTTGAATTCCACCTCAAATGAGTCAAAAATGAAGCCACAAATTTTTAAGAATTGTTTTCAAGTTCAATCGAGTCGAGAATGATTCTAGGAGTTTTTACAAGTTATTTCCATGTACGAACGAGTCAAGAATTAAGCTATAAGTTGAATTCCACTTCAAATGAGTAAAAAATGAAGCCCCAAATTGTCAAGAATTGTTTTCAAGTTCAATCGAGTCGAGAATGATTCTAGGAATTCTTACAAGTTATTTCCATGTTCAAAGACTAAAGAATGAAGCTATAAGTTGATTTCAAGTTCAAATGAGTCAAGAATGGAGTCTCAAATTGTTACAAAATTGTTTCAAGTTCAATCCAGTCCAGAATGATTCTAGGAGTTTTTACAATTTATTTCCATGTACGAACGAGTCAAGAATGAAGCTATAAGTTGAATTCCTCTTCAAATGAGTAAAAAATGAAGCCCCAAAATGTTAAGAACTGTTTTCAAGTTCAATCGAGTCGAGAATGATTCGAGGAGTTTTTACAAGTTATTTCCATTTTCAAAGAGTAAAGAATGAAGCTATAAGTTGATTTCAAGTTCAAATGAGTCAAGAATGGAGTCTCAAATTGTTACAAATTGGTTTCAAGTTCAATCGAGTTGAGAATGATTCTAGGAGTTTTTAGAAGTTATTTCCATGTTCAAAGAGTAAAAATGAAGCTATAAGTTGATTTCAAGTTCAAATGAGTCAAGAACGGAGTCTCAAATTGCTACGAATTGGTTTCAAGTTCAATCGAGTCGAGAATGATTCTAGGAGTTTTTACAAGTTATTTCCATGATCAAAGAGTAAAGAATCAAGCTATAAGTTGATTTCAAGTTCAAATGAGTCAAGAATGAAGTTTCAAGTTGTTACAAATTTGTTTCAAGTTCAATCGAGTCGAGAATGATTCTAGGAGTTTTTACAAGTTATTTCCATGTACGAACGAGTCAAGAATGAAGCTATAAGTTGAATTCCACTTCAAATGAGTCAAAAATGAAGCCCTAAATTGTTAAGAATTGTTTTCAAGGTCAATCGAGACGAGAATGATTCTGGGAGTTTTTACAAGTTATTTCCTTGTACGAACGAGTCAAGAATGAAGCTATAAGTTGAATTCCACTTCAAATGAGTAAAAAATGAAGGCCCAAATTGTCAAGAATTGTTTTCAAGTACAATCGAGTCGAGAATGATTCTAGGAATTCTTACAAGTTATTTCCATGTTCAAAGACTAAATAATGAAGCTATAAGTTGATTTCAAGTTCAAATGAGTCAAGAATGGAGTCTCAAATTGTTACAAAATTGTTTCAAGTTCAATCGAGTCGAGAATGATTCTAGGAGTTTGTACAAGTTATTTCCATGTACGAACGAGTCAAGAATGAAGCTATAGGTTGAATTCCACTTCAAATGAGTCAAAAATGAAGCCCCAAATTGTTAAGAATTGTTTGATGTTTAATCGATTCGAGAATGATTCTTGGAGTTTTTACAAGTTATTTCCATGTTCCAAGAGTAAAGAATGAAGCTATAACTTGATTTCAAATTCAAACGAGTCAAGAATGAAGTCTCAAATTGTTACGAATTGTTTTCAAGTTCAATCGAGTCGAGAATGATTCTAGGAGTTTTTACAAGTTATTTCCATGTACGAACGAGTCAAGAATGAAGCTATAAGTTGAATTCCACTTCAAATGAGAAAAAAATGAAGCCCTAAATTGTCAAGAATTGTTTTCAAGATCAATCGATTCGAGAATGATTCTTGGAGTTTTTACAAGTTATTTCCATGTTCTAAGAGTAAAGAACGAAGCTATAAGTTGATTTCAAGTTCAAATGAGTCAATAATGAAGTCTCAAATTGTTACGAATTGTTTTCAAGTTCAATCGAGTCGAGAAGGATTCTAGGAGTTTTTACAAGTTATTTCCATTTTCAAAGAGTAAGGAATGAAGCTATAAGTTGATTTCAAGTTCAAATGAGTCAAGAATGAAGTTTCAAGTTGTTACAAATTGTTTTCAAGTTCAATCGAGTCGAGAATGATTCTAGGTGTTTTTACAAGTTATTTCCATGTACGAACGAGTCAAGAATGAAGCTATGTGTTGAATTCCACTTCAAATGACTCAAAAATGACGCACCAAATAGTTAAGAATTGTTTTCAAGTTCAATCGAGACGAGAACGATTCTAGGAGTTTTTACAAGTTATTTCCATGTTCAAAGAGTAAAGAATGAAGCTATAAGTTGATTTCAAGTTCAAATGAGTCAAGAACGGAGTCTCAAATTGTTACGACTTGGTTTCAAGTTCAATCGAGACGAGAATGATTCTAGGAGTTTGTACAAGTTATTTCCATGTACGAACGAGTCAAGAATGAATCTATAAGTTGAATTCCACTTCAAATGAGTCAAAAATGAAGCCCCAAATTGTTAAGAATTGTTTGATGTTCAATCGATTCGAGAATGATTCTTGGAGTTTTTACAAGTTATTTCCATGTTCAAAAAGTAAAGAATGAAGCTATAAGTTGATTTCAAGTTCAAATGAGTCAAGAATGAAGTTTCAAGTTGTTACAAATTGTTTTCAAGTTCAATCGAGTCGAGAATGATTCTAGGTGTTTTTACAAGTTATTTCCATGTACGAACGAGGCAAGAATGAAGCTATATGTTGAATTACACTTCAAATGAGTCAAAAATGACGCCTCAAAATGTTAAGAATTGTTTTCAAGTTCAATCGAGACGAGAACGATTCTAGGAGTTTTTACAAGTTATTTCCATGTTCAAAGAGTAAAGAATGAAGCTATAAGTTGATTTCAAGTTCAAATGAGTCAAGAACGGAGTCTCAAATTGTTACGACTTGGTTTCAAGTTCAATCGAGACGAGAATGATTCTAGGAGTTTGTACAAGTTATTTCCATGTACGAACGAGTCAAGAATGAAGCTATAAGTTGAATTCCACTTCAAATGAGTCAAAAATGAAGCCCCAAATTGTTAAGAATTGTTTGATGTTCAATCGATTCGAGAATGATTCTTCGAGTTTTTACAAGTTATTTCCATGTTCAAAAAGTAAAGAATGAAGCTATAAGTTGATTTCAAGTTCAAATGAGTCAAGAATGAAGTTTCAAGTTGTTACAAATTGTTTTCAAGTTCAATCGAGTCGAGAATGATTCTAGGTGTTTTTACAAGTTATTTCCATGTACGAACGAGGCAAGAATGAAGCTATATGTTGAATTACACTTCAAATGAGTCAAAAATGACGCCCCAAATTGTTAAGAATTGTTTTCAAGTTCAATCGAGACGAGAACGATTCTAGGAGTTTTTACAAGTTATTTCCATGTTCAAAGAGTAAAGAATGAAGCTATAAGTTGATTTCAAGTTCAAATGAGTCAAGAACGGAGTCTCAAATTGTTACGACTTGGTTTCAAGTTCAATCGAGACGAGAATGATTCTAGGAGTTTGTACAAGTTATTTCCATGTACGAACGAGTCAAGAATGAAGCTATAAGTTGAATTCCACTTCAAATGAGTCAAAAATGAAGCCCCAAATTGTTAAGAATTGTTTGATGTTCAATCGATTCGAGAATGATTCTTGGAGTTTTTACAAGTTATTTCCATGTTCAAAAAGTAAAGAATGAAGCTATAAGTTGATTTCAAGTTCAAATGAGTCAAAAATGAAGCCCCAAATTTTTAAGAATTGTTTTCAAGTTCAATCGAGTCGAGAATGGTTCTAGGAGTTTTTACAAGTTATTTCCATGTACGAACGAGTCAAGAATGAAGCTATAAGTTGAATTCCACCTCAAATGAGAAAAAAATGATGCCCCAAATTGTCAAGAATTGTTTTCAAGTTCAATCGATTCGAGAATGATTCTTGGAGTTTTTTCAAGTTATTTCCATGTTCTAAGAGTAAAGAATGAAGCTATAAGTTGATTTCAAGTTCAAATGAGTCAAGAATGAAGTCTCAAATTGTTACGAATTGTTTTCAAGTTAAATGGAGTCGAGAAGGATTCTAGGAGTTTTTACAAGTTATTTCCATTTTCAAAGAGTAAGGAATGAAGCTATAAGTTGATTTCAAGTTCAAATGAGTCAAGAATGAAGTTTCAAGTTGTTACAAATTGTTTTCAAGTTCAATCGAGTCGAGAATGATTCTAGGAGTTTTTACAAGTTATTTCCATGTACGAACGAGTCAAGAATGAAGCTATGTGTTGAATTCCACTTCAAATGACTCAAAAATGACGCACCAAATAGTTAAGAATTGTTTTCAAGTTCAATCGAGACGAAAACGATTCTAGGAGTTTTTACAAGTTATCCATGTTCAAAGTGTGAAGAATGAAGCTATAAGTTGAATTCCACCTCAAATGAGTCAAAAATGACGCCTCAAAATGTTAAGAATTGTTTTCAAGTTCAATCGAGACGAGAACGATTCTAGGAGTTTTTACAAGTTATTTCCATGTTCAAAGACTAAATAATGAAGCTATAAGTTGATTTCAAGTTCAAATGAGTCAAGAATGGAGTCTCAAATTGTTACAAAATTGTTTCAAGTTCAATCGAGTCGAGAATGATTCTAGGAGTTTGTACAAGTTATTTCCATGTACGAACGAGTCAAGAATGAAGCTATAAGTTGAATTCCACTTCAAATGAGTCAAAAATGAAGCCCCAAATTGTTAAGAATTGTTTGATGTTTAATCGATTCGAGAATGATTCTTGGAGTTTTTACAAGTTATTTCCATGTTCCAAGAGTAAAGAATGAAGCTATAAGTTGATTTCAAATTCAAACGAGTCAAGAATGAAGTCTCAAATTGTTACGAATTGTTTTCAAGTTCAATCGAGTCGAGAATGATTCTAGGAGTTTTTACAAGTTATTTCCATGTACGAACGAGTCAAGAATGAAGCTATAAGTTGAATTCCACTTCAAATGAGAAAAAAATGAAGCCCTAAATTGTCAAGAATTGTTTTCAAGTTCAATCGATTCGAGAATGATTCTTGGAGTTTTTACAAGTTATTTCCATGTTCAAAAAGTAAAGAATGAAGCTATAAGTTGATTTCAAGTTCAAATGAGTCAAGAATGAAGTTTCAAGTTGTTACAAATTGTTTTCAAGTTCAATCGAGTCGAGAATGATTCTAGGTGTTTTTACAAGTTATTTCCATGTACGAACGAGGCAAGAATGAAGCTATATGTTGAATTACACTTCAAATGAGTCAAAAATGACGCCCTAAATTGTTAAGAATTGTTTTCAAGTTCAATCGAGACGAGAACGATTCTAGGAGTTTTTACAAGTTATTTCCATGTTCAAAGAGTAAAGAATGAAGCTATAAGTTGAATTCCACCTCAAATGAGTCAAAAATGAAGCCACAAATTTTTAAGAATTGTTTTCAAGTTCAATCGAGTCGAGAATGATTCTAGGAGTTTTTACAAGTTATTTCCATGTACAAACGAGTCAAGAATGAAGCTATAAGTTGAATTCCACTTCAAATGAGAAAAAAATGAAGCCCCAAATTGTCAAGAATTGTTTTCAAGTTCAATCGATTCGAGAATGATTCTTGGAGTTTTTACAAGTTATTTCCATGTTCTAAGAGTAAAGAATGAAGCTATAAGTTGATTTCAAGTTCAAATGAGTCAAGAATGAAGTCTCAAATTGTTACGAATTGTTTTCAAGTTCAATCGAGTCGAGAAGGATTCTAGGAGTTTTTACAAGTTATTTCCATTTTCAAAGAGTAAGGAATGAAGCTATAAGTTGATTTCAAGTTCGAATGAGTCAAGAATGAAGTTTCAAGTTGTTACAAATTGTTTTCAAGTTCAATCGAGTCGAGAATGATTCTAGGTGTTTTTACAAGTTATTTCCATGTACGAACGAGTCAAGAATGAAGCTATGTGTTGAATTCCACTTCAAATGACTCAAAAATGACGCACCAAATAGTTAAGAATTGTTTTCAAGTTCAATCGAGACGAGAACGATTCTAGGAGTTTTTACAAGTTATCCATGTTCAAAGTGTGAAGAATGAAGCTATAAGTTGAATTCCACCTCAAATGAGTCAAAAATGACGCCTCAAAATGTTAAGAATTGTTTTCAAGTTCAATCGAGACGAGAACGATTCTAGGAGTTTTTACAAGTTATTTCCATGTTCAAAGAGTAAAGAATGAAGCTATAAGTTGATTTCAAGTTCAAATGAGTCAAGAACGGAGTCTCAAATTGTTACGACTTGGTTTCAAGTTCAATCGAGTCGAGAATGATTCTAGGAATTCTTACTAGTTATTTCCATGTTCAAAGACTAAATAATGAAGCTATAAGTTGATATCAAGTTCAAATGAGTCAAGAATGGAGTCTCAAATTGTTACAAAATTGTTTCAAGTTCAATCGAGTCGAGAATGATTCTAGGAGTTTTTACAAGTTATTTCCATGTACGAACGAGTCAAGAATGAAGCTATAAGTTGAATTCCACTTCAAATAAGTCAAAAATGAAGCCCCAAATTGTTAAGAATTGTTTTCAAGTTTAATCGATTCGAGAATGATTCTTGGAGTTTTTACAAGTTATTTCCATGTTCCAAGAGTAAAGAATGAAGCTATAAGTTGATTTCAAATTCAAACGAGTCAAGAATGAAGTCTCATATTGTTATGAATTGGTTTCTAGTTCAATCGCGTCGAGAATGTTTTTAGGAGTTTTTACAAGTTATTTCCATGTACGAATGAGTTCAAGTTGTTACAAATTGTTTTCAAGTTCAATCGAGTCGACAATGATTCTAGGTGTTTTTACAAATTATTTCCATGTACGAACGAGTCAAGAATGAAGCTATATGTTGAATTCCACTTCAAATGAGTCAAAAATGAAGCCCTAAATTGTTAAGAATTGTTTTCAAGTTCAATCGAGACGAGAATGATTCTAGGAGTTTTTATAAGTTATTTCCTTGTACGAACGAGTCAAGAATGAAGCTATAAGTTGAATTCCACTTCAAATGAGTAAAAAATGAAGCCCCAAATTGTCAAGAATTGTTTTCAAGTTCAATCGAGTCGAGAATGATTCTAGGAATTCTTACAAGTTATTTCCATGTTCAAAGACTAAATAATGAAGCTATAAGTTGATTTCAAGTTCAAATGAGTCAAGAATGGAGTCTCAAATTGTTACAAAATTGTTTCAAGTTCAATCGAGTCGAGAATGATTCTAGGAGTTTGTACAAGTTATTTCCATGTACGAACGAGTCAAGAATGAAGCTATAAGTTGAATTCCACTTCAAATGAGTCAAAAATGAAGCCCCAAATTGTCAAGAATTGTTTTCAAGTTCAATCGAGTCGAGAATGATTCTAGGAATTCTTACAAGTTATTTCCATGTTCAAAGACTAAATAATGAAGCTATAAGTTGATTTCAAGTTCAAATAAGTCAAAAATGACGCCCCAAATTGTTAAGAATTGTTTTCAAGTTCAATCGAGACGAGAACGATTCTAGGAGTTTTTACAAGTTATTTCCATGTTCAAAGAGTAAAGAATGAAGCTATAAGTTTAATTCCAACTCAAATGAGTCAAAAATGAAGCCCCAAATTTTTAAGAATTGTTTTCAAGTTCAATCGAGTCGAGAATGATTCTAGGAGTTCTTACAAGTTATTTCCATGTTCAAAGAGTAAGGAATGAAGCTATAAGTTGATTTCAAATTCAAACGAGTCAAGAATGAAGTCTCAAATTGTTACGAATTGGTTTCTAGTTCAATCGCGTCGAGAATGATTTTAGGAGTTTTTACAAGTTATTTCCATGTACGAATGAGACAAGAATGAAGCTATAAGTTGAATTCTACTTCAAAAGAGTGAAAAATGAATCCCCAAATTTTTAAGAATTGTTTTCAAGTTCAATCGAGTCGAGAATGATTCTAGGAGTTTTTACAAGTTATTTCCATCTACGAACGAGTCAAGAATGAAGCTATAAGTTGAATTCCACTTCAAATGAGTCAAAAATGAAGCCCTAAATTGTTAAGAATTGTTTTCAAGTTCAATCGAGACGAGAATGATTCTGGGAGTTTTTACAAGTTATTTCCTTGTACGAACGAGTCAAGAATGAAGCTATAAGTTGAATTCCACTTCAAATGAGTCAAAAATGAAGGCCCAAATAGTCAAGAATTGTTTTCAAGTACAATCGAGTCGAGAATGATTCTAGGAATTCTTACAAGTTATTTCCATGTTCAAAGACTAAATAATGAAGCTATAAGTTGATTTCAAGTTCAAATGAGTCAAGAATGGAGTCTCAAATTGTTACAAAATTGTTTCAAGTTCAATCGAGTCGAGAATGATTCTAGGAGTTTGTACAAGTTATTTCCATGTACGAACGAGTCAAGAATGAAGCTATAAGTTGAATTCCACTTCAAATGAGTCAAAAATGAAGCCCCAAATTGTTAAGAATTGTTTGATGTTTAATCGATTCGAGAATGATTCTTGGAGTTTTTACAAGTTATTTCCATGTTCCAAGAGTAAAGAATGAAGCTATAAGTTGATTTCAAATTCAAACGAGTCAAGAATGAAGTCTCAAATTGTTACGAATTGTTTTCAAGTTCAATCGATTCGAGAATGATTCTTGGAGTTTTTACAAGTTATTTCCATGTTCAAAAAGTAAAGAATGAAGCTATAAGTTGATTTCAAGTTCAAATGAGTCAAGAATGAAGTTTCAAGTTGTTACAAATTGTTTTCAAGTTCAATCGAGTCGAGAATGATTCTAGGTGTTTTTACAAGTTATTTCCATGTACGAACGAGGCAAGAATGAAGCTATATGTTGAATTACACTTCAAATGAGTCAAAAATGACGCCCCAAATTGTTAAGAATTGTTTTCAAGTTCAATCGAGTCGAGAATGATTCTAGGAGTTTTTACAAGTTATTTCCATGTACGAACGAGTCAAGAATGAAGCTATAAGTTAATTCCACTTCAAATGAGAAAAAAATGAAGCCCCAAATTGTCAAGAATTGTTTTCAAGTTCAATCGATTCGAGAATGATTCTTGGAGTTTTTACAAGTTATTTCCATGTTCTAAGAGTAAAGAATGAAGCTATAAGTTGATTTCAAGTTCAAATGAGTCAAGAATGAAGTCTCAAATTGTTACGAATTGTTTTCAAGTTCAATCGAGTCGAGAAGGATTCTAGGAGTTTTTACAAGTTATTTCCATTTTCAAAGAGTAAGGAATGAAGCTATAAGTTGATTTCAAGTTCGAATGAGTCAAGAATGAAGTTTCAAGTTGTTACAAATTGTTTTCAAGTTCAATCGAGTCGAGAATGATTCTAGGTGTTTTTACAAGTTATTTCCATGTACGAACGAGTCAAGAATGAAGCTATGTGTTGAATTCCACTTCAAATGACTCAAAAATGACGCACCAAATAGTTAAGAATTGTTTTCAAGTTCAATCGAGACGAGAACGATTCTAGTAGTTTTTACAAGTTATCCATGTTCAAAGTGTGAAGAATAAAGCTATAAGTTGAATTCCACCTCAAATGAGTCAAAAATGACGCCTCAAAATGTTAAGAATTGTTTTCAAGTTCAATCGAGACGAGAACGATTCTAGGAGTTTTTACAAGTTATCCATGTTCAAAGTGTGAAGAATGAAGCTATAAGTTGAATTCCACCTCAAATGAGTCAAAAATGACGCCTCAAAATGTTAAGAATTGTTTTCAAGTTCAATCGAGACGAGAACGATTCTAGGAGTTTTTACAAGTTATTTCCATGTTCAAAGACTAAATAATGAAGCTATAAGTTGATTTCAAGTTCAAATGAGTCAAGAATGGAGTCTCAAATTGTTACAAAATTGTTTCAAGTTCAATCGAGTCGAGAATGATTCTAGGAGTTTGTACAAGTTATTTCCATGTACGAACGAGTCAAGAATGAAGCTATAAGTTGAATTCCACTTCAAATGAGTCAAAAATGAAGCCCCAAATTGTTAAGAATTGTTTGATGTTTAATCGATTCGAGAATGATTCTTGGAGTTTTTACAAGTTATTTCCATGTTCCAAGAGTAAAGAATGAAGCTATAAGTTGATTTCAAATTCAAACGAGTCAAGAATGAAGTCTCAAATTGTTACGAATTGTTTTCAAGTTCAATCGAGTCGAGAATGATTCTAGGAGTTTTTACAAGTTATTTCCATGTACGAACGAGTCAAGAATGAAGCTATAAGTTGAATTCCACTTCAAATGAGAAAAAAATGAAGCCCTAAATTGTCAAGAATTGTTTTCAAGTTCAATCGATTCGAGAATGATTCTTGGAGTTTTTACAAGTTATTTCCTTGTTCAAAAAGTAAAGAATGAAGCTATAAGTTGATTTCAAGTTCAAATGAGTCAAGAATGAAGTTTCAAGTTGTTACAAATTGTTTTCAAGTTCAATCGAGTCGAGAATGATTCTAGGTGTTTTTACAAGTTATTTCCATGTACGAACGAGGCAAGAATGAAGCTATATGTTGAATTACACTTCAAATGAGTCAAAAATGACGCCCCAAATTGTTAAGAATTGTTTTCAAGTTCAATCGAGACGAGAACGATTCTAGGAGTTTTTACAAGTTATTTCCATGTTCAAAGAGTAAAGAATGAAGCTATAAGTTGAATTCCACCTCAAATGAGTCAAAAATGAAGCCACAAATTTTTAAGAATTGTTTTCAAGTTCAATCGAGTCGAGAATGATTCTAGGAGTTTTTACAAGTTATTTCCATGTACGAACGAGTCAAGAATGAAGCTATAAGTTGAATTCCACTTCAAATGAGAAAAAAATGAAGCCCCAAATTGTCAAGAATTGTTTTCAAGTTCAATCGATTCGAGAATGATTCTTGGAGTTTTTACAAGTTATTTCCATGTTCTAAGAGTAAAGAATGAAGCTATAAGTTGATTTCAAGTTCAAATGAGTCAAGAATGAAGTCTCAAATTGTTACGAATTGTTTTCAAGTTCAATCGAGTCGAGAAGGATTCTAGGAGTTTTTACAAGTTATTTCCATTTTCAAAGAGTAAGGAATGAAGCTATAAGTTGATTTCAAGTTCGAATGAGTCAAGAATGAAGTTTCAAGTTGTTACAAATTGTTTTCAAGTTCAATCGAGTCGAGAATGATTCTAGGTGTTTTTACAAGTTATTTCCATGTACGAACGAGTCAAGAATGAAGCTATGTGTTGAATTCCACTTCAAATGACTCAAAAATGACGCACCAAATAGTTAAGAATTGTTTTCAAGTTCAATCGAGACGAGAACGATTCTAGGAGTTTTTACAAGTTATCCATGTTCAAAGTGTGAAGAATGAAGCTATAAGTTGAATTCCACCTCAAATGAGTCAAAAATGACGCCTCAAAATGTTAAGAATTGTTTTCAAGTTCAATCGAGACGAGAACGATTCTAGGAGTTTTTACAAGTTATTTCCATGTTCAAAGAGTAAAGAATGAAGCTATAAGTTGATTTCAAGTTCAAATGAGTCAAGAACGGAGTCTCAAATTGTTACGACTTGGTTTCAAGTTCAATCGAGTCGAGAATGATTCTAGGAATTCTTACTAGTTATTTCCATGTTCAAAGACTAAATAATGAAGCTATAAGTTCATATCAAGTTCAAATGAGTCAAGAATGGAGTCTCAAATTGTTACAAAATTGTTTCAAGTTCAATCGAGTCGAGAATGATTCTAGGAGTTTTTACAAGTTATTTCCATGTACGAACGAGTCAAGAATGAAGCTATAAGTTGAATTCCACTTCAAATAAGTCAAAAATGAAGCCCCAAATTGTTAAGAATTGTTTTCAAGTTTAATCGATTCGAGAATGATTCTTGGAGTTTTTACAAGTTATTTCCATGTTCCAAGAGTAAAGAATGAAGCTATAAGTTGATTTCAAATTCAAACGAGTCAAGAATGAAGTCTCATATTGTTACGAATTGGTTTCTAGTTCAATCGCGTCGAGAATGTTTTTAGGAGTTTTTACAAGTTATTTCCATGTACGAATGAGTCCAAGTTGTTACAAATTGTTTTCAAGTTCAATCGAGTCGACAATGATTCTAGGTGTTTTTACAAGTTATTTCCATGTACGAACGAGTCAAGAATGAAGCTATATGTTGAATTCCACTTCAAATGAGTCAAAAATGAAGCCCTAAATTGTTAAGAATTGTTTTCAAGTTCAATCGAGACGAGAATGATTCTAGGAGTTTTTATAAGTTATTTCCTTGTACGAACGAGTCAAGAATGAAGCTATAAGTTGAATTCCACTTCAAATGAGTAAAAAATGAAGCCCCAAATTGTCAAGAATTGTTTTCAAGTTCAATCGAGTCGAGAATGATTCTAGGAATTCTTACAAGTTATTTCCATGTTCAAAGACTAAATAATGAAGCTATAAGTTGATTTCAAGTTCAAATGAGTCAAGAATGGAGTCTCAAATTGTTACAAAATTGTTTCAAGTTCAATCGAGTCGAGAATGATTCTAGGAGTTTTTACAAGTTATTTCCATGTATGAACGAGTCAAGAATGAAGCTATAAGTTGAATTCCACTTCAAATGAGTCAAAAATGAAGCCCCAAATTGTTAAGAATTGTTTTCAAGTTTAATCGGTTCGAGAATGATTCTTGGAGTTTTTACAAGTTATTTCCATGTTCCAAGAGGAAAGAATGAATCTATAAGTTGATTTCAAATTCAAACGAGTCAAGAATGAAGTCTCAAATTGTTACGAATTGGTTTCTAGTTCAATCGCTTCGAGAATGATTTTAGGAGTTTTTACAAGTTATTTCTATGTACGAATGAGACAAGAATGAATCTATAAGTTGAATTCTACTTCAAAAGAGTAAAAAATGAATCCCCAAATTTTTAAGAATTGTTTTCAAGTTCAATCGAGTCGAGAATGATTCTAGGAGTTTTTACAAGTTATTTCCATGTACGAACGAGTCAAGAATGAAGCTATAAGTTGAATTCCACTTCAAATGAGTCAAAAATGAAGCCCTAAATTGTTAAGAATTGTTTTCAAGTTCAATCGAGACGAGAATGATTCTGGGAGTTTTTACAAGTTATTTCCTTGTACGAACGAGTCAAGAATGAAGCTATAAGTTGAATTCCACTTCAAATGAGTCAAAAATGAAGGCCCAAATAGTCAAGAATTGTTTTCAAGTACAATCGAGTCGAGAATGATTCTAGGAATTCTTACAAGTTATTTCCATGTTCAAAGACTAAATAATGAAGCTATAAGTTGATTTCAAGTTCAAATGAGTCAAGAATGGAGTCTCAAATTGTTACAAAATTGTTTCAAGTTCAATCGAGTCGAGAATGATTCTAGGAGTTTGTACAAGTTATTTCCATGTACGAACGAGTCAAGAATGAAGCTATAAGTTGAATTCCACTTCAAATGAGTCAAAAATGAAGCCCCAAATTGTTAAGAATTGTTTGATGTTTAATCGATTCGAGAATGATTCTTGGAGTTTTTACAAGTTATTTCCATGTTCCAAGAGTAAAGAATGAAGCTATAAGTTGATTTCAAATTCAAATGAGTCAAGAATGAAGTCTCAAATTGTTACGAATTGTTTTCAAGTTCAATCGAGTCGAGAAGGATTCTAGGAGTTTTTACAAGTTATTTCCATTTTCAAAGAGTAAGGAATGAAGCTATAAGTTGATTTCAAGTTCGAATGAGTCAAGAATGAAGTTTCAAGTTGTTACAAATTGTTTTCAAGTTCAATCGAGTCGAGAATGATTCTAGGTGTTTTTACAAGTTATTTCCATGTACGAACGAGTCAAGAATGAAGCTATGTGTTGAATTCCACTTCAAATGACTCAAAAATGACGCACCAAATAGTTAAGAATTGTTTTCAAGTTCAATCGAGACGAGAACGATTCTAGGAGTTTTTACAAGTTATCCATGTTCAAAGTGTGAAGAATGAAGCTATAAGTTGAATTCCACCTCAAATGAGTCAAAAATGACGCCTCAAAATGTTAAGAATTGTTTTCAAGTTCAATCGAGACGAGAACGATTCTAGGAGTTTTTACAAGTTATTTCCATGTTCAAAGAGTAAAGAATGAAGCTATAAGTTGATTTCAAGTTCAAATGAGTCAAGAACGGAGTCTCAAATTGTTACGACTTGGTTTCAAGTTCAATCGAGTCGAGAATGATTCTAGGAATTCTTACTAGTTATTTCCATGTTCAAAGACTAAATAATGAAGCTATAAGTTGATATCAAGTTCAAATGAGTCAAGAATGGAGTCTCAAATTGTTACAAAATTGTTTCAAGTTCAATCGAGTCGAGAATGATTCTAGGAGTTTTTACAAGTTATTTCCATGTACGAACGAGTCAAGAATGAAGCTATAAGTTGAATTCCACTTCAAATAAGTCAAAAATGAAGCCCCAAATTGTTAAGAATTGTTTTCAAGTTTAATCGATTCGAGAATGATTCTTGGAGTTTTTACAAGTTATTTCCATGTTCCAAGAGTAAAGAATGAAGCTATAAGTTGATTTCAAATTCAAACGAGTCAAGAATGAAGTCTCATATTGTTACGAATTGGTTTCTAGTTCAATCGCGTCGAGAATGTTTTTAGGAGTTTTTACAAGTTATTTCCATGTACGAATGAGTCCAAGTTGTTACAAATTGTTTTCAAGTTCAATCGAGTCGACAATGATTCTAGGTGTTTTTACAAGTTATTTCCATGTACGAACGAGTCAAGAATGAAGCTATATGTTGAATTCCACTTCAAATGAGTCAAAAATGAAGCCCTAAATTGTTAAGAATTGTTTTCAAGTTCAATCGAGACGAGAATGATTCTAGGAGTTTTTATAAGTTATTTCCTTGTACGAACGAGTCAAGAATGAAGCTATAAGTTGAATTCCACTTCAAATGAGTAAAAAATGAAGCCCCAAATTGTCAAGAATTGTTTTCAAGTTCAATCGAGTCGAGAATGATTCTAGGAATTCTTACAAGTTATTTCCATGTTCAAAGACTAAATAATGAAGCTATAAGTTGATTTCAAGTTCAAATGAGTCAAGAATGGAGTCTCAAATTGTTACAAAATTGTTTCAAGTTCAATCGAGTCGAGAATGATTCTAGGAGTTTTTACAAGTTATTTCCATGTATGAACGAGTCAAGAATGAAGCTATAAGTTGAATTCCACTTCAAATGAGTCAAAAATGAAGCCCCAAATTGTTAAGAATTGTTTTCAAGTTTAATCGGTTCGAGAATGATTCTTGGAGTTTTTACAAGTTATTTCCATGTTCCAAGAGGAAAGAATGAATCTATAAGTTGATTTCAAATTCAAACGAGTCAAGAATGAAGTCTCAAATTGTTACGAATTGGTTTCTAGTTCAATCGCTTCGAGAATGATTTTAGGAGTTTTTACAAGTTATTTCTATGTACGAATGAGACAAGAATGAATCTATAAGTTGAATTCTACTTCAAAAGAGTAAAAAATGAATCCCCAAATTTTTAAGAATTGTTTTCAAGTTCAATCGAGTCGAGAATGATTCTAGGAGTTTTTACAAGTTATTTCCATGTACGAACGAGTCAAGAATGAAGCTATAAGTTGAATTCCACTTCAAATGAGTCAAAAATGAAGCCCTAAATTGTTAAGAATTGTTTTCAAGTTCAATCGAGACGAGAATGATTCTGGGAGTTTTTACAAGTTATTTCCTTGTACGAACGAGTCAAGAATGAAGCTATAAGTTGAATTCCACTTCAAATGAGTCAAAAATGAAGGCCCAAATAGTCAAGAATTGTTTTCAAGTACAATCGAGTCGAGAATGATTCTAGGAATTCTTACAAGTTATTTCCATGTTCAAAGACTAAATAATGAAGCTATAAGTTGATTTCAAGTTCAAATGAGTCAAGAATGGAGTCTCAAATTGTTACAAAATTGTTTCAAGTTCAATCGAGTCGAGAATGATTCTAGGAGTTTGTACAAGTTATTTCCATGTACGAACGAGTCAAGAATGAAGCTATAAGTTGAATTCCACTTCAAATGAGTCAAAAATGAAGCCCCAAATTGTTAAGAATTGTTTGATGTTTAATCGATTCGAGAATGATTCTTGGAGTTTTTACAAGTTATTTCCATGTTCCAAGAGTAAAGAATGAAGCTATAAGTTGATTTCAAATTCAAACGAGTCAAGAATGAAGTCTCAAATTGTTACGAATTGTTTTCAAGTTCAATCGATTCGAGAATGATTCTTGGAGTTTTTACAAGTTATTTCCATGTTCAAAAAGTAAAGAATGAAGCTATAAGTTGATTTCAAGTTCAAATGAGTCAAGAATGAAGTTTCAAGTTGTTACAAATTGTTTTCAAGTTCAATCGAGTCAAGAATGATTCTAGGTGTTTTTACAAGTTATTTCCATGTACGAACGAGGCAAGAATGAAGCTATATGTTGAATTACACTTCAAATGAGTCAAAAATGACGCCCCAAATTGTTAAGAATTGTTTTCAAGTTCAATCGAGACGAGAACGATTCTAGGAGTTTTTACAAGTTATTTCCATGTTCAAGGAGTAAAGAATGAAGCTATAAGTTGAATTCCACCTCAAATGAGTCAAAAATGAAGCCACAAATTTTTAAGAATTGTTTTCAAGTTCAATCGAGTCGAGAATGATTCTAGGAGTTTTTACAAGTTATTTCCATGTACGAACGAGTCAAGAATGAAGCTATAAGTTGAATTCCACTTCAAATGAGAAAAAAATGAAGCCCCAAATTGTCAAGAATTGTTTTCAAGTTCAATCGATTCGAGAATGATTCTTGGAGTTTTTACAAGTTATTTCCATGTTCTAAGAGTAAAGAATGAAGCTATAAGTTGATTTCAAGTTCAAATGAGTCAAGAATGAAGTCTCAAATTGTTACGAATTGTTTTCAAGTTCAATCGAGTCGAGAAGGATTCTAGGAGTTTTTACAAGTTATTTCCATTTTCAAAGAGTAAGGAATGAAGCTATAAGTTGATTTCAAGTTCGAATGAGTCAAGAATGAAGTTTCAAGTTGTTACAAATTGTTTTCAAGTTCAATCGAGTCGAGAATGATTCTAGGTGTTTTTACAAGTTATTTCCATGTACGAACGAGTCAAGAATGAAGCTATGTGTTGAATTCCACTTCAAATGACTCAAAAATGATGCACCAAATAGTTAAGAATTGTTTTCAAGTTCAATCGAGACGAGAACGATTCTAGTAGTTTTTACAAGTTATCCATGTTCAAAGTGTGAAGAATGAAGCTATAAGTTGAATTCCACCTCAAATGAGTCAAAAATGACGCCTCAAAATGTTAAGAATTGTTTTCAAGTTCAATCGAGACGAGAACGATTCTAGGAGTTTTTACAAGTTATTTCCATGTTCAAAGAGTAAAGAATGAAGCTATAAGTTGATTTCAAGTTCAAATGAGTCAAGAACGGAGTCTCAAATTGTTACGACTTGGTTTCAAGTTCAATCGAGTCGAGAATGATTCTAGGAATTCTTACTAGTTATTTCCATGTTCAAAGACTAAATAATGAAGCTATAAGTTGATATCAAGTTCAAATGAGTCAAGAATGGAGTCTCAAATTGTTACAAAATTGTTTCAAGTTCAATCGAGTCGAGAATGATTCTAGGAGTTTTTACAAGTTATTTCCATGTACGAACGAGTCAAGAATGAAGCTATAAGTTGAATTCCACTTCAAATGAGTCAAAAATGAAGCCCCAAATTGTTAAGAATTGTTTTCAAGTTTAATCGATTCGAGAATGATTCTTGGAGTTTTTACAAGTTATTTCCATGTTCCAAGAGTAAAGAATGAAGCTATAAGTTGATTTCAAATTCAAACGAGTCAAGAATGAAGTCTCATATTGTTACGAATTGGTTTCTAGTTCAATCGCGTCGAGAATGTTTTTAGGAGTTTTTACAAGTTATTTCCATGTACGAATGAGTCCAAGTTGTTACAAATTGTTTTCAAGTTCAATCGAGTCGACAATGATTCTAGGTGTTTTTACAAGTTATTTCCATGTACGAACGAGTCAAGAATGAAGCTATATGTTGAATTCCACTTCAAATGAGTCAAAAATGAAGCCCTAAATTGTTAAGAATTGTTTTCAAGTTCAATCGAGACGAGAATGATTCTAGGAGTTTTTATAAGTTATTTCCTTGTACGAACGAGTCAAGAATGAAGCTATAAGTTGAATTCCACTTCAAATGAGTAAAAAATGAAGCCCCAAATTGTCAAGAATTGTTTTCAAGTTCAATCGAGTCGAGAATGATTCTAGGAATTCTTACAAGTTATTTCCATGTTCAAAGACTAAATAATGAAGCTATAAGTTGATTTCAAGTTCAAATGAGTCAAGAATGGAGTCTCAAATTGTTACAAAATTGTTTCAAGTTCAATCGAGTCGAGAATGATTCTAGGAGTTTTTAGAAGTTATTTCCATGTATGAACGAGTCAAGAATGAAGCTATAAGTTGAATTCCACTTCAAATGAGTCAAAAATGAAGCCCCAAATTGTTAAGAATTGTTTTCAAGTTTAATCGGTTCGAGAATGATTCTTGGAGTTTTTACAAGTTATTTCCATGTTCCAAGAGGAAAGAATGAAGCTATAAGTTGATTTCAAATTCAAACGAGTCAAGAATGAAGTCTCAAATTGTTACGAATTGGTTTCTAGTTCAATCGCGTCGAGAATGATTTTAGGAGTTTTTACAAGTTATTTCCATGTACGAATGAGACAAGAATGAAGCTATAAGTTGAATTCTACTTCAAAAGAGTAAAAAATGAATCCCCAAATTTTCAAGAATTGTTTTCAAGTTCAATCGAGTCGAGAATGATTCTAGGAGTTTTTACAAGTTATTTCCATGTACGAACGAGTCAAGAATGAAGCTATAAGTTGAATTCCACTTCAAATGAGTCAAAAATGAAGCCCTAAATTGTTAAGAATTGTTTTCAAGTTCAATCGAGACGAGAATGATTCTGGGAGTTTTTACAAGTTATTTCCTTGTACGAACGAGTCAAGAATGAAGCTATAAGTTGAATTCCACTTCAAATGAGTCAAAAATGAAGGCCCAAATAGTCAAGAATTGTTTTCAAGTACAATCGAGTCGAGAATGATTCTAGGAATTCTTACAAGTTATTTCCATGTTCAAAGACTAAATAATGAAGCTATAAGTTGATTTCAAGTTCAAATGAGTCAAGAATGGAGTCTCAAATTGTTACAAAATTGTTTCAAGTTCAATCGAGTCGAGAATGATTCTAGGAGTTTGTACAAGTTATTTCCATGTACGAACGAGTCAAGAATGAAGCTATAAGTTGAATTCCACTTCAAATGAGTCAAAAATGAAGCCCCAAATTGTTAAGAATTGTTTGATGTTTAATCGATTCGAGAATGATTCTTGGAGTTTTTACAAGTTATTTCCATGTTCCAAGAGTAAAGAATGAAGCTATAAGTTGATTTCAAATTCAAACGAGTCAAGAATGAAGTCTCAAATTGTTACGAATTGTTTTCAAGTTCAATCGAGTCGAGAATGATTCTTGGAGTTTTTACAAGTTATTTCCATGTTCAAAAAGTAAAGAATGAAGCTATAAGTTGATTTCAAGTTCAAATGAGTCAAGAATGAAGTTTCAAGTTGTTACAAATTGTTTTCAAGTTCAATCGAGTCGAGAATGATTCTAGGTGTTTTTACAAGTTATTTCCATGTACGAACGAGGCAAGAATGAAGCTATATGTTGAATTACACTTCAAATGAGTCAAAAATGACGCCCCAAATTGTTAAGAATTGTTTTCAAGTTCAATCGAGACGAGAACGATTCTAGGAGTTTTTACAAGTTATTTCCATGTTCAAGGAGTAAAGAATGAAGCTATAAGTTGAATTCCACCTCAAATGAGTCAAAAATGAAGCCACAAATTTTTAAGAATTGTTTTCAAGTTCAATCGAGTCGAGAATGATTCTAGGAGTTTTTACAAGTTATTTCCATGTACGAACGAGTCAAGAATGAAGCTATAAGTTGAATTCCACTTCAAATGAGAAAAAAATGAAGCCCCAAATTGTCAAGAATTGTTTTCAAGTTCAATCGATTCGAGAATGATTCTTGGAGTTTTTACAAGTTATTTCCATGTTCTAAGAGTAAAGAATGAAGCTATAAGTTGATTTCAAGTTCAAATGAGTCAAGAATGAAGTCTCAAATTGTTACGAATTGTTTTCAAGTTCAATCGAGTCGAGAAGGATTCTAGGAGTTTTTACAAGTTATTTCCATTTTCAAAGAGTAAGGAATGAAGCTATAAGTTGATTTCAAGTTCGAATGAGTCAAGAATGAAGTTTCAAGTTGTTACAAATTGTTTTCAAGTTCAATCGAGTCGAGAATGATTCTAGGTGTTTTTACAAGTTATTTCCATGTACGAACGAGTCAAGAATGAAGCTATGTGTTGAATTCCACTTCAAATGACTCAAAAATGATGCACCAAATAGTTAAGAATTGTTTTCAAGTTCAATCGAGACGAGAACGATTCTAGTAGTTTTTACAAGTTATCCATGTTCAAAGTGTGAAGAATGAAGCTATAAGTTGAATTCCACCTCAAATGAGTCAAAAATGACGCCTCAAAATGTTAAGAATTGTTTTCAAGTTCAATCGAGACGAGAACGATTCTAGGAGTTTTTACAAGTTATTTCCATGTTCAAAGAGTAAAGAATGAAGCTATAAGTTGATTTCAAGTTCAAATGAGTCAAGAACGGAGTCTCAAATTGTTACGACTTGGTTTCAAGTTCAATCGAGTCGAGAATGATTCTAGGAATTCTTACTAGTTATTTCCATGTTCAAAGACTAAATAATGAAGCTATAAGTTGATATCAAGTTCAAATGAGTCAAGAATGGAGTCTCAAATTGTTACAAAATTGTTTCAAGTTCAATCGAGTCGAGAATGATTCTAGGAGTTTTTACAAGTTATTTCCATGTACGAACGAGTCAAGAATGAAGCTATAAGTTGAATTCCACTTCAAATAAGTCAAAAATGAAGCCCCAAATTGTTAAGAATTGTTTTCAAGTTTAATCGATTCGAGAATGATTCTTGGAGTTTTTACAAGTTATTTCCATGTTCCAAGAGTAAAGAATGAAGCTATAAGTTGATTTCAAATTCAAACGAGTCAAGAATGAAGTCTCATATTGTTACGAATTGGTTTCTAGTTCAATCGCGTCGAGAATGTTTTTAGGAGTTTTTACAAGTTATTTCCATGTACGAATGAGTCCAAGTTGTTACAAATTGTTTTCAAGTTCAATCGAGTCGACAATGATTCTAGGTGTTTTTACAAGTTATTTCCATGTACGAACGAGTCAAGAATGAAGCTATATGTTGAATTCCACTTCAAATGAGTCAAAAATGAAGCCCTAAATTGTTAAGAATTGTTTTCAAGTTCAATCGAGACGAGAATGATTCTAGGAGTTTTTATAAGTTATTTCCTTGTACGAACGAGTCAAGAATGAAGCTATAAGTTGAATTCCACTTCAAATGAGTAAAAAATGAAGCCCCAAATTGTCAAGAATTGTTTTCAAGTTCAATCGAGTCGAGAATGATTCTAGGAATTCTTACAAGTTATTTCCATGTTCAAAGACTAAATAATGAAGCTATAAGTTGATTTCAAGTTCAAATGAGTCAAGAATGGAGTCTCAAATTGTTACAAAATTGTTTCAAGTTCAATCGAGTCGAGAATGATTCTAGGAGTTTTTAGAAGTTATTTCCATGTATGAACGAGTCAAGAATGAAGCTATAAGTTGAATTCCACTTCAAATGAGTCAAAAATGAAGCCCCAAATTGTTAAGAATTGTTTTCAAGTTTAATCGGTTCGAGAATGATTCTTGGAGTTTTTACAAGTTATTTCCATGTTCCAAGAGGAAAGAATGAAGCTATAAGTTGATTTCAAATTCAAACGAGTCAAGAATGAAGTCTCAAATTGTTACGAATTGGTTTCTAGTTCAATCGCGTCGAGAATGATTTTAGGAGTTTTTACAAGTTATTTCCATGTACGAATGAGACAAGAATGAAGCTATAAGTTGAATTCTACTTCAAAAGAGTAAAAAATGAATCCCCAAATTTTCAAGAATTGTTTTCAAGTTCAATCGAGTCGAGAATGATTCTAGGAGTTTTTACAAGTTATTTCCATGTACGAACGAGTCAAGAATGAAGCTATAAGTTGAATTCCACTTCAAATGAGTCAAAAATGAAGCCCTAAATTGTTAAGAATTGTTTTCAAGTTCAATCGAGACGAGAATGATTCTGGGAGTTTTTACAAGTTATTTCCTTGTACGAACGAGTCAAGAATGAAGCTATAAGTTGAATTCCACTTCAAATGAGTCAAAAATGAAGGCCCAAATAGTCAAGAATTGTTTTCAAGTACAATCGAGTCGAGAATGATTCTAGGAATTCTTACAAGTTATTTCCATGTTCAAAGACTAAATAATGAAGCTATAAGTTGATTTCAAGTTCAAATGAGTCAAGAATGGAGTCTCAAATTGTTACAAAATTGTTTCAAGTTCAATCGAGTCGAGAATGATTCTAGGAGTTTGTACAAGTTATTTCCATGTATGAACGAGTCAAGAATGAAGCTATAAGTTGAATTCCACTTCAAATGAGTCAAAAATGAAGCCCCAAATTGTTAAGAATTGTTTTCAAGTTTAATCGGTTCGAGAATGATTCTTGGAGTTTTTACAAGTTATTTCCATGTTCCAAGAGGAAAGAATGAAGCTATAAGTTGATTTCAAATTCAAACGAGTCAAGAATGAAGTCTCAAATTGTTACGAATTGGTTTCTAGTTCAATCGCGTCGAGAATGATTTTAGGAGTTTTTACAAGTTATTTCCATGTACGAATGAGACAAGAATGAAGCTATAAGTTGAATTCTACTTCAAAAGAGTAAAAAATGAATCCCCAAATTTTCAAGAATTGTTTTCAAGTTCAATCGAGTCGAGAATGATTCTAGGAGTTTTTACAAGTTATTTCCATGTACGAACGAGTCAAGAATGAAGCTATAAGTTGAATTCCACTTCAAATGAGTCAAAAATGAAGCCCTAAATTGTTAAGAATTGTTTTCAAGTTCAATCGAGACGAGAATGATTCTGGGAGTTTTTACAAGTTATTTCCTTGTACGAACGAGTCAAGAATGAAGCTATAAGTTGAATTCCACTTCAAATGAGTCAAAAATGAAGGCCCAAATAGTCAAGAATTGTTTTCAAGTACAATCGAGTCGAGAATGATTCTAGGAATTCTTACAAGTTATTTCCATGTTCAAAGACTAAATAATGAAGCTATAAGTTGATTTCAAGTTCAAATGAGTCAAGAATGGAGTCTCAAATTGTTACAAAATTGTTTCAAGTTCAATCGAGTCGAGAATGATTCTAGGAGTTTGTACAAGTTATTTCCATGTACGAACGAGTCAAGAATGAAGCTATAAGTTGAATTCCACTTCAAATGAGTCAAAAATGAAGCCCCAAATTGTTAAGAATTGTTTGATGTTTAATCGATTCGAGAATGATTCTTGGAGTTTTTACAAGTTATTTCCATGTTCCAAGAGTAAAGAGTGAAGCTATAAGTTGATTTCAAATTCAAACGAGTCAAGAATGAAGTCTCAAATTATTACGAATTGTTTTCAAGTTCAATCGAGTCGAGAATGATTCTAGGAGTTTTTACAAGTTATTTCCATGTACGAACGAGTCAAGAATGAAGCTATAAGTTGAATTCCACTTCAAATGAGAAAAAAATGAAGCCCTAAATTGTCAAGAATTGTTTTCAAGTTCAATCGATTCGAGAATGATTCTTGGAGTTTTTACAAGTTATTTCCATGTTCAAAAAGTAAAGAATGAAGCTATAAGTTGATTTCAAGTTCAAATGAGTCAAGAATGAAGTTTCAAGTTGTTACAAATTGTTTTCAAGTTCAATCGAGTCGAGAATGATTCTAGGTGTTTTTCAAGTTATTTCCATGTACGAACGAGGCAAGAATGAAGCTATATGTTGAATTACACTTCAATTGAGTCAAAAATGACGCCCCAAATTGTTAAGAATTGTTTTCAAGTTCAATCGAGACGAGAACGATTCTAGGAGTTTTTACAAGTTATTTCCATGTTCAAAGAGTAAAGAATGAAGCTATAAGTTGAATTCCACCTCAAATGAGTCAAAAATGAAGCCACAAATTTTTAAGAATTGTTTTCAAGTTCAATCGAGTCGAGAATGATTCTAGGAGTTTTTACAAGTTATTTCCATGTACGAACGAGTCAAGAATGAAGCTATAAGTTGAATTCCACTTCAAATGAGAAAAAAATGAAGCCCCAAATTGTCAAGAATTGTTTTCAAGTTCAATCGATTCGAGAATGATTCTTGGAGTTTTTACAAGTTATTTCCATGTACGAACGAGTCAAGAATGAAGCTATATGTTGAATTCCACTTCAAATGAGTCAAAAATGAAGCCCCAAATTGTTAAGAATTGTTTTCAAGTTCAATCGAGTCGAGAATGATTCTAGGAGTTTTTACAGGTTATTTCCATGTACGAACGGGTCAAGAATGAAGCTATATGTTGAATTCCACTTCAAATGAGTCAAAAATGAAGCCCTAAATTGTTAAGAATTGTTTTCAAGTTCAATCGAGACGAGAATGATTCTGGGAGTTTTTACAAGTTATTTCCTTGTACGAACGAGTCAAGAATGAAGCTATAAGTTGAATTCCACTTCAAATGAGTAAAAAATGAAGCCCCAAATTGTCAAGAATTGTTTTCAAGTTCAATCGAGTCGAGAATGATTCTAGGAATTCTTACAAGTTATTTCCATGTTCAAAGACTAAATAATGAAGCTATAAGTTGATTTCAAGTTCAAATGAGTCAAGAATGGAGTCTCAAATTGTTACAAAATTGTTTCAAGTTCAATCGAGTCGAGAATGATTCTAGGAGTTTTTAGAAGTTATTTCCATGTATGAACGAGTCAAGAATGAAGCTATAAGTTGAATTCCACTTCAAATGAGTCAAAAATGAAGCCCCAAATTGTTAAGAATTGTTTTCAAGTTTAATCGGTTCGAGAATGATTCTTGGTGTTTTTACAAGTTATTTCGATGTTCCAAGAGGAAAGAATGAAGCTATAAGTTGATTTCAAATTCAAACGAGTCAAGAATGAAGTCTCAAATTGTTACGAATTGGTTTCTAGTTCAATCGCGTCGAGAATGATTTTAGGAGTTTTTACAAGTTATTTCCATGTACGAATGAGACAAGAATGAAGCTATAAGTTGAATTCTACTTCAAAAGAGTAAAAAATGAATCCCCAAATTTTTAAGAATTGTTTTCAAGTTCAATCGAGTCGAGAATGATTCTAGGAGTTTTTACAAGTTATTTCCATGTACGAACGAGTCAAGAATGAAGCTATAAGTTGAATTCTACTTCAAATGAGTCAAAAATGAAGCCCTAAATTGTTAAGAATTGTTTTCAAGTTCAATCGAGTCGAGAATGATTCTAGGAGTTTTTACAGGTTATTTCCATGTACGAACGAGTCAAGAATGAACCTATAAGTTGAATTCCACTTCAAATGAGTCAAAAATGACGCTTCATATTGTTAAGAATTGTTTTCAAGTTCAATCGAGACGAGAACGATTCTAGGAGTTTTTACAAGTTATTTCCATGTTCAAAGAGTAAAAAATGAAGCTATAAGTTGATTTCAAGTTCAAATGAGTCAAGAACAGAGTCTCAAATTGTTACGAATTGGTTTCAAGTTCAATCGAGTCGAGAATGATTCTAGGAGTTCTTACAAGTTATTTCCATGTTCAAAGAGTAAAGAATGAAGCTATAAGTTGATTTCAAGTTCAAATGAGTCAAGAATGGAGTCTGAAATTGTTACGAATTGGTTTCAAGTTCAATCGAGTCGAGAATGATTCCATGAGTTTTTACAATTTATTTCCATGTACGAACGAGTCAAGAATGAAGCTATAAGTTCAATTCCACTTCAAATGAATAAAAAATGAAGCCCCAAATTGTTAAGAGTTGTTTTCAAGTTTAATCGAGACAAGAATTATTCTAGGAGTTTTTACAAGTTATTTCCATGTTCAAAGAGTAAAGAATGAAGCTATAAGTTGAATTCCACCTCAAATGAGTCAAAAATGAAGCCCCAAATTTTTAAGAATTGTTTTCAAGTTCAATCGAGTCGAGAATGATTCTAGGAGTTTTTACAAGTTATTTCCATGTACGAACGAGTCAAGAATGAAGCTATAAGTTGAATTCCACTTCAAATGAGTCAAAAATGAAGCCCTAAATTGTTAAGAATTGTTTTCAAGTTCAATCGAGTCGAGAATGATTCTAGGAGTTTTTACAGGTTATTTCCATGTACGAACGAGTAAAGAATGAAGCTACCTCCTTTTCTCCTTTTTTTTTTCAATGCTGGCCCAGTCGAGGCTCGTCCATGCCCAATCCCAATGGAAAACCCTTCGATTTGCCCCTCCCTAGCTCTAGAATCCACCCTCCCCAGTCCCTGAAAGCCCTTAAGTTGAATTCCACTTCAAATTAGTCAAAAATGAAGCCCCAAATTGTTAAGAATTGTTTTCAAGTTTAATCGGTTCGAGAATGATTCTTGGAGTTTTTACAAGTTATTTCCATGTTCCAAGAGGAAAGAATGAAGCTATAAGTTGATTTCAAATTCAAACGTGTCAAGAATGAAGTCTCAAATTGTTACGAATTGGTTTCTAGTTCAATCGCGTCGAGAATGATTTTAGGAGTTTTTACAAGTTATTTCCATGTACGAATGAGACAAGAATGAAGCTATAAGTTGAATTCTACTTCAAAAGAGTAAAAAATGAAGCCCCAAATTTTTAACAATTGTTTTCAAGTTCAATCGAGTCGAGAATGATTCTAGGAGTTTTTACAAGTTATTTCCATGTACGAACGGGTCAAGAATGAAGCTATAAGTTGAATTCCACTTCAAATGAGTCAAAAATGACGCCTCAAATTGTTAAGAAATGTTTCCAGTTCAATCGAGATGAGAACGATTCTAGGAGTTTTTACAAGTTATTTCCATGTTCAAAGAGTAAAGAATGAAGCTATAAATTGATTTCAAGTTCAAATGAGTCAAGAACGGAGTCTCAAATTGTTACGAATTGGTTTAAAGTTCAATCGAGTCGAGAAGGATTCTAGGAGTTTTTACAAGTTATTTCCATGTTCAAAGAGTAAGGAATGAAGCTATAAGTTGATTTCAAGTTCAAATGAGTCAAGAATGAAGTTTCAAGTTGTTACAAGTTGTTTTCAAGTTCAATCGAGTCGAGAATGATTCTAGGAGTTCTTACAAGTTATTTCCATGTTCAAAGAGTAAAGAATGAAGCTATAAGTTGATTTCAAGTTCAAATGAGTCAAGAATGGAGTCTGAAGTTGTTACGAATTGGTTTCAAGTTCAATCGAGTCGAGAATGATTCTAGGTGTTTTTACAAGTTATTTCCATGTACGAACGAGTCAAGAATGAAGCTATAAGTTCAATTCCACTTCAAATGAATAAAAAATGAAGCCCCAAATTGTTAAGAGTTGTTTTCAAGTTCAATCGAGACAAGAATTATTCTAGGAGTTTTTACAAGTTATTTCCATGTTCAAAGAGTAAAGAATGAAGCTATAAGTTGAATTCCACCTCAAATGAGTCAAAAATGAAGCCCCAAATTTTTAAGAATTGTTTTCAAGTTCAATCGAGTCGAGAATGATTCTAGGAGTTTTTACAAGTTATTTCCATGTACGAACGAGTCAAGAATGAAGCTATAAGTTGAATTCCACTTCAAATGAGTCAAAAATGAAGCCCTAAATTGTTAAGAATTGTTTTCAAGTTCAATCGAGGCGAGAATGATTCTAGGAGTTTTTACAGGTTATTTCCATGTACGAACGAGTCAAGAATGAACCTATAAGTTGAATTCCACTTCAAATGAGTCAAAAATGACGCCTCAAATTGTTAAGAATTGTTTTCAAGTTCAATCGAGTCGAGAAGGATTCTAGGAGTTTTTACAAGTTATTTCCATGTTCAAAGAGTAAGGAATGAAGCTATAAGTTGATTTCAAGTTCAAATGAGTCAAGAACAGAGTCTCAAATTGTTACGAATTGGTTTCAAGTTCAATCGAGTCGAGAATGATTCTAGGAGTTCTTACAAGTTATTTCCATGTTCAAAGAGTAAAGAATGAAGCTATAAGTTGATTTCAAGTTCAAATGAGTCAAGAATGGAGTCTGAAATTGTTACGAATTGGTTTCAAGTTCAATCGAGTCGAGAATGATTCCATGAGTTTTTACAATTTATTTCCATGTACGAACGAGTCAAGAATGAAGCTATAAGTTCAATTCCACTTCAAATGAATAAAAAATGAAGCCCCAAATTGTTAAGAGTTGTTTTCAAGTTAACTCGAGACAAGAATTATTCTAGGAGTTTTTACAAGTTATTTCCATGTACGAACGAGTCAAGAATGAAGCTATAAGTTGAATTCCACTTCAAATGAGTAAAAAATGAAGCCCTAAATTGTTAAGAATTGTTTTCAAGTTCAATCGAGTCGAGAATGATTCTAGGAGTTTTTACAGGTTATTTCCATGTACGAACGAGTCAAGAATGAACCTATAAGTTGAATTCCACTTCAAATGAGTAAAAAATGGAGCCCCAAATTGTCAAGAATTGTTTTCAAGTTCAATCGAGTCGAGAATGATTCTAGGAATTCTTACAAGTTATTTCCATGTTCAAAGACTAAATAATGAAGCTATAAGTTGATTTCAAGTTCAATCGAGTCGAGAATGATTCTAGGAGTTTTTACAAGTTATTTTCATGTACGAACGAGTCAAGAATGAAGCTATAAGTTGAATTCCACTTCAAATGAGTCAAAAATGAAGCCCTAAATTGTTAAGAATTGTTTTCAAGTTCAATCGAGTCGAGAATGATTCTAGGAGTTTTTACAGGTTATTTCCATGTACGAACGAGTCAGGAAGGAAGCTATAAGTTGAATTCCACTTCAAATGAGTCAAAAATGAAGCCCTAAATTGTTAAGAATTGTTTTCAAGTTCAATCGAGTCGAGAATGATTCTAGGAGTTTTTACAGGTTATTTCCATGTACGAACGAGTCAAGAATGAAGCTATAAGTTGAATTCCACTTCAAATGAGTCAAAAATGATGCCTCAAATTGTTAAGAATTGTTTTCAAGTTCAATCGAGACGAGAACGATTCTAAGAGTTTTTACAAGTTATTTCCATGTTCAAAGAGTAAAGAATGAAGCTATAAGTTGATTCCAAGTTCAAATGAGTCAAGAACGGAGTCTCAAATTGTTACGAATTGGTTTCAAGTTCAATCGAGTCGAGAATGATTCTAGGAGTTCTTACAAGTTATTTCCATGTTCAAAGAGTAAAGAATGAAGCTATAAGTTGATTTCAAGTTCAAATGAGTCAAGAAAGGAGTCTGAAATTGTTACGAATTGGTTTCAAGTTCAATCGAGTCGAGAATGATTCCATGAGTTTTTACAATTTATTTCCATGTACGAACGAGTCAAGAATGAAGCTATAAGTTCAATTCCACTTCAAATGAATAAAAAATGGAGCCCCAAATTGTTAAGAGTTGTTTTCAAGTTCAATCGAGACAAGAATTATTCTAGGAGTTTTTACAAGTTATTTCCATGTTCAAAGAGTAAAAAATGAAGCTATAAGTTGAATTCCACCTCAAATGAGTCAAAAATGAAGCCCCAAATTTTTAAGAATTGTTTTCAAGTTCAATCGAGTCGAGAATGATTCTAGGAGTTTTTACAAGTTATTTCCATGTACGAACGAGTCAAGAATGAAGCTATAAGTTGAATTCCACTTCAAATGAGTCAAAAATGAAGCCCTAAATTGTTAAGAATTGTTTTCAAGTTCAATCGAGTCGAGAATGATTCTAGGAGTTTTTACAGGTTATTTCCATGTACGAACGAGTAAAGAATGAAGCTACCTCCTTTTCTCCTTTTTTTTTTTCAATGCTGGCCCAGTCGAGGCTCGTCCATGCCCAATCCCAATGGAAAACCCTTCGATTTGCCCCTCCCTAGCTCTAGAATCCACCCTCCCCAGTCCCTGAAAGCCCTTAAGTTGAATTCCACTTCAAATTAGTCAAAAATGAAGCCCCAAATTGTTAAGAATTGTTTTCAAGTTTAATCGGTTCGAGAATGATTCTTGGAGTTTTTACAAGTTATTTCCATGTTCCAAGAGGAAAGAATGAAGCTATAAGTTGATTTCAAATTCAAACGTGTCAAGAATGAAGTCTCAAATTGTTACGAATTGGTTTCTAGTTCAATCGCGTCGAGAATGATTTTAGGAGTTTTTACAAGTTATTTCCATGTACGAATGAGACAAGAATGAAGCTATAAGTTGAATTCTACTTCAAAAGAGTAAAAAATGAAGCCCCAAATTTTTAACAATTGTTTTCAAGTTCAATCGAGTCGAGAATGATTCTAGGAGTTTTTACAAGTTATTTCCATGTACGAACGAGTCAAGAATGAAGCTATAAGTTGAATTCCACTTCAAATGAGTCAAAAATGACGCCTCAAATTGTTAAGAAATGTTTCCAGTTCAATCGAGATGAGAACGATTCTAGGAGTTTTTACAAGTTATTTCCATGTTCAAAGAGTAAAGAATGAAGCTATAAATTGATTTCAAGTTCAAATGAGTCAAGAACGGAGTCTCAAATTGTTACGAATTGGTTTAAAGTTCAATCGAGTCGAGAAGGATTCTAGGAGTTTTTACAAGTTATTTCCATGTTCAAAGAGTAAGGAATGAAGCTATAAGTTGATTTCAAGTTCAAATGAGTCAAGAATGAAGTTTCAAGTTGTTACAAGTTGTTTTCAAGTTCAATCGAGTCGAGAATGATTCTAGGAGTTCTTACAAGTTATTTCCATGTTCAAAGAGTAAAGAATGAAGCTATAAGTTGATTTCAAGTTCAAATGAGTCAAGAATGGAGTCTGAAGTTGTTACGAATTGGTTTCAAGTTCAATCGAGTCGAGAATGATTCTAGGTGTTTTTACAAGTTATTTCCATGTACGAACGAGTCAAGAATGAAGCTATAAGTTCAATTCCACTTCAAATGAATAAAAAATGAAGCCCCAAATTGTTAAGAGTTGTTTTCAAGTTCAATCGAGACAAGAATTATTCTAGGAGTTTTTACAAGTTATTTCCATGTTCAAAGAGTAAAGAATGAAGCTATAAGTTGAATTCCACCTCAAATGAGTCAAAAATGAAGCCCCAAATTTTTAAGAATTGTTTTCAAGTTCAATCGAGTCGAGAATGATTCTAGGAGTTTTTACAAGTTATTTCCATGTACGAACGAGTCAAGAATGAAGCTATAAGTTGAATTCCACTTCAAATGAGTCAAAAATGAAGCCCTAAATTGTTAAGAATTGTTTTCAAGTTCAATCGAGGCGAGAATGATTCTAGGAGTTTTTACAGGTTATTTCCATGTACGAACGAGTCAAGAATGAACCTATAAGTTGAATTCCACTTCAAATGAGTCAAAAATGACGCCTCAAATTGTTAAGAATTGTTTTCAAGTTCAATCGAGTCGAGAAGGATTCTAGGAGTTTTTACAAGTTATTTCCATGTTCAAAGAGTAAGGAATGAAGCTATAAGTTGATTTCAAGTTCAAATGAGTCAAGAACAGAGTCTCAAATTGTTACGAATTGGTTTCAAGTTCAATCGAGTCGAGAATGATTCTAGGAGTTCTTACAAGTTATTTCCATGTTCAAAGAGTAAAGAATGAAGCTATAAGTTGATTTCAAGTTCAAATGAGTCAAGAATGGAGTCTGAAATTGTTACGAATTGGTTTCAAGTTCAATCGAGTCGAGAATGATTCCATGAGTTTTTACAATTTATTTCCATGTACGAACGAGTCAAGAATGAAGCTATAAGTTCAATTCCACTTCAAATGAATAAAAAATGATGCCCCAAATTGTTAAGAGTTGTTTTCAAGTTAACTCGAGACAAGAATTATTCTAGGAGTTTTTACAAGTTATTTCCATGTACGAACGAGTCAAGAATGAAGCTATAAGTTGAATTCCACTTCAAATGAGTAAAAAATGAAGCCCTAAATTGTTAAGAATTGTTTTCAAGTTCAATCGAGTCGAGAATGATTCTAGGAGTTTTTACAGGTTATTTCCATGTACGAACGAGTCAAGAATGAACCTATAAGTTGAATTCCACTTCAAATGAGTAAAAAATGGAGCCCCAAATTGTCAAGAATTGTTTTCAAGTTCAATCGAGTCGAGAATGATTCTAGGAATTCTTACAAGTTATTTCCATGTTCAAAGACTAAATAATGAAGCTATAAGTTGATTTCAAGTTCAATCGAGTCGAGAATGATTCTAGGAGTTTTTACAAGTTATTTTCATGTACGAACGAGTCAAGAATGAAGCTATAAGTTGAATTCCACTTCAAATGAGTCAAAAATGAAGCCCTAAATTGTTAAGAATTGTTTTCAAGTTCAATCGAGTCGAGAATGATTCTAGGAGTTTTTACAGGTTATTTCCATGTACGAACGAGTCAGGAAGGAAGCTATAAGTTGAATTCCACTTCAAATGAGTCAAAAATGAAGCCCTAAATTGTTAAGAATTGTTTTCAAGTTCAATCGAGTCGAGAATGATTCTAGGAGTTTTTACAGGTTATTTCCATGTACGAACGAGTCAAGAATGAAGCTATAAGTTGAATTCCACTTCAAATGAGTCAAAAATGATGCCTCAAATTGTTAAGAATTGTTTTCAAGTTCAATCGAGACGAGAACGATTCTAAGAGTTTTTACAAGTTATTTCCATGTTCAAAGAGTAAAGAATGAAGCTATAAGTTGATTCCAAGTTCAAATGAGTCAAGAACGGAGTCTCAAATTGTTACGAATTGGTTTCAAGTTCAATCGAGTCGAGAATGATTCTAGGAGTTCTTACAAGTTATTTCCATGTTCAAAGAGTAAAGAATGAAGCTATAAGTTGATTTCAAGTTCAAATGAGTCAAGAAAGGAGTCTGAAATTGTTACGAATTGGTTTCAAGTTCAATCGAGTCGAGAATGATTCCATGAGTTTTTACAATTTATTTCCATGTACGAACGAGTCAAGAATGAAGCTATAAGTTCAATTCCACTTCAAATGAATAAAAAATGGAGCCCCAAATTGTTAAGAGTTGTTTTCAAGTTCAATCGAGACAAGAATTATTCTAGGAGTTTTTACAAGTTATTTCCATGTTCAAAGAGTAAAAAATGAAGCTATAAGTTGAATTCCACCTCAAATGAGTCAAAAATGAAGCCCCAAATTTTTAAGAATTGTTTTCAAGTTCAATCGAGTCGAGAATGGTTCTAGGAGTTTTTACAAGTTATTTCCATGTACGAACGAGTCAAGAATGAAGCTATAAGTTGAATTCCACTTCAAATGTGTCAAAAATGAAGCCCCAAATTGTTAAGAATTGTTTTCAAGTTCAATCGAGTCGAGAATGATTCTAGGAGTTTTTACAGGTTATTTCCATGTACGAACGGGTCAAGAATGAAGCTATAAGTGGACTTCCACTTCAAATGAGTCAAAAATGACGCCTCAAATTGTTAAGAAATGTTTCAAGTTCAATCGAGATGAGAACGATTCTAGGAGTTTTTACAAGTTATTTCCATGTTCAAAGAGTAAAGAATGAAGCTATAAATTGATTTCAAGTTCAAATGAGTCAAGAACGGAGTCTCAAATTGTTACGAATTGGTTTCAAGTTCAATCGAGTTGAGAAGGATTCTAGGAGTTTTTACAAGTTATTTCCATGTTCAAAGAGTAAGGAATGAAGCTATAAGTTGATTTCAAGTTCAAATGAGTCAAGAATGAAGTTTCAAGTTGTTACAAATTGTTTTCAAGTTCAATCGAGTCGAGAATGATTCTAGGAGTTCTTACAAGTTATTTCCATGTTCAAAGAGTAAAGAATGAAGCTATAAGTTGATTTCAAGTTCAAATGAGTCAAGAATGGAGTCTGAAGTTGTTACGAATTGGTTTCAAGTTCAATCGAGTCGAGAATGATTCTAGTGTTTTTACAAGTTATTTCCATGTACGAACGAGTCAAGAATGAAGCTATAAGTTCAATTCCACTTCAAATGAATAAAAAATGAAGCCCCAAATTGTTAAGAGTTGTTTTCAAGTTCAATCGAGACAAGAATTATTCTAGGAGTTTTTACAAGTTATTTCCATGTTCAAAGAGTAAAGAATGAAGCTATAAGTTGAATTCCACCTCAAATGAGTCAAAAATGAAGCCCCAAATTTTTAAGAATTGTTTTCAAGTTCAATCGAGTCGAGAATCATTCTAGGAGTTTTTACAATTTATTTCCATGTACGAACGAGTCAAGAATGAAGCTATATGTTGAATTCCACTTCAAATGAGTCAAAAATGAAGCCCCAAATTGTTATGAATTGTTTTCAAGTTCAATCGAGTCGAGAATGATTCTAGGAGTTTTTACAGGTTATTTCCATGTACGAACGGGTCAAGAATGAAGCTATAAGTTGAATTCCACTTCAAATGAGTCAAAAATGACGCCTCAAATTGTTAAGAAATGTTTCAAGTTCAATCGAGATGAGAACGATTCTAGGAGTTTTTACAAGTTATTTCCATGTTCAAAGACTAAATAATGAAGCTATAAGTTGATTTCAAGTTCAATCGAGTCGAGAATGATTCTAGGAGTTTTTACAAGTTATTTTCATGTACGAACGAGTCAAGAATGAAGCTATAAGTTGAATTCCACTTCAAATGAGTCAAAAATGAAGCCCTAAATTGTTAAGAATTGTTTTCAAGTTCAATCGAGTCGAGAATGATTCTAGGAGTTTTTACAGGTTATTTCCATGTACGAACGAGTCAAGAATGAAGCTATAAGTTGAATTCCACTTCAAATGAGTCAAAAATGAAGCCCTAAATTGTTAAGAATTGTTTTCAAGTTCAATCGAGTCGAGAATGATTCTAGGAGTTTTTACAGGTTATTTCCATGTACGAACGAGTCAAGAATGAACCTATAAGTTGAATTCCACTTCAAATGAGTCAAAAATGACGCCTCAAATTGTTAAGAATTGTTTTCAAGTTCAATCGAGACGAGAACGATTCTAGGAGTTTTTACAAGTTATTTCCATGTTCAAAGAGTAAAGAATGAAGCTATAAGTTGATTTCAAGTTCAAATGAGTCAAGAACAGAGTCTCAAATTGTTACGAATTGGTTTCAAGTTCAATCGAGTCAAGAATGATTCTAGGAGTTCTTACAAGTTATTTCCATGTTCAAAGAGTAAAGAATGAAGCTATAAGTTGATTTCAAGTTCAAATGAGTCAAGAACGGAGTCTCAAATTGTTACGAATTCTTTTCAAGTTCAATCGAGTCGAGAAGGATTCTAGGAGTTTTTACAAGTTATTTCCATGTTCAAAGAGTAAGGAATGAAGCTATAAGTTGATTTCAAGTTCAAATGAGTCAAGAACAGAGTCTCAAATTGTTACGAATTGGTTTCAAGTTCAATCGAGTCGAGAATGATTCTAGGAGTTCTTACAAGTTATTTCCATGTTCAAAGAGTAAAGAATGAAGCTATAAGTTGATTTCAAGTTCAAATGAGTCAAGAATGGAGTCTGAAATTGTTACGAATTGGTTTCAAGTTCAATCGAGTCGAGAATGATTCCATGAGTTTTTACAATTTATTTCCATGGACGAACGAGTCAAGAATGAAGCTATAAGTTCAATTCCACTTCAAATGAATAAAAAATGAAGCCCCAAATTGTTAAGAGTTGTTTTCAAGTTAAATCGAGACAAGAATTATTCTAGGAGTTTTTACAAGTTATTTCCATGTACGAACGAGTCAAGAATGAAGCTATAAGTTGAATTCCACTTCAAATGAGTCAAAAATGAAGCCCTAAATTGTTAAGAATTGTTTTCAAGTTCAATCGAGTCGAGAATGATTCTAGGAGTTTTTACAGGTTATTTCCATGTACGAACGAGTCAAGAATGAACCTATAAGTTGAATTCCACTTCAAATGAGTAAAAAATGAAGCCCCAAATTGTCAAGAATTGTTTTCAAGTTCAATCGAGTCGAGAATGATTCTAGGAGTTTTTACAAGTTATTTCCATGTTCAAAGAGTAAAGAATGAAGCTATAAATTGATTTCAAGTTCAAATGAGTCAAGAACGGAGTCTCAAATTGTTACGAATTGGTTTCAAGTTCAATCGAGTCGAGAAGGATTCTAGGAGTTTTTACAAGTTATTTCCATGTTCAAAGAGTAAGGAATGAAGCTATAAGTTGATTTCAAGTTCAAATGAGTCAAGAATGAAGTTTCAAGTTGTTACAAATTGTTTTCAAGTTCAATCGAGTCGAGAATGATTCTAGGAGTTCTTACAAGTTATTTCCATGTTCAAAGAGTAAAGAATGAAGCTATAAGTTGATTTCAAGTTCAAATGAGTCAAGAATGGAGTCTGAAGTTGTTACGAATTGGTTTCAAGTTCAATCGAGTCGAGAATGATTCTAGGTGTTTTTACATGTTATTTCCATGTACGAACGAGTCAAGAATGAAGCTATAAGTTAAATTCCACTTCAAATGAATAAAAAATGAAGCCCCAAATTGTTAAGAGTTGTTTTCAAGTTCAATCGAGACAAGAATTATTCTAGGAGTTTTTACAAGTTATTTCCATGTTCAAAGAGTAAAGAATGAAGCTATAAGTTGAATTCCACCTCAAATGAGTCAAAAATGAAGCCCCAAATTTTTAAGAATTGTTTTCAAGTTCAATCGAGTCGAGAATGATTCTAGGAGTTTTTACAAGTTATTTCCATGTACGAACGAGTCAAGAATGAAGCTATAAGTTGAATTCCACTTCAAATGAGTCAAAAATGAAGCCCCAAATTGTTAAGAATTGTTTTCAAGTTCAATCGAGTCGAGAATGATTCTAGGAGTTTTTACAGGTTATTTCCATGTACGAACGGGTCAAGAATGAAGATATAAGTTGAATTCCACTTCAAATGAGTCAAAAATGACGCCTCAAATTGTTAAGAAATGTTTCAAGTTCAATCGAGATGAGAACGATTCTAGGAGTTTTTACAAGTTATTTCCATGTTCAAAGAGTAAAGAATGAAGCTATAAATTGATTTCAAATTCAAATGAGTCAAGAACGGAGTCTCAAATTGTTACGAATTGGTTTCAAGTTCAATCGAGTCGAGAAGGATTCTAGGAGTTTTTACAAGTTATTTCCATGTTCAAAGAGTAAGGAATGAAGCTATAAGTTGATTTCAAGTTCAAATGAGTCAAGAATGAAGTTTCAAGTTGTTACAAATTGTTTTCAAGTTCAATCGAGTCGAGAATGATTCTAGGAGTTCTTACAAGTTATTTCCATGTTCAAAGAGTAAAGAATGAAGCTATAAGTTGATTTCAAGTTCAAATAAGTCAAGAACGGAGTCTCAAATTGTTACGAATTGGTTTCAAGTTCAATCGAGTCGAGAATGATTCTAGGAGTTCTTACAAGTTATTTCCATGTTCAAAGAATAAAGAATGAAGCTATAAGTTGATTTCAAGTTCAAATGAGTCAAGAATGGAGTCTGAAGTTGTTACGAATTGGTTTCAAGTTCAATCGAGTCGAGAATGATTCTAGGAGTTTTTACAAGTTATTTCCATGTAGTAACGAGTCAAGAATGAAGCTATAAGTTGAATTCCACTTCAAATGAGTCAAAAATGAAGCCCTATATTGTTACGAATTGTTTTCAAGTTCAATCGAGTCGAGAATGATTCTAGGAGTTTTTACAGGTTATTTCCATGTACGAACGAATTAAGAATGAAGCTATAAGTTGAATTCCACTTCAAATGAGTCAAAAATGACGCCTCAAATTGTTAAGAATTGTTTTCAAGTTCAATCGAGTCGAGAATGATTCTAGGAGTTTTTACAGGTTATTTCCATGTACGAACGGGTCAAGAATGAAGCTATAAGTTGAATTCCACTTCAAATGAGTCAAAAATGACGCCCCAAATTGTTAAGAATTGTTTTCAAGTTCAATCGAGACGAGAATTATTCTAGGAGTTTTTACAAGTTATTTCCATGTTCAAAGAGTAAAGAATGAAGCTATAAGTTGAATTCCACCTCAAATGAGTCAAAAATGAAGCCCCAAATTTTTAAGAATTGTTTTCAAGTTCAATCGAGTCGAGAATGATTCTAGGAGTTTTTACAGGTTATTTCCATGTACGAACGAGTTAAGAATGAAGCTATAAGTTGAATTCCACTTCAAATGAGTCAAAAATGACGCCTCAAATTGTTAAGAATTGTTTTCAAGTTCAATCGAGTCGAGAATGATTCTAGGAGTTTTTACAGGTTATTTCCATGTACGAACGGGTCAAGAATGAAGCTATAAGTTGAATTCCACTTCAAATGAGTCAAAAATGACGCCTCAAATTGTTAAGAAATGTTTCAAGTTCAATCGAGATGAGAACGATTCTAGGAGTTTTTACAAGTTATTTCCATGTTCAAAGAGTAAAGAATGAAGCTATAAATTGATTTCAAGTTCAAATGAGTCAAGAACGGAGTCTCAAATTGTTACGAATTGGTTTCAAGTTCAATCGAGTCGAGAAGGATTCTAGGAGTTTTTACAAGTTATTTCCATGTTCAAAGAGTAAGGAATGAAGCTATAAGTTGATTTCAAGTTCAAATGAGTCAAGAACGGAGTCTCAAATTGTTACGAATTGGTTTCAAGTTCAATCGAGTCGAGAATGATTCTAGGAGTTCTTACAAGTTATTTCCATGTTCAAAGAGTAAATAATGAAGCTATAATAATTGATTTCAAGTTCAAATGAGTCAAGAACGGAGTCTCAAATTGTTACGAATTGGTTTCAAGTTCAATCGAGTCGAGAATGATTCTAGGAGTTCTTACAAGTTATTTCCATGTTCAAAGAGTAAAGAATGAAGCTATAAGTTGATTTCAAGTTCAAATGAGTCAAGAATGGAGTCTGAAGTTGTTACGAATTGGTTTCAAGTTCAATCGAGTCGAGAATGATTCTAGGAGTTTTTACAAGTTATTTCCATGTAGTAACGAGTCAAGAATGAAGCTATAAGTTGAATTCCACTTCAAATGAGTCAAAAATGAAGCCCTAAATTGTTACGAATTGTTTTCAAGTTCAATCGAGTTGAGAATGATTCTAGGAGTTTTTACAGGTTATTTCCATGTACGAACGAGTTAAGAATGAAGCTATAAGTTGAATTCCACTTCAAATGAGTCAAAAATGACGCCTCAAATTGTTAAGAATTGTTTTCAAGTTCAATCGAGACGAGAACGATTCTAGGAGTTTTTACAAGTTATTTCCATGTTCAAAGAGTAAAGAATGAAGCTATAAGTTGATTTCAAGTTCAAATGAGTCAAGAACGGAGTCTCAAATTGTTACGAATTGGTTTCAAGTTCAATCGAGTCGAGAATGATTCTAGGAGTTCTTACAAGTTATTTCCATGTTCAAAGAGTAAAGAATGAAGCTATAAGTTGATTTCAAGTTCAAATGAGTCAAGAATGGAGTCTGAAATTGTTACGAATTGGTTTCAAGTTCAATCGAGTCGAGAATGATTCCATGAGTTTTTACAATTTATTTCCATGTATGAACGAGTCAAGAATGAAGCTATAAGTTCAATTCCACTTCAAATGAATAAAAAATGAAGCCCCAAATTGTAAAGAGTTGTTTTCAAGTTCAATCGAGACAAGAATTATTCTAGGAGTTTTTACAAGTTATTTCCTTGTTCAAAGAGTAAAGAATGAAGCTATAAGTTGAATTCCACCTCAAATGAGTCAAAAATGAAGCCCCAAATTTTTAAGAATTGTTTTCAAGTTCAATCGAGTCGAGAATGATTCTAGGAGTTTTTACAAGTTATTTCCATGTACGAACGAGTCAAGAATGAAGCTATAAGTTGAATTCCACTTCAAATGAGTCAAAAATGAAGCCCTAAATTGTTAAGAATTGTTTTCAAGTTCAATCGAGTCGAGAATGATTCTAGGAGTTTTTACAGGTTATTTCCATGTACGAACGAGTCAAGAATGAACCTATAAGTTGAATTCCACTTCAAATGAGTCAAAAATGACGCCTCAAATTGTTAAGAATTGTTTTCAAGTTCAATCGAGACGAGAACGATTCTAGGAGTTTTTACAAGTTATTTCCATGTTCAAAGAGTAAAGAATGAAGCTATAAGTTGATTTCAAGTTCAAATGAGTCAAGAACAGAGTCTCAAATTGTTACGAATTGGTTTCAAGTTCAATCGAGTCAAGAATGATTCTAGGAGTTCTTACAAGTTATTTCCATGTTCAAAGAGTAAAAGAATGAAGCTATAAGTTGATTTCAAGTTCAAATGAGTCAAGAACGGAGTCTCAAATTGTTACGAATTGGTTTCAAGTTCAATCGAGTCGAGAAGGATTCTAGGAGTTTTTACAAGTTATTTCCATGTTCAAAGAGTAAGGAATGAAGCTATAAGTTGATTTCAAGTTCAAATGAGTCAAGAACGGAGTCTCAAATTGTTACGAATTGGTTTCAAGTTCAATCGAGTCGAGAATGATTCTAGGAGTTCTTACAAGTTATTTCCATGTTCAAAGAGTATAGAATGAAGCTATAAGTTGATTTCAAGTTCAAATGAGTCAAGAATGGAGTCTGAAATTGTTACGAATTGGTTTCAAGTTCAATCGAGTCGAGAATGATTCCATGAGTTTTTACAATTTATTTCCATGTACGAACGAGTCAAGAATGAAGCTATAAGTTCAATTCCACTTCAAATGAATAAAAAATGAAGCCCCAAATTGTTAAGAGTTGTTTTCAAGTTCAATCGAGACAAGAATTATTCTAGGAGTTTTTACAAGTTATTTCCATGTTCAAAGAGTAAAGAATGAAGCTATAAGTTGAATTCCACCTCAAATGAGTCAAAAATGAAGCCCCAAATTTTTAAGAATTGTTTTCAAGTTCAATCGAGTCGAGAATGATTCTAGGAGTTTTTACAAGTTATTTCCATGTACGAACGAGTCAAGAATGAAGCTATAACTTGAATTCCACTTCAAATGAGTCAAAAATGAAGCCCTAAATTGTTAAGAATTGTTTTCAAGTTCAATCGAGTCGAGAATGATTCTAGGAGTTTTTACAGGTTATTTCCATGTACGAACGAGTCAAGAATGAACCTATAAGTTGAATTCCACTTCAAATGAGTCAAAAATGAAGCCCCAAATTGTTAAGAATTGTTTTCAAGTTTAATCGGTTCGAGAATGATTCTTGGAGTTTTTACAAGTTATTTCCATGTTCCAAGAGGAAAGAATGAAGCTATAAGTTGATTTCAAATTCAAACGAGTCAAGAATGAAGTCTCAAATTGTTACGAATTGGTTTCCAGTTCAATCGCGTCGAGAATGATTTTAGGAGTTTTTACAAGTTATTTCCATGTACGAATGAGTCAAGAATGAAGCTATAAGTTCAATTCCACTTCAAAAGAGTAAAAAATGAAGCCCCAAATTTTTAAGAATTGTTTTCAAGTTCAATCGAGTCGAGAATGATTCTAGGAGTTTTTACAAGTTATTTTCATGTACGAACGAGTCAAGAATGAAGCTATAAGTTGAATTCCACTTCAAATGAGTCAAAAATGAAGCCCTATATTGTTACGAATTGTTTTCAAGTTCAATCGAGTCGAGAATGATTCTAGGAGTTTTTACAGGTTATTTCCATGTACGAACGTGTCAAGAATGAAGCTATAAGTTGAATTCCACTTCAAATGAGTCAAAAATGATGCCTCAAATTGTTCAGAATTGTTTTCAAGTTCAATCGAGACGAGAACGATTCTAAGAGTTTTTACAAGTTATTTCCATGTTCAAAGAGTAAAGAATGAAGCTATAAGTTGATTCCAAGTTCAAATGAGTCAAGAACGGAGTCTCAAATTGTTACGAATTGGTTTCAAGTTCAATCGAGTCGAGAATGATTTTAGGAGTTCTTACAAGTTATTTCCATGTTCAAAGAATAAAGAATGAAGCTATAAGTTGATTTCAAGTTCAAATGTGTCAAGAATGGAGTCTGAAATTGTTACGAATTGGTTTCAAGTTCAATCGAGTCGAGAATGATTCCATGAGTTTTTATAATTTATTTCCATGTACGAACGAGTCAAGAATGAAGCTATAAGTTCAATTCCACTTCAAATGAATAAAAAATGAAGCCCCAAATTGTTAAGAGTTGTTTTCAAGTTCAATCGAGACAAGAATTATTCTAGGAGTTTTTACAAGTTATTTCCATGTTCAAAGAGTAAAGAATGAAGCTATAAGTTGAATTCCACCTCAAATGAGTCAAAAATGAAGCCCCAAATTTTTAAGAATTGTTTTCAAGTTCAATCGAGTCGAGAATGATTCTAGGAGTTTTTACAAGTTATTTCCATGTACGAACGAGTCAAGAATGAAGCTATAAGTTGAATTCCACTTCAAATGAGTCAAAAATGAAGCCCCAAATTGTTAAGAATTGTTTTCAAGTTCAATCGATTCGAGAATGATTCTACGAGTTTTTACAGGTTATTTCCATGTACGAACGGGTCAAGAATGAAGCTATAAGTTGAATTCAACTTCAAATGAGTCAAAAATGACGCCTCAAATTGTTAAGAAATGTTTCAAGGTCAATCGAGATGAGAACGATTCTAGGAGTTTTTACAAGTTATTTCCATGTTCAAAGAGTAAAGAATGAAGCTATAAATTGATTTCAAGTTCAAATGAGTCAAGAACGGAGTCTCAAATTGTTACGAATTGGTTTCAAGTTCAATCGAGTCGAGAAGGATTCTAGGAGTTTTTACAAGTTATTTCCATGTTCAAAGAGTAAGGAATGAAGCTATAAGTTGATTTCAAGTTCAAATGAGTCAAGAATGAAGTTTCAAGTTGTTACAAATTGTTTTCATGTTCAATCGAGTCGAGAATGATTCTAGGAGTTCTTACAAGTTATTTCCATGTTCAAAGAGTAAAGAATGAAGCTATAAGTTGATTTCAAGTTCAAATGAGTCAAGAACGGAGTCTCAAATTGTTATGAATTGGTTTCAAGTTCAATCGAGTCGAGAATGATTCTAGGAGTTCTTACAAGTTATTTCCATGTTCAAAGAGTAAAGAATGAAGCTATAAGTTGATTTCAAGTTCAAATGAGTCAAGAATGGAGTCTGAAGTTGTTACGAATTGGTTTCAAGTTCAATCGAGTCGAGAATGATTCTAGGTGTTTTTACAAGTTATTTCCATGTACGAACGAGTCAAGAATGAAGCTATATGTTGAATTCCACTTAAAATGAGTCAAAAATGACGCCCCAAATTGTTAAGAATTGTTTTCAAGTTCAATCGAGACGAGAACGATTCTAGGAGTTTTTACAAGTTATTTCCATGTTCAAAGAGTAAAGAATGAAGCTATAAGTTGAATTCCACCTCAAATGAGTCAAAAATGAAGCCCCAAATTTTTAAGAATTGTTTTCAAGTTCAATCGAGTCGAGAATGATTCTAGGAGTTTTTACAAGTTATTTCCATGTACGAACGAGTCAAGAATGAAGCTATAAGTTGAATTCCACTTCAAATGAGTCAAAAATGAAGCCCTAAATTGTTAAGAATTGTTTTCAAGTTCAATCGAGTCGAGAATGATTCTAGGAGTTTTTACAGGTTATTTCCATGTACGAACGGGTCAAGAATGAAGCTATAAGTTGAATTCCACTTCAAATGAGTCAAAAATGACGCCTCAAATTGTTAAGAAATGTTTCAAGGTCAATCGAGATGAGAACGATTCTAGGAGTTTTTACAAGTTATTTCCATGTTCAAAGAGTAAAGAATGAAGCTATAAATTGATTTCAAGTTCAAATGAGTCAAGAACGGAGTCTCAAATTGTTACGAATTGGTTTCAAGTTCAATCGAGTCGAGAAGGATTCTAGGAGTTTTTACAAGTTATTTCCATGTTCAAAGAGTAAGGAATAAAGCTATAAGTTGATTTCAAGTTCAAATGAGTTAAGAATGAAGTTTCAAGTTGTTACAAATTGTTTTCAAGGTCAATCGAGTCGAGAATGATTCTAGGAGTTCTTACAAGTTATTTCCATGTTCAAAGAGTAAAGAATGAAGCTATAAGTTGATTTCAAGTTCAAATGAGTCAAGAACGGAGTCTCAAATTGTTACGAATTGGTTTCAAGTTCAATCGAGTCGAGAAGGATTCTAGGAGTTTTTACAAGTTATTTCCATGTTCAAAGAGTAAGGAATGAAGCTATAAGTTGATTTCAAGTTCAAATGAGTCAAGAATGAAGTTTCAAGTTGTTACAAATTGTTTTCATGTTCAATCGAGTCGAGAATGATTCTAGGAGTTCTTACAAGTTATTTCCATGTTCAAAGAGTAAAGAATGAAGCTATAAGTTGATTTCAAGTTCAAATGAGTCAAGAACGGAGTCTCAAATTGTTATGAATTGGTTTCAAGTTCAATCGAGTCGAGAATGATTCTAGGAGTTCTTACAAGTTATTTCCATGTTCAAAGAGTAAAGAATGAAGCTATAAGTTGATTTCAAGTTCAAATGAGTCAAGAATGGAGTATGAAGTTGTTACGAATTGGTTTCAAGTTCAATCGAGTCGAGAATGATTCTAGGTGTTTTTACAAGTTATTTCCATGTACGAACGAGTCAAGAATGAAGCTATATGTTGAATTCCACTTAAAATGAGTCAAAAATGACGCCCCAAATTGTTAAGAATTGTTTTCAAGTTCAATCGAGACGAGAACGATTCTAGGAGTTTTTACAAGTTATTTCCATGTTCAAAGAGTAAAGAATGAAGCTATAAGTTGAATTCCACCTCAAATGAGTCAAAAATGAAGCCCCAAATTTTTAAGAATTGTTTTCAAGTTCAATCGAGTCGAGAATGATTCTAGGAGTTTTTACAAGTTATTTCCATGTACGAACGAGTCAAGAATGAAGCTATAAGTTGAATTCCACTTCAAATGAGTCAAAAATGAAGCCCTAAATTGTTAAGAATTGTTTTCAAGTTCAATCGAGTCGAGAATGATTCTAGGAGTTTTTACAGGTTATTTCCATGTACGAACGTGTCAAGAATGAAGCTATAAGTTGAATTCCACTTCAAATGAGTCAAAAATGACGCCTCAAATTGTTAAGAAATGTTTCAAGGTCAATCGAGATGAGAACGATTCTAGGAGTTTTTACAAGTTATTTCCATGTTCAAAGAGTAAAGAATGAAGCTATAAATTGATTTCAAGTTCAAATGAGTCAAGAACGGAGTCTCAAATTGTTACGAATTGGTTTCAAGTTCAATCGAGTCGAGAAGGATTCTAGGAGTTTTTACAAGTTATTTCCATGTTCAAAGAGTAAGGAATAAAGCTATAAGTTGATTTCAAGTTCAAATGAGTTAAGAATGAAGTTTCAAGTTGTTACAAATTGTTTTCAAGGTCAATCGAGTCGAGAATGATTCTAGGAGTTCTTACAAGTTATTTCCATGTTCAAAGAGTAAAGAATGAAGCTATAAGTTGATTTCAAGTTCAAATGAGTCAAGAACGGAGTCTCAAATTGTTACGAATTGGTTTCAAGTTCAATCGAGTCGAGAAGGATTCTAGGAGTTTTTACAAGTTATTTCCATGTTCAAAGAGTAAGGAATGAAGCTATAAGTTGATTTCAAGTTCAAATGAGTCAAGAATGAAGTTTCAAGTTGTTACAAATTGTTTTCAAGTTCAATCGAGTCGAGAATGATTCTAGGTGTTTTTACAAGTTATTTCCATGTACGAACGAGTCAAGAATGAAGCTATATGTTGAATTCCACTTAAAATGAGTCAAAAATGACGCCCCAAATTGTTAAGAATTGTTTTCAAGTTCAATCGAGACGAGAACGATTCTAGGAGTTTTTACAAGTTATTTCCATGTTCAAAGAGTAAAGAATGAAGCTATAAGTTTAATTCCAACTCAAATGAGTCAAAAATGAAGCCCCAAATTTTTAAGAATTGTTTTCAAGTTCAATCGAGTCGAGAATGATTCTAGGAGTTTTTACAAGTTATTTCCATGTACGAACGAGTCAAGAATGAAGCTATAAGTTGAATTCCACTTCAAATGAGTCAAAAATGAAGCCCTAAATTGTTAAGAATTGTTTTCAAGTTCAATCGAGACGAGAATGATTCTAGGAGTTTATACAAATTATTTCCTTGTACCAACGAGTCAAGAATGAAGCTATAAGTTGAATTCCACTTCAAATGAGTAAAAAATGAAGCCCTAAATTGTCAAGAATTGTTTTCAAGTTCAATCGAGTCGAGAATGATTCTAGGAATTCTTACAAGTTATTTCCATGTTCAAAGACTAAATAATGAAGCTATAAGTTGATTTCAAGTTCAAATGAGTCAAGAATGGAGTCTCAAATTGTTACAAAATTGTTTCAAGTTCAATCGAGTCAAGAATGATTCTAGGAGTTTTTACAGGTTATTTCCATGTACGAACGAGTCAAGAATGAAGCTATAAGTTGAATTCCACTTCAAATGAGTCAAAAATGACGCCTCAAATTGTTAAGAATTGTTTTCAAGTTCAATCGAGACGAGAACGATTCTAGGAGTTTTTACAAGTTATTTCCGTGTTCAAAGAGCAAAGAATGAAGCTATAAGTTGATTTCAAGTTCAAATGAGTCAAGAACGGAGTCTCAAATTGTTACGAATTGGTTTCAAGTTCAATCGAGTCGAGAAGGATTCTAGGAGTTTTTACAAGTTATTTCCATGTTCAAAGAGTAAGGAATGAAGCTATAAGTTGATTTCAAGTTCAAATGAGTCAAGAATGAAGTTTCAAGTTGTTACAAATTGTTTTCAAGTTCAATCGAGTCGAGAATGATTCTAGGTGTTTTTACAAATTATTTCCATGTACAAACGAGTCAAGAATGAAGCTATATGTTTAATTCCACTTCAAATGAGTCAAAAATGACGCCCCAAATGGTTAAGAATTGTTTTCAAGTTCAATCGAGACGAGAACGATTCTAGGAGTTTTTACAAGTTATTTCCATGTTCAAAGAGTAAAGAATGAAGCTATAAGTTGAATTTCACCTCAAATGAGTAAAAAATGAAGCCCCAAATTTTTAAGAATTGTTTTCAAGTTCAATCGAGTCGAGAATGCTTCTAGGAGTTTTTACAAGTTATTTCCATGTACGAACGAGTCAAGAATGAAGCTACAAGTTGAATTCCACTTCAAATGAGTCAAAAATGAAGCCCTAAATTGTTAAGAATTGTTTTCAAGTTCAATTGAGTCGAGAATGATTCTAGGAGTTTTTACAGGTTATTTCCATGTACGAACGGGTCAAGAATGAAGCTATAAGTTGAATTCCACTTCAAATGTGTCAAAAATGACGCCTCAAATTGTTAAGAAATGTTTCAAGTTCAATCGAGTCGAGAATGATTCTAGGAGTTTTTACAAGTTATTTTCATGTACGAACGAGTCAAGAATGAAGCTATAAGTTGAATTCCACTTCAAATGAGTCAAAAATGAAGCCCTAAATTGTTAAGAATTGTTTTCAAGTTCAATCGAGACGAGAATGATTCTAGGAGTTTTTACAAGTTATTTCCTTGTACGAACGAGTCAAGAATGAAGCTATAAGTTGAATTCCACTTCAAATGAGTAAAAAATGAAGCCCCAAATTGTCAAGAATTGTTTTCAAGTTCAATCGAGTCGAGAATGATTCTAGGAGTTTTTACAAGTTATTTCCATGTACGAACGAGTCAAGAATGAAGCTATAAGTTGAATTCCACTTCAAATGAGTCAAAAATGACGCCTCAAATTGTTAAGAATTGTTTTCAAGTTCAATCGAGACGAGAACGATTCTAAGAGTTTTTACAAGTTATTTCCATGTTCAAAGAGCAAAGAATGAAGCTATATGTTGATTTCTAGTTCAAATGAGTCAAGAACGGAGTCTCAAATTGTTACGAATTAGTTTCAAGTTCAATCGAGTCGAGAAGGATTCTAGGAGTTTTTACAAGTTATTTCCATTTTCAAAGAGTAAGGAATGAAGCTATAAGTTGATTTCAAGTTCAAATGAGTCAAGAATGAAGTTTCAAGTTGTTACAAATTGTTTTCAAGTTCAATCGAGTCGAGAATGATTCTAGGTGTTTTTACAAGTTATTTCCATTTACGAACGAGTCAAGAATGAAGCTATATGTTGAATTCCACTTCAAATGAGTCAAAAATGACGCCCCAAATTGTTAAGAATTGTTTTCAAGTTCAATCGAGACGAGAACGATTCTAGGAGTTTTTACAAGTTATTTCCATGTTCAAAGAGTAAAGAATGAAGCTATAAGTTGAATTTCACCTCAAATGAGTCAAAAATGAAGCTCCAAATTTTTAAGAATTGTTTTCAAGTTCAATCGAGTCGAGAATAATTCTAGGAGTTTTTACAAGTTATTTCCATGTACGAAGTCAAGAATGAAGTTATAAGTTGAATTCCACTTCAAATGAGTCAAAAATGAAGCCCCAAATTGTTAAGAATTGTTTTCAAGTTCAATTGAGTCGAGAATGATTCTAGGAGTTTTTACAGGTTATTTCCATGTACGAACGGGTCAAGAATGAAGCTATAAGTTGAATTCCACTTCAAATGTGTCAAAAATGACGCCTCAAATTGTTAAGAAATGTTTCAAGTTCAATCGAGTCGAGAATGATTCTAGGAGTTTTTACAAGTTATTTTCATGTACGAACGAGTCAAGAATGAAGCTATAAGTTGAATTCCACTTCAAATGAGTCAAAAATGAAGCCCTAAATTGTTAAGAATTGTTTTCAAGTTCAATCGAGTCGAGAATGATTCTAGGAGTTTTTACAGGTTATTTCCATGTACGAACAAGTCAAGAATGAAGCTATAAGTTGAATTCCACTTCAAATGAGTCAAAAATGATGCCTCAAATTGTTAAGAATTGTTTTCAAGTTCAATCGAGACGAGAACGATTCTAAGAGTTTTTACAAGTTATTTCCATGTTCAAAGAGTAAAGAATGAAGCTATAAGTTGATTCCAAGTTCAAATGAGTCAAGAACGGAGTCTCAAATTGTTACGAATTGGTTTCAAGTTCAATCGAGTCGAGAATGATTCTAGGAGTTCTTACAAGTTATTTCCATGTTCAAAGAGTAAAGAATGAAGCTTTAAGTTGATTTCAAGTTCAAATGAGTCAAGAATGGAGTCTGAAATTGTTACGAATTGGTTTCAAGTTCAATCAAGTCGAGAATGATTCCATGAATTTTTACAATTTATTTCCATGTACGAACGAGTCAAGAATGAAGCTATAAGTTCAATTCCACTTCAAATGAATAAAAAATGAAGCCCCAAATTGTTAAGAGTTGTTTTCAAGTTCAATCGAGACAAGAATTATTCTAGGAGTTTTTACAAGTTATTTCCATGTTCAAAGAGTAAAGAATGAAGCTATAAGTTGAATTCCACCTCAAATGAGTCAAAAATGAAGCCCCAAATTTTTAAGAATTGTTTTCAAGTTCAATCGAGTCGAGAATGATTCTAGGAGTTTTTACAAGTTATTTCCATGTACGAACGAGTCAAGAATGAAGCTATAAGTTGAATTCCACTTCAAATGAGTCAAAAATGAAGCCCTAAATTGTTAAGAATTGTTTTCAAGTTCAATCGAGTCGAGAATGATTCTAGGAGTTTTTACAGGTTATTTCCATGTACGAACGAGTCAAGAATGAACCTATAAGTTGAATTCCACTTCAAATGAGTCAAAAATGAAGTCCCAAATTGTTAAGAATTGTTTTCAAGTTTAATCGGTTCGAGAATGATTCTTGGAGTTTTTACAAGTTATTTCCATGTACGAACGGGTCAAGAATGAAGCTATAAGTTGAATTCCACTTCAAATGAGTCAAAAATGACGCCTCAAATTGTTAAGAAATGTTTCAAGTTCAATCGAGATGAGAACGATTCTAGGAGTTTTTACAAGTTTTTTCCATGTTCAAAGAGTAAAGAATGAAGCTATAAATTGATTTCAAGTTCAAATGAGTCAAGAACGGAGTCTCAAATTGTTACGAATTGGTTTCAAGTTCAATCGAGTCGAGAAGGATTCTAGGAGTTTTTACAAGTTATTTCCATGTTCAAAGAGTAAGGAATGAAGCTATAAGTTGATTTCAAGTTCAAATGAGTCAAGAATGAAGTTTCAAGTTGTTACAAATTGTTTTCAAGTTCAATCGAGTCGAGAATGATTCTAGGAGTTCTTACAAGTTATTTCCATGTTCAAAGAGTAAAGAATGAAGCTATAAGTTGATTTCAAGTTCAAATGAGTCAAGAACGGAGTCTCAAATTGTTACGAATTGGTTTCAAGTTCAATCGAGTCGAGAATGATTCTAGGAGTTCTTACAAGTTATTTCCATGTTCAAAGAGTAAAGAATGAAGCTATAAGTTGATTTCAAGTTCAAATGAGTCAAGAATGGAGTCTGAAGTTGTTACGAATTGGTTTCAAGTTCAATCGAGTCGAGAATGATTCTAGGAGTTCTTACAAGTTATTTCCATGTTCAAAGAGTAAGGAATGAAGCTATAAGTTGATTTCAAGTTCAAATGAGTCAAGAATGAAGTTTCAAGTTGTTACAAATTGTTTTCAAGTTCAATCGAGTCGAGAATGATTCTAGGAGTTCTTACAAGTTATTTCCATGTTCAAAGAGTAAAGAATGAAGCTATAAGTTGATTTCAAGTTCAAATGAGTCAAGAACGGAGTCTCAAATTGTTACGAATTAGTTTCAAGTTCAATCGAGTCGAGAATGATTCCATGAGTTTTTACAATTTATTTCCATGTATGAACGAGTCAAGAATGAAGCTATAAGTTCAATTCCACTTCAAATGAATAAAAAATGAAGCCCCAAATTGTAAAGAGTTGTTTTCAAGTTCAATCGAGACAAGAATTATTCTAGGAGTTTTTACAAGTTATTTCCTTGTTCAAAGAGTAAAGAATGAAGCTATAAGTTGAATTCCACCTCAAATGAGTCAAAAATGAAGCCCCAAATTTTTAAGAATTGTTTTCAAGTTCAATCGAGTCGAGAATGATTCTAGGAGTTTTTACAAGTTATTTCCATGTACGAACGTGTCAAGAATGAAGCTATAAGTTGAATTCCACTTCAAATGAGTCAAAAATGAAGCCCTAAATTGTTAAGAATTGTTTTCAAGTTCAATCGAGTCGAGAATGATTCTAGGAGTTTTTACAGGTTATTTCCATGTACGAACGGGTCAAGAATGAAGCTATAAGTTGAATTCCACTTCAAATGAGTCAAAAATGACGCCTCAAATTGTTAAGAAATGTTTCAAGGTCAATCGAGATGAGAACGATTCTAGGAGTTTTTACAAGTTATTTCCATATTCAAAGAGTAAGGAATGAAGCTATAAGTTGATTTCAAGTTCAAATGAGTTAAGAATAAAGTTTCAAGTTGTTACAAATTGTTTTCAAGTTCAATCGAGTCGAGAATGATTCTAGGAGTTCTTACAAGTTATTTCCATGTTCAAAGAGTAAAGAATGAAGCTATAAGTTGATTTCAAGTTCAAATGAGTCAAGAATCAAGTTTCAAGTTGTTACAAATTGTTTTCAAGTTCAATCGAGTCGAGAATGATTCTAGGTGTTTTTACAAGTTATTTCCATGTACGAACGAGTCAAGAATGAAGCTATATGTTGAATTCCACTTAAAATGAGTCAAAAATGACGCCCCAAATTGTTAAGAATTGTTTTCAAGTTCAATCGAGACGAGAACGATTCTAGGAGTTTTTACAAGTTATTTCCATGTTCAAAGAGTAAAGAATGAAGCTATAAGTTTAATTCCACCTCAAATGAGTCAAAAATGAAGCCCCAAATTTTTAAGAATTGTTTTCAAGTTCAATCGAGTCGAGAATGATTCTAGGAGTTTTTACAAGTTATTTCCATGTACGAACGAGTCAAGAATGAAGCTATAAGTTGAATTCCACTTCAAATGAGTCAAAAATGAAGCCCTAAATTGTTAAGAATTGTTTTCAAGTTCAATCGAGACGAGAATGATTCTAGGAGTTTATACAAGTTATTTCCTTGTACGAACGAGTCAAGAATGAAGCTATAAGTTGAATTCCACTTCAAATGAGTAAAAAATGAAGCCCCAAATTGTCAAGAATTGTTTTCAAGTTCAATCGAGTCGAGAATGATTCTAGGAATTCTTACAAGTTATTTCCAAGTTCAAAGACTAAATAATGAAGCTATAAGTTGATTTCAAGTTCAAATGAGTCAAGAATGGAGTCTCAAATTGTTACAAAATTGTTTCAAGTTCAATCGAGTCGAGAATGATTCTAGGAGTTTTTACAGGTTATTTCCATGTACGAACGAGTCAAGAATGAAGCTATAAGTTGAATTCCACTTCAAAATGAGTCAACAATGATGCCTCAAATTGTTAAGAATTGTTTTCAAGTTCAATCGAGACGAGAACGATTCTAGGAGTTTTTACAAGTTATTTCCGTATTCAAAGAGCAAAGAATGAAGCTATAAGTTGATTTCAAGTTCAAATGAGTCAAGAACGGAGTCTCAAATTGTTACGAATTGGTTTCAAGTTCAATCGAGTCGAGAAGGATTCTAGGAGTTTTTACAAGTTATTTCCATGTTCAAAGAGTAAGGAATGAAGCTATAAGTTGATTTCAAGTTCAAATGAGTCAAGAATGAAGTTTCAAGTTGTTACAAATTGTTTTCAAGTTCAATCGAGTCGAGAATGATTCTAGGTGTTTTTACAAATTATTTCCATGTACAAACGAGTCAAGAATGAAGCTATATGTTGAATTCCACTTCAAATGAGTCAAAAATGACGCCCCAAATTGTTAAGAATTTTTTTCAAGTTCAATCGAGACGAGAACGATTCTAGGAGTTTTTACAAGTTATTTCCACGTTCAAAGAGTAAAGAATGAAGTTAGAAGTTGAATTTCACCTCAAATGAGTCAAAAATGAAGCCCCAAATTTTTAAGAATATTTTTCAAGTTCAATCGAGTCGAGAATGATTCTAGGAGTTTTTACAAGTTATTTCCATGTACGAACGAGTCAAGAATGAAGCTACAAGTTGAATTCCTCTTCAAATGAGTCAAAAATGAAGCCCTAAATTGTTAAGAATTGTTTTCAAGTTCAATCGAGACGAGAATGATTCTAGGAGTTTTTACAAGTTATTTCCTTGTACGAACGAGTCAAGAATGAAGCTATAAGTTGAATTCCACTTCAAATGAGTAAAAAATGAAGCCCCAAATTGTCAAGAATTGTTTTCAAGTTCAATCGAGTCGAGAATGATTCTAGGAATTCTTACAAGTTATTTCCATGTTCAAAGACTAAATAATGAAGCTATAAGTTGATTTCAAGTTCAATCGAGTCGAGAATGATTCTAGGAGTTTTTACAGGTTATTTCCATGTACGAACGAGTCAAGAATGAAGCTATAAGTTGAATTCCACTTCAAATGAGTCAAAAATGACGCCCCAAATTGTTAAGAATTGTTTTCAAGTTCAATCGAGACGAGAACGATTCTAGGAGTTTTTACAAGTTATTTCCGTGTTCAAAGAGCAAAGAATGAAGCTATAAGTTGATTTCAAGTTCAAATGAGTCAAGAACGGAGTCTCAAATTGTTACGAATTGGTTTCAAGTTCAATCGAGTCGAGAAGGATTCTAGGAGTTTTTACAAGTTATTTCCATGTTCAAAGAGTAAGGAATGAAGCTATAAGTTGATTTCAAGTTCAAATGAGTCAAGAATGAAGTTTCAAGTTGTTACAAATTGTTTTCAAGTTCAATCGAGTCGAGAATGATTCTAGGTGTTTTTACAAGTTATTTCCATTTACGAACGAGTCAAGAATGAAGCTATATGTTGAATTCCACTTCAAATGAGTCAAAAATGACGCCCCAAATTGTTAAGAATTGTTTTCAAGTTCAATCGAGACGAGAACGATTCTAGGAGTTTTTACAAGTTATTTCCATGTTCAAAGAGTAAAGAATGAAGCTATATAAGTTGAATTTCACCTCAAATGAGTCAAAAATGAAGCCCCAAATTTTTAAGAATTGTTTTCAAGTTCAATCGAGTCGAGAATGATTCTAGGAGTTTTTACAAGTTATTTCCATGTACGAACGAGTCAAGAATGAAGCTATAAGTTGAATTCTACTTCAAATGAGTCAAAAATGAAGCCCTAAATTGTTAAGAATTGTTTTCATGTTCAATCGAGACGAGAATGATTCTAGGAGTTTTTACAAGTTATTTCCTTGTACGAACAAGTCAAGAATGAAGCTATAAGTTGAATTCCACTTCAAATGAGTAAAAAATGAAGCCCCAAATTGTCAAGAATTATTTTCAAGTTCAATCGAGTCAAGAATGATTCTAGGAATTCTTACAAGTTATTTCCATGTTCAAAGACTAAATAATGAAGCTATAAGTTGATTTCAAGTTCAAATGAGTCAAGAATGGAGTCTCAAATTGTTACAAAATTGTTTCAAGTTCAATCGAGTCGAGAATGATTCTAGGAGTTTTTACAAGTTATTTCCATGTATGAACGAGTCACGAATGAAGCTATAAGTTGAATTCCACTTCAAATGAGTCAAAAATGAAGCCCCAAATTGTTAAGAATTGTTTTCAAGTTTAATCGGTTCGAGAATGATTCTTTGAGTTTTTACAAGTTATTTCCATGTTCCAAGAGGAAAGACTGAAGCTATAAGTTGATTTCAAATTCAAACGAGTCAAGAATGAAGTCTCAAATTGTTACGAATTGGTTTCTAGTTCAATCGCGTCGAGAATGATTTTAGGAGTTTTTACAAGTTATTTCCATGTACGAATGAGTCAAGAATGAAGCTATAAGTTGAATTCCACTTCAGAAGAGTAAAAAATGAAGCCCCAAATTTTTAAGAATTGTTTTCAAGTTCAATCGAGTCGAGAATGATTCCATGAGTTTTTACAATTTATTTCCATGTACGAACGAGTCAAGAATGAAGCTATAAGTTCAATTCCACTTCAAATGAATAAAAAATGAAGCCCCAAATTGTTAAGAGTTGTTTTCAAGTTCAATCGAGACAAGAATTATTCTAGGAGTTTTTACAAGTTATTTCCATGTTCAAAGAGTAAAGAATGAAGCTATAAGTTGAATTCCACCTCAAATGAGTCAAAAATGAAGTCCCAAATTTTTAAGAATTGTTTTCAAGTTCAATCGAGTCGAGAATGATTCTAGGAGTTTTTACAAGTTATTTCCATGTACGAACGAGTCAAGAATGAAATTATAAGTTGAATTCCACTTCAAATGAGTCAAAAATGAAGCCCCAAATTGTTAAGAATTGTTTTCAAGTTCAGTTGAGTCGAGAATGATTCTAGGAGTTTTTACAGGTTATTTCCATGTACGAACGGGTCAAGAATGAAGCTATAAGTTGAATTCCACTTCAAATGAGTCAAAAATGACGCCTCAAATTGTTAAGAAATGTTTCAAGTTCAATCGAGATGAGAACGATTCTAGGAGTTTTTACAAGTTATTTCCATGTTCAAAGAGTAAAGAAAGAACCTATAAGTTGAATTTCACCTCAAATGAGTCAAAAATGAAGCCCCAAATTTTTAAGAATTGTTTTCAAGTTCAATCGAGTCGAGAATGATTCTAGGAGTTTTTACAAGTTATTTCCATGTACGAACGAGTCAAGAATGAAGCTACAAGTTGAATTCCACTTCAAATGAGTCAAAAATGAAGCCCTAAATTGTTAAGAATTGTTTTCAAGTTCAATCGAGACGAGAATGATTCTAGAAGTTTTTACAAGTTATTTCCTTGTACGAACGAGTCAAGAATGAAGCTATAAGTTGAATTCCACTTCAAATGAGTAAAAAATGAAGCCCCAAAATGTCAAGAATTGTTTTCAAGTTCAATCGAGTCGAGAATGATTCTAGGAATTCTTACAAGTTATTTCCATGTTCAAAGACTAAATAATGAAGCTATAAGTTGATTTCAAGTTCAATCGAGTCGAGAATGATTCTAGGAGTTTTTACAGGTTATTTCCATGTACGAACGAGTCAAGAATGAAGCTATAAGTTGAATTCCACTTCAAATGAGTCAAAAATGACGCCTCAAATTGTTAAGAATTGTTTTCAAGTTCAATCGAGACGAGAACGATTCTAGGAGTTTTTACAAGTTATTTCCATGTTCAAAGAGCAAAGAATGAAGCTATAAGTTGATTTCTAGTTCAAATGAGTCAAGAACGGAGTCTCAAATTGTTACGAATTGGTTTCAAGTTCAATCGAGTCGAGAAGGATTCTAGGAGTTTTTACAAGTTATTTCCATTTTCAAAGAGTAAGGAATGAAGCTATAAGTTGATTTCAAGTTCAAATGAGTCAAGAATGAAGTTTCAAGTTGTTACAAATTGTATTCAAGTTCAATCGAGTCGAGAATGATTCTAGGTGTTTTTACAAGTTATTTCCATTTACGAACGAGTCAAGAATGAAGCTATATGTTGAATTCCACTTCAAATGAGTCAAAAATGACGCCCCAAATTGTTAAGAATTGTTTTCAAGTTCAATCGAGACGAGAACGATTCTAGGAGTTTTTACAAGTTATTTCCATGTTCAAAGAGTAAAGAATGAAGCTATAAGTTGAATTTCACCTCAAATGAGTCAAAAATGAAGCCCCAAATTTTTAAGAATTGTTTTCAAGTTCAATCGAGTCGAGAATGATTCTAGGAGTTTTTACAAGTTATTTCCATGTACGAACGAGTCAAGAATGAAGCTATAAGTTGAATTCCACTTCAAATGAGTCAAAAATGAAGCCCTAAATTGTTAAGAATTGTTTTCATGTTCAATCGAGACGAGAATGATTCTAGGAGTTTTTACAAGTTATTTCCTTGTACGAACAAGTCAAGAATGAAGCTATAAGTTGAATTCCACTTCAAATGAGTAAAAAATGAAGCCCCAAATTGTCAAGAATTATTTTCAAGTTCAATCGAGTCAAGAATGATTCTAGGAATTCTTACAAGTTATTTCCATGTTCAAAGACTAAATAATGAAGCTATAAGTTGATTTCAAGTTCAAATGAGTCAAGAATGGAGTCTCAAATTGTTACAAAATTGTTTCAAGTTCAATCGAGTCGAGAATGATTCTAGGAGTTTTTACAAGTTATTTCCATGTATGAACGAGTCACGAATGAAGCTATAAGTTGAATTCCACTTCAAATGAGTCAAAAATGAAGCCCCAAATTGTTAAGAATTGTTTTCAAGTTTAATCGGTTCGAGAATGATTCTTGGAGTTTTTACAAGTTATTTCCATGTTCCAAGAGGAAAGAATGAAGCTATAAGTTGATTTCAAATTCAAACGAGTCAAGAATGAAGTCTCAAATTGTTACGAATTGGTTTCTAGTTCAATCGCGTCGAGAATGATTTTAGGAGTTTTTACAAGTTATTTCCATGTACGAATGAGTCAAGAATGAAGCTATAAGTTGAATTCCACTTCAAAAGAGTAAAAAATGAAGCCCCAAATTTTTAAGAATTGTTTTCAAGTTCAATCGAGTCGAGAATGATTCCATGAGTTTTTACAATTTATTTCCATGTACGAACGAGTCAAGAATGAAGCTATAAGTTCAATTCCACTTCAAATGAATAAAAAATGTAGCCCCAAATTGTTAAGAGTTGTTTTCAAGTTCAATCGAGACAAGAATTATTCTAGGAGTTTTTACAAGTTATTTCCATGTTCAAAGAGTAAAGAATGAAGCTATAAGTTGAATTCCACCTCAAACGAGTCAAAAATGAAGTCCCAAATTTTTAAGAATTGTTTTCAAGTTCAATCGAGTCGAGAATGATTCTAGGAGTTTTTACAAGTTATTTCCATGTACGAACGAGTCAAGAATGAAATTATAAGTTGAATTCCACTTCAAATGAGTCAAAAATGAAGCCCCAAATTGTTAAGAATTGTTTTCAAGTTCAGTTGAGTCGAGAATGATTCTAGGAGTTTTTACAGGTTATTTCCATGTACGAACGGGTCAAGAATGAAGCTATAAGTTGAATTCCACTTCAAATGAGTCAAAAATGACGCCTCAAATTGTTAAGAAATGTTTCAAGTTCAATCGAGATGAGAACGATTCTAGGAGTTTTTACAAGTTATTTCCATGTTCAAAGAGTAAAGAAAGAAGCTATAAGTTGAATTTCACCTCAAATGAGTCAAAAATGAAGCCCCAAATTTTTAAGAATTGTTTTCAAGTTCAATCGAGTCGAGAATGATTCTAGGAGTTTTTACAAGTTATTTCCATGTACGAACGAGTCAAGAATGAAGCTACAAGTTGAATTCCACTTCAAATGAGTCAAAAATGAAGCCCTAAATTGTTAAGAATTGTTTTCAAGTTCAATCGAGACGAGAATGATTCTAGAAGTTTTTACAAGTTATTTCCTTGTACGAACGAGTCAAGAATGAAGCTATAAGTTGAATTCCACTTCAAATGAGTAAAAAATGAAGCCCCAAATTGTCAAGAATTGTTTTCAAGTTCAATCGAGTCGAGAATGATTCTAGGAATTCTTACAAGTTATTTCCATGTTCAAAGACTAAATAATGAAGCTATAAGTTGATTTCAAGTTCAATCGAGTCGAGAATGATTCTAGGAGTTTTTACAGGTTATTTCCATGTACGAACGAGTCAAGAATGAAGCTATAAGTTGAATTCCACTTCAAATGAGTCAAAAATGACGCCTCAAATTGTTAAGAATTGTTTTCAAGTTCAATCGAGACGAGAACGATTCTAGGAGTTTTTACAAGTTATTTCCATGTTCAAAGAGCAAAGAATGAAGCTATAAGTTGATTTCTATTTCAAATGAGTCAAGAACGGAGTCTCAAATTGTTACGAATTGGTTTCAAGTTCAATCGAGTCGAGAAGGATTCTAGGAGTTTTTACAAGTTATTTCCATTTTCAAAGAGTAAGGAATGAAGATATAAGTTGATTTCAAGTTCAAATGAGTCAAGAATGAAGTTTCAAGTTGTTACAAATTGTTTTCAAGTTCAATCGAGTCGAGAATGATTCTAGGTGTTTTTACAAGTTATTTCCATTTACGAACGAGTCAAGAATGAAGCTATATGTTGAATTCCACTTCAAATGAGTCAAAAATGACGCCCCAAATTGTTAAGAATTGTTTTCAAGTTCAATCGAGACGAGAACGATTCTAGGAGTTTTTACAAGTTATTTCCATGTTCAAAGAGTAAAGAATGAAGCTATAAGTTGAATTTCACCTCAAATGAGTCAAAAATGAAGCCCCAAATTTTTAAGAATTGTTTTCAAGTTCAATCGAGTCGAGAATGATTCTAGGAGTTTTTACAAGTTATTTCCATGTACGAACGAGTCAAGAATGAAGCTATAAGTTGAATTCCACTTCAAATGAGTCAAAAATGAAGCCCTAAATTGTTAAGAATTGTTTTCATGTTCAATCGAGACGAGAATGATTCTAGGAGTTTTTAAAAGTTATTTCCTTGTACGAACAAGTCAAGAATGAAGCTATAAGTTGAATTCCACTTCAAATGAGTAAAAAATGAAGCCCCAAATTGTCAAGAATTATTTTCAAGTTCAATCGAGTCGAGAATGATTCTAGGAATTCTTACAAGTTATTTCCATGTTCAAAGACTAAATAATGAAGCTATAAGTTGATTTCAAGTTCAAATGAGTCAAGAATGTAGTCTCAAATTGTTACAAAATTGTTTCAAGTTCAATCGAGTCGAGAATGATTCTAGGAGTTTTTACAAGTTATTTCCATGTATGAACGAGTCACGAATGAAGCTATAAGTTGAATTCCACTTCAAATGAGTCAAAAATGAAGCCCCAAATTGTTAAGAATTGTTTTCAAGTTTAATCGGTTCGAGAATGATTCTTGGAGTTTTTACAAGTTATTTCCATGTTCCAAGAGGAAAGAATGAAGCTATAAGTTTATTTCAAATTCAAACGAGTCAAGAATGAAGTCTCAAATTGTTACGAATTGGTTTCTAGTTCAATCGCGTCGAGAATGATTTTAGGAGTTTTTACAAGTTATTTCCATGTACGAATGAGTCAAGAATGAAGCTATAAGTTGAATTCCACTTCAAAAGAGTAAAAAATGAAGCTATAAGTTGATTTCAAGTTCAAATGAGTCAAGAATGGAGTCTCAAATTGTTACAAAATTGTTTCAAGTTCAATCGAGTCGAGAATGATTCTAGGAGTTTTTACAGATTATTTCCATGTACGAACGAGTCAAGAATGAAGCTATAAGTTGAATTCCACTTCAAATGAGTCAAAAATGACGCCTCAAATTGTTAAGAATTGTTTTCAAGTTCAATCGAGACGAGAACGATTCTAAGAGTTTTTACAAGTTATTTCCGTGTTCAAAGAGCAAAGAATGAAGCTATAAGTTGATTTCAAGTTCAAATGAGTCAAGAACGGAGTCTCAAATTGTTACGAATTGGTTTCAAGTTCAATCGAGTCGAGAAGGATTCTAGGAGTTTTTACAAGTTATTTCCATGTTCAAAGAGTAAGGAATGAAGCTATAAGTTGATTTCAAGTTCAAATGAGTCAAGAATGAAGTTTCAAGTTGTTACAAATTGTTTTCAAGTTCAATCGAGTCGAGAATGATTCTAGGTGTTTTTACAAATTATTTCCATGTACAAACGAGTCAAGAATGAAGCTATATGTTGAATTCCACTTCAAATGAGTCAAAAATGAAGCCCTAAATTGTTAAGAATTGTTTTCAAGTTCAATCGAGTCGAGAATGATTCTAGGAATTCTTACAAGTTATTTCCATGTTCAAAGACTAAATAATGAAGCTATAAGTTGATTTCAAGTTCAATCGAGTCGAGAATGATTCTAGGAGTTTTTACAGGTTATTTCCATGTACGAACAAGTCAAGAATGAAGCTATAAGTTGAATTCCACTTCAAATGAGTCAAAAATGACGCCTCAAATTGTTAAGAATTGTTTTCAAGTTCAATCGAGACGAGAACGATTCTAGGAGTTTTTACAAGTTATTTCCATGTTCAAAGAGCAAAGAATGAAGCTATAAGTTGATTTCTAGTTCAAATGAGTCAAGAAAGGAGTCTCAAATTGTTACGAATTGGTTTCAAGTTCAATCGAGTCGAGAAGGATTCTAGGAGTTTTTACAAGTTATTTCCATTTTCAAAGAGTAAGGAATGAAGTTACAAGTTGATTTCAAGTTCAAATGAGTCAAGAATGAAGTTTCAAGTTGTTACAAATTGTTTTCAAGTTCAATCGAGTCGAGAATGATTCTCGGTGTTTTTACAAGTTATTTCCATTTACGAACGAGTCAAGAATGAAGCTATATGTTGAATTCCACTTCAAATGAGTCAAAAATGATGCCCCAAATTGTTAAGAATTGTTTTCAAGTTCAATCGAGACGAGAACGATTCTAGGAGTTTTTTCAAGTTATTTCCATGTTCAAAGAGTAAAGAATGAAGCTATAAATTGAATTTCACCTCAAATGAGTAAAAAATGAAGCCCCAAATTTTTAAGAATTGTTTTCAAGTTCAATCGAGTCGAGAATGATTCTAGGAGTTTTTACAAGTTATTTCCATGTACGAACGAGTCAAGAATGAAGCTACAAGTTGAATTCCACTTCAAATGAGTCAAAAATGAAGCCCTAAATTGTTAAGAATTGTTTTCAAGTTCAATCGAGACGAGAATGATTCTAGGAGTTTTTACAAGTTATTTCCTTGTACGAACGAGTCAAGAATGAAGCTATAAGTTGAATTCCACTTCAAATGAGTAAAAAATGAAGCCCCAAATTGTCAAGAATTGTTTTCAAGTTCAATCGAGTCGAGAATGATTCTAGGAATTCTTACAAGTTATTTCCATGTTCAAAGACTAAATAATGAAGCTATAAGTTGATTTCAAGTTCAATCGAGTCGAGAATGATTCTAGGAGTTTTTACAGGTTATTTCCATGTACGAACGAGTCAAGAATGAAGCTATAAGTTGAATTCCACTTCAAATGAGTCAAAAATGACGCCTCAAATTGTTAAGAATTGTTTTCAAGTTCAATCGAGACGGAACGATTCTAGGAGTTTTTACAAGTTATTTCCATGTTCAAAGAGCAAAGAATGAAGCTATAAGTTGATTTCTAGTTCAAATGAGTCAAGAACGGAGTCTCAAATTGTTACGAATTGGTTTCAAGTTCAATCGAGTCGAGAACGATTCTAGAAGTTTTTACAAGTTATTTCCATTTTCAAAGAGTAAGGAATGAAGCTATAAGTTGATTTCAAGTTCAAATGAGTCAGGAATGAAGTTTCAAGTTGTTACAAATTGTTTTCAAGTTCAATCGAGTCGAGAATGATTCTAGGTGTTTTTACAAGTTATTTCCATTTACGAACGAGTCAAGAATGAAGCTATAAGTTGATTTCAAATTCAAACGAGTCAAAAATGACGCCCCAAATTGTTAAGAATTGTTTTCAAGTTCAATCGAGACGAGAACGATTCTAGGAGTTTTTACAAGTTATTTCCATGTTCAAAGAGTCAAGAATGAAGCTATAAGTTGAATTCCACTTCAAAAGAGTAAAAAATGAAGCCCCAAATTTTTAAGAATTGTTTTCAAGTTCAATCGAGTCGAGAATGATTCTAGGAGTTTTTACAAGTTATTTACTTGTACGAACAAGTCAAGAATGAAGCTATAAGTTGAATTCCACTTCAAATGAGTAAACAATGAAGCCCCAAATTGTCAAGAATTATTTTCAAGTTCAATCGAGTCGAGAATGATTCTAGGAATTCTTACAAGTTATTTCCATGTTCAAAGACTAAATAATGAAGCTATAAGTTGATTTCAAGTTCAAATGAGTCAAGAATGGAGTCTCAAATTGTTACAAAATTGTTTCAAGTTCAATCGAGTCGAGAATGATTCTAGGAGTTTTTACAAGTTATTTCCATGTATGAACGAGTCAAGAATGAAGCTATAAGTTGAATTCCACTTTAAATGTGTCAAAAATGAAGCCCCAATTTGTTAAGAATTGTTTTAAAGTTCAATCGAGTCGAGAATGATTCTAAGAGTTTTTACAAGTTATTTCCATGTATGAACGAGTCACGAATGAAGCTATAAGTTGAATTCCACTTCAAATGAGTCAAAAATGAAGCCCCAAATTGTTAAGAATTGTTTTCAAGTTTAATCGGTTCGAGAATGATTCTTGGAGTTTTTACAAGTTATTTCCATGTTCCAAGAGGAAAGAATGAAGCTATAAGTTGATTTCAAATTCAAACGAGTCAAGAATGAAGTCTCAAATTGTTACGAATTGGTTTCTAGTTCAATCGCGTCGAGAATGATTTTAGGAGTTTTTACAAGTTATTTCCATGTACGAATGAGTCAAGAATGAAGCTATAAGTTGAATTCCACTTCAAAAGAGTAAAAAATGAAGCCCCAAATTGTTAAGAGTTGTTTTCAAGTTCAATCGAGACAAGAATTATTCTAGGAGTTTTTACAAGTTATTTCCATGTTCAAAGAGTAAAGAATGAAGCTATAAGTTGAATTTCACCTCAAATGAGTCAAAAATGAAGCCCCAAATTTTTAAGAATTGTTTTCAAGTTCAATCGAGTCGAGAATGATTCTAGGAGTTTTTACAAGTTATTTCCATGTACGAACGAGTCAAGAATGAAGTTATAAGTTGAATTCCACTTCAAATGAGTCAAAAATGAAGCCCCAAATTGTTAAGAATTGTTTTCAAGTTCAATTGAGTCGAGAATGATTCTAGGAGTTTTTACAGGTTATTTCCATGTACGAACGGGTCAAGAATGAAGCTATAAGTTGAATTCCACTTCAAATTAGTCAAAAATGACGCCTCAAATTGTTAAGAAATGTTTCAAGTTCAATCGAGATGAGAACGATTCTAGGAGTTTTTACAAGTTATTTCCATGTTCAAAGAGTAAAGAATGAAGCTATAAATTGATTTCAAGTTCAAATGAGTCAAGAACGGAGTCTCCAATTGGTACGAATTGGTTTCAAGTTCAATCGAGTCGAGAAGGATTCTAGGAGTTTTTACAAGTTATTTCCATGTTCAAAGAGTAAGGAATGAAGCTATAAGTTGATTTCAAGTTCAAATGAGTCAAGAATGAAGTTTCAAGTTGTTACAAATTGTTTTCAAGTTCAATCGAGTCGAGAAGGATTCTAGGATTTCTTACAAGTTATTTCCATGTTCAAAGAGTAAAGAATGAAGCTATAAGTTGATTTCAAGTTCAAATGAGTCAAGAATGGAGTCTGAAGTTGTTACGAATTGGTTTCAAGTTCAATCGAGTCGAGAATGATTCTAGGTGTTTTTACAAGTTATTTCCATGTACGAACGAGTCAAGAATGAAGCTATATGTTGAATTCCACTTAAAATGAGTTAAAAATGACGCCCCAAATTGTTAAGAATTGTTTTCAAGTTCAATCGAGACGAGAACGATTCTAGGAGTTTTTACAAGTTATTTCCATGTTCAAAGAGTAAAGAATGAAGCTATAAGTTGAATTCCACCTCAAATGAGTCAAAAATGAAGCCCCAAATTTTTAAGAATTGTTTTCAAGTTCAATCGAGTCGAGAATGATTCTAGGAGTTTTTACAAGTTATTTCCATGTACGAACGAGTCAAGAATGAAGCTATAAGTTGAATTCCACTTCAAATGAGTCAAAAATGAAGCCCTAAATTGTTAAGAATTGTTTTCATGTTCAATCGAGTCGAGAATGATTCTAGGAGTTTTTATAGGTTATTTCCATGTACGAACGGGTCAAGAATGAAGCTATAAGTTGAATTCCACTTCAAATGAGTCAAAAATGACGCCTCAAATTGTTAAGAAATGTTTCAAGGTCAATCGAGATGAGAACGATTCTAGGAGTTTTTACAAGTTATTTCCATGTTCAAAGAGTAAAGAATGAAGCTATAAATTGATTTCAAGTTCAAATGAGTCAAGAACGGAGTCTCAAATTGTTACGAATTGGTTTCAAGTTCAATCGAGTCGAGAAGGATTCTAGGAGTTTTTACAAGTTATTTCCATGTTCAAAGAGTAAGGAATGAAGCTATAAGTTGATTTCAAGTTCAAATGAGTCAAGAATGAAGTTTCAAGTTGTTACAAATTGTTTTCAAGTTCAATCGAGTCGAGAAGGATTCTAGGAGTTTTTACAAGTTATTTCCAAGTTCAAAGAGTAAGGAATGAAGCTATAAGTTGATTTCAAGTTCAAATGAGTCAAGAATGAAGTTTCAAGTTGTTACAAATTGTTTTCAAGTTCAATCGAGTCGAGAATGATTCTAGGTGTTTTTACAAGTTATTTCCATGTACGAACGAGTCAAGAATGAAGCTATATGTTGAATTCCACTTAAAATGAGTCAAAAATGACGCCCCAAATTGTTAAAAATTGTTTTCAAGTTCAATCGAGACGAGAACGATTCTAGGAGTTTTTACAAGTTATTTCCATGTTCAAAGAGTAAAGAATGAAGCTATAAGTTTAATTCCACCTCAAATGAGTCAAAAATGAAACCCCAAATTTTTAAGAATTGTTTTCAAGTTCAATCGAGTCGAGAATGATTCTAGGAGTTTTTACAAGTTATTTCCATGTACGAACGAGTCAAGAATGAAGCTATAAGTTGAATTCCACTTCAAATGAGTCAAAAATGAAGCCCTAAATTGTTAAGAATTGTTTTCAAGTTCAATCGAGACGAGAATGATTCTAGGAGTTTATACAAGTTATTTCCTTGTACGAACGAGTCAAGAATGAAGCTATAAGTTGAATTCCACTTCAAATGAGTAAAAAATGAAGCCCCAAATTGTCAAGAATTATTTTCAAGTTCAATCGAGTCGAGAATGATTCTAGGAATTCTTACAAGTTATTTCCATGTTCAAAGACTAAATAATGAAGCTATAAGTTGATTTCAAGTTCAAATGAGTCAAGAATGGAGTCTCAAATTGTTACAAAATTGTTTCAAGTTCAATCGAGTCGAGAATGATTCTAGGAGTTTTTACAGGTTATTTCCATGTACGAACGAGTCAAGAATGAAGCTATAAGTTGAATTCCACTTCAAATGAGTCAAAAATGACGCCTCAAATTGTTAAGAATTGTTTTCAAGTTCAATCGAGACGAGAACGATTCTAGGAGTTTTTACAAGTTATTTCCGTGTTCAAAGAGCAAAGAATGAAGCTATAAGTTGATTTCAAGTTCAAATGAGTCAAGAACGGAGTCTCAAATTGTTACGAATTGGTTTCAAGTTCAATCGAGTCGAGAAGGATTCTAGGAGTTTTTCCAAGTTATTTCCATGTTCAAAGAGTAAGGAATGAAGCTATAAGTTGATTTCAAGTTCAAATGAGTCAAGAATGAAGTTTCAAGTTGTTACAAATTGTTTTCAAGTTCAATCGAGTCGAGAATGATTCTAGGTGTTTTTACAAATTATTTCCATGTACGAACGAGTCAAGAATGAAGCTATAAGTTGAATTCCACTTCAAAAGAGTAAAAAATGAAGCCCCAAATTTTTAAGAATTGTTTTCAAGTTCAATCGAGTCGAGAATGATTCTAGGAGTTTTTACAAGTTATTTCCATGTACGAACGAGTCAAGAATGAAGCTACAAGTTGAATTCCACTTCAAATGAGTCAAAAATGAAGCCCTAAATTGTTAAGAATTGTTTTCAAGTTCAATCGAGACGAGAATGATTCTAGGAGTTTTTACAAGTTATTTCCTTGTACGAACCAGTCAAGAATGAAGCTATAAGTTGAATTCCACTTCAAATGAGTAAAAAATGAAGCCCCAAATTGTCAAGAATTGTTTTCAAGTTCAATCGAGTCGAGAATGATTCTAGGAATTCTTACAAGCTATTTCCATGTTCAAAGACTAAATAATGAAGCTATAAGTTGATTTCAAGTTCAATCGAGTCGAGAATGATTCTAGGAGTTTTTACAGGTTATTTCCATGTACGAACGAGTCAAGAATGAAGCTATAAGTTGAATTCCACTTCAAATGAGTCAAAAATGACGCCTCAAATTGTTAAGAATTGTTTTCAAGTTCAATCGAGACGAGAACGATTCTAGGAGTTTTTACAAGTTATTTCCGTGTTCAAAGAGCAAAGAATGAAGCTATAAGTTGATTTCAAGTTCAAATGAGTCAAGAACGGAGTCTCAAATTGTTACGAATTGGTTTCAAGTTCAATCGAGTCGAGAAGGATTTTCTAGGAGTTTTTACAAGTTATTTCCATTTTCAAAGAGTAAGGAATGAAGCTATAAGTTGATTTCAAGTTCAAATGAGTCAAGAATGAAGTTTCAAGTTGTTACAAATTGTTTTCAAGTTCAATCGAGTCGAGAATGATTCTCGGTGTTTTTACAAGTTATTTCCATTTACGAACGAGTCAAGAATGAAGCTATATGTTGAATTCCACTTCAAATGAGTCAAAAATGACGGCCCAAATTGTTAAGAATTGTTTTCAAGTTCAATCGAGACGAGAACGATTCTAGGAGTTTTTACAAGTTATTTCCATGTTCAAAGAGTAAAGAATGAAGCTATAAGTTGAATTTCACCTCAAATGAGTCAAAAATGAAGCCCCAAATTTTTAAGAATTGTTTTCAAGTTCAATCGAGACGAGAACGATTCTAGGAGTTTTTACAAGTTATTTCCGTGTTCAAAGAGCAAAGAATGAAGCTATAAGTTGATTTCAAGTTCAAATGAGTCAAGAATGGAGTCTGAAATTGTTACGAATTGGTTTCAAGTTCAATCGAGTCGAGAATGATTCCATGAGTCAAGAATGAAGCTATAAGTTGAATTCCACTTCAAATGAGTCAAAAATGAAGCCCCAAATTGTTAAGAATTATTTTCAAGTTTAATCGGTTCGAGAATGATTCTTGGAGTTTTTACAAGTTATTTCTATGTTCCAAGAGGAAAGACTGAAGCTATAAGTTGATTTCAAATTCAAACGAGTCAAGAATGAATTCTCAAATTGTTACGAATTGGTTTCTAGTTCAATCGCGTCGAGAATGATTTTAGGAGTTTTTACAAGTTATTTCCATGTACGAATGAGTCAAGAATGAAGCTATAAGTTGAATTCCACTTCAAAAGAGTAAAAAATGAAGCCCCAAATTTTTAAGAATTGTTTTCAAGTTCAATCGAGTCGAGAATGATTCTAGGAGTTTTTACAAGTTATTTCCATGTACGAACGAGTCAAGAATGAAGCTATAAGTTGAATTCCACTTCAAATGAGTCAAAAATGAAGCCCTAAATTGTTAAGAATTGTTTTCAAGTTCAATCGAGTCGAGAATGATTCTAGGAGTTTTTACAGGTTATTTCCATGTACGAACGAGTCAAGAATGAAGCTATAAGTTGAATTCCACTTTAAATGAGTCAAAAATGACGCCTCAAATTGTTAAGAATTGTTTTCAAGTTCAATCGAGACGAGAACGATTCTAGGAGTTTTTACAAGTTATTTCCATGTTCAAAGAGTAAAGAATGAAGCTATAAGTTGATTTCAAGTTCAAATGAGTCAAGAACAGAGTCTCAAATTGTTACGAATTGGTTTCAAGTTGAATCGAGTCGAGAATGATTCTAGGAGTTCTTACAAGTTATTTCCATGTTCAAAGAGTAAAGAATGAAGCTATAAGTTGATTTCAAGTTCAAATGAGTCAAGAATGGAGTCTGAAATTGTTACGAATTGGTTTCAAGTTCAATCGAGTCGAGAATGATTCCATGAGTTTTTACAATTTATTTCCATGTACGAACGAGTCAAGAATGAAGCTATAAGTTCAATTCCACTTCAAATGAATAAAAAATGAAGCCCCAAATTGTTAAGAGTTGTTTTCAAGTTTATCGAGACAAGAATTATTCTAGGAGTTTTTACAAGTTATTTCCATGTTCAAAGAGTAAAGAATGAAGCTATAAGTTGAATTCCACCTCAAATGAGTCAAAAATGAAGCCCCAAATTTTTAAGAATTGTTTTCAAGTTCAATCGAGTCGAGAATGATTCTAGGAGTTTTTACAAGTTATTTCCATGTACGAACGAGTCAGGAATGAAGCTATAAGTTGAATTCCACTTCAAATGATTCAAAAATGAAGCCCTAAATTGTTAAGAATTGTTTTCAAGTTCAATCGAGTCGAGAATGATTCTAGGAGTTTTTACAGGTTATTTCCATGTACGAACGAGTCAAGAATGAAGCTATAAGTTGAATTCCACTTCAAATGAGTCAAAAATGACGCCTCAAATTGTTAAGAATTGTTTTCAAGTTCAATCTAGACGAGAACGATTCTAGGAGTTTTTACAAGTTATTTCCATGTTCAAAGAGTAAAGAATGAAGCTATAAGTTGATTTCAAGTTCAAATGAGTCAAGAACGGAGTCTCAAGTTGTTGTTTTTTTTTTTGCTAAATAAAAGTATATAGAAAACGGAAAAAAACAAATCTAGGGGCATACCCCGCGGAGAAAGAAAGCAACACTAAACAAGGCTTGCACTACAGCAATTACATCAACAGTATGAAAAATACAACCATGATCAATACAATGCTAAAATTAAAGATTGGTCTTTTAAAGCAGCTTTTTGAAATAATATGCTAGAATGAGCCTTCTCCCGAACTAGCCTTTAACAAGGAAATGCACATGCTTGGCAGGCTGCTGGTGACCTACTGTATGTACACGATCATTTTGTTCTCGCCAAACAAAGTAGATAGCAGCAGAAAAATACAAGTATGCAAGCATTTTCTTCATTTTTGTGGCTTGACCCAAAATAATTTGACCACCCATATATCTATCCCAATCAAGAGCGAAGGTGAACGAATTGTCATTAAGCACCTCTCGAAAGTAAGAACACGCACTAAATATATGCGCTACAGACTCTAAATCAGTAGTGCAAAGAGGACAGCATAAATCAATAGCCATACCAAAATGTAACATTCGATCTTTCGTTAGCAGTCGATTTTTGAAATCTAGCCAAGCAATAAAGGAACACTTCGGAACTGCTAATTTATGCCACACTATCTCCGTCCAGAGAGGCTGGGAATTAACCGGCTGAAGAGAATTCCAAATCGTTGACATAGACACAAGCTTAGCGGGGTAGGAATTCCATGTAACAGTGTTTCCATCAGAAATTATAACTGCATCAACCAAGCTGCGTAACCGAATGACATCTGTGTGATTAGACGCAGGTAAAGCCCAGATCCTATTGATAAGAAATTCTCTAACTTTTGCCCAAAGAGAGGAATCCGCCAAGGAGACAATGGAAGGAGAGAACTGATGTAACAAAGGAACATTGCTCTGCCACGGGTCATGCCAAAACAGAAAGTCTGAATTCAATCCCACCTGGTAGCGAATAAAACGCAAAGCAACAGGCCGTGCTTGCAGAATTTTCCGTATACACCAAGAAGCCTTTTGTGGGATAGCCATAGTCCATAAAGCCTTATTATGAAGAAATTCTTGCTGGAACCAAGCAATCCACAAAGAAGAATTTGGAGGCTGCGTAACTCGCCACAAGTGATATAGAAAAGCAGCTCTATTCCAGGTACAGAGGTCCCTAATACCCAGGCCTCCATCAGTTTTTGACATACAACAATCATTCCAAGACACTTTTATCTGCTTGCGTGTAGTTGTAGAGCCACCCCACAGAAAATTAACCAACATAGACTGCAACCTTTTCAAAACCGACTTGGGCAAAAATAAATGTGAAGACCAATAGCTTTGAATGCCAAATAAAACCACCTTGAGAAGCTGCAATCTACCAGCAAAAGATAACAATTTGTTCCCCCAACTATCAATGCGAGATGCAATTTTCATAAGAAGCGGATTACAATCTCTTAAAGAGAGCTTAGAAGAGATCAGGGGTAGCCCCAGATACTTGACAGGAAGGCTCCCAAGTTGGAAAGCAGTTCGATGAATAATAGTGCTACGGAGATTATCTTCAAAATTAGCAAAGAAACAAACACTCTTATCCTGATTAGTATGCAGCCCTGATATTGCTTCAAACTCCTTTAAACCATTAAGCAATAGATCTATTGATGTCCAATCTCCATTACAGAACAGCAGAATATCATCCGCAAAGATTAGATGTGAAATGCCTAGTCTCTTTGCCTGCCAGTGAAATTTGAAATCAGAGGATTGTGTTGCATTCGAGAGGCAAGCTGTAAGCACTTCCATAGCAAGAATAAAGAGGTAAGGAGACATAGGATCTCCTTGCCTCAATCCAGAGCAAGCTTTAAAATAGCCTTCTAATGACCCATTAACCTTCACCGACAACATACAAGTACTAATACAAGTCATTATCCAATCAATAAAGAGCTGAGGGAAACCCATTTTAGCCAGAGCTGAAGCCAAAAAATCCCAATTTAATATATCAAAAGCCTTCTTTAAGTCTATTTTGAACGCACAGCGCGCAGGACCAGTGTTCAGATGATAGTTCTTAAACAAAGATTGAGCAAGGAGAATATTATCACCTATCAACCTATGTGGCACAAAGGCTGACTGGCAGGGAGAAATCAGCATCGACATCAACTTTTTTAATCGAGAAGCCAGCATCTTTGTGATGCATTTGTACAACACGTTACAACACGCAATGGGCCGAAAATCAGACATAATAGTAGGAGATTGAACTTTTGGGACCAAAGCCAAAGTAGTGGTGTAACGATCGAGGTAATTAAATCTATTTGAATAATATGAGGTATATGATTTATGTGTTTTAATGTGTTAAGATATGATATGTGGTCATTTGATATGTCTAGTTGACTGCCCGTTTGACTGTATTATGCTTAAGTGATTTAAATAAGTGTTTAATTGATTGTTCATGCTTAATTGAGTAACTGTTTGATTTTTATAAAATTACTGGTGTGTCCAATAATTAAGAGATTTTATATGTAGTTTCTATGTGATTTTAGAGACTTTTTAAAAATGGTGATGTATTTAATTCTAGTCCCAGTGATTTTATATAAATCTTTTATTCCTGTTTTATTCTAGAGATATTACTCTTCTAAATTCCATATTTAATTTTTTGAATGCCCAAAAATCATGAAACCTGTTCCAAAATGTTTCTTAAATATTTTGAGACTTGTGAAAAATAAAAGTTTATTTTATTCGAGCCCAAATGTATTTTTATGATTTTTCTCCTCTTATTTCCTATTTATGCACTAAAACTTCAAAGATTTTTAATTAATTATTTATTTGTCAGAAAAATATTTCAAAAATATGGGGAAGCTTCTAAATTCATGATCTTTATTTTAAAAATATAAAAGTTATTTTTGTACCCTGTTTCTACAAAAATTCGATTTTAAATTTGCTTTAAATTAGAAAAGCAGCAAATGTGAAGTTACTAGAATGCCCTTGTCTTTGTTTTGTAAAAAGCCACCGCCCACTTCCATTCTCTTTGTTCTGCACTATTGTTTTCAGGTCGAGTTCTTGTCTCTCTTCCGCGATTCCTTATCCCCTTTCATTTCTAGGTCATTCTGCTTATAAATAATTGATTGATGCTAGAAGTTGCTTGATGCTTGTGTGTTTTCTCTCTCGAACCTTGCATGTAACCGTATATATATGTGTATATATGTGTTGCGAGTATGGGTGTTTGAATGATGGAGTTGCATGCAAAGCTTTGGTGGCCCAACATGAAAAGAGATGTGGCAGAATGGATCAGTAAATGTTATACGTGCCAGAGAGTCAAAGCTGAACATCAGAGGCCCAGTGGATTGTTGCAACCACTAGAGATTCCAGAATGGAAATGGGAGAATCTTGCTATGGATTTTGTAGTAGGTCTGCCAAGGACTAAAGCTAATCATGATGCTATCTGGGTAATAATAGACAGATTGACCAAGTCAGCGCACTTTCTACCTATCAACGAAAGATTTTCACTGGACAGGTTGGTTCATTTGTATCTGAAAGAGATTGTTATGCGCCATGGTGTTCCTGTATCAATAGTGTCAGACAGAGACCCGAGATTCAATTCAAGATTTTGGAAGAAATTTCAAGAATGTTTGGGAACAAAGCTGAATATGAGTACTGCATATCATCCTCAGACAGATGGACAGAGTGAAAGGACAATCCAAACCATTGAAGATATGTTGAGAGTTTGTGCCTTAGATTTTGAAGGAAGCTGGGACGAGCATCTACCGTTAGTGGAGTTTTCATATAATAACAGCTATCATGCCAGTATTGGGATGCCCCCGTATGAAGCTTTGTATGGAAGAAAATGCAGATCACCAGTGTGTTGGAATGAAGTTGGTGAACGTAAGATTTTGGGTCCAGAGTTGGTTCAACAAACTAAAGAAAAGATTGAGTTGATTCAGAAGAGATTGTTAGCTGCTCAGGATAGGCAAAAGAAGTATGCTGACCAGTCAAGGAAGGATATGAATTTTGAAGAAGGTGACCAAGTGTTGTTAAAGATTTCTCCGTGGAAAGGTGTTAGTAGATTTGGCAAGAGAGGAAAGCTTAATCCACGATATATAGGACCTTTCGAAGTTTTGAAGCAAGTTGGGAAAGTTGCATATGAATTAGCTCTACCACCACAGATGCAGCACATTCACAATGTTTTTCACGTGTCTATGCTTAGAAAGTATAATCCTGATATGAGTCATGTGATAGAGTATGAACCCTTGGAGATTCAACCCGACTTGTCCTATGTAGAACAGCCTGTAGAGATTCAGGATCGTAAGGATAAAGTTTTAAGGAATAAGTCTGTTAAGCTTGTAAAGGTTTTGTGGAGAAATCCTCGAGTTGAGGAATCCACCTGGGAACTTGAGAGTGAAATGCTCGAGAAGTATCCCTATTTGTTTACTTAGGCTGATTCTGAGGACAGAATCTTTTTAAGGGGGGGAGAATGTAACGATCGAGGTAATTAAATCTATTTGAATAATATGAGGTATATGATTTATGTGTTTTAATGTGTTAAGATATGATATGTGGTCATTTGATATGTCTAGTTGACTGCCCGTTTGACTGTATTATGCTTAAGTGATTTAAATAAGTGTTTAATTGATTGTTCATGCTTAATTGAGTAACTGTTTGATTTTTATAAAATTACTGGTGTGTCCAATAATTAAGAGATTTTATATGTAGTTTCTATGTGATTTTAGAGACTTTTTAAAAATGGTGATGTATTTAATTCTAGTCCCAGTGATTTTATATAAATCTTTTATTCCTGTTTTATTCTAGAGATATTACTCTTCTAAATTCCATATTTAATTTTTTGAATGCCCAAAAATCATGAAACCTGTTCCAAAATGTTTCTTAAATATTTTGAGACTTGTGAAAAATAAAAGTTTATTTTATTCGAGCCCAAATGTATTTTTATGATTTTTCTCCTCTTATTTCCTATTTATGCACTAAAACTTCAAAGATTTTTAATTAATTATTTATTCGTCAGAAAAATATTTCAAAAATATGGGGAAGCTTCTAAATTCATGATCTTTATTTTAAAAATATAAAAGTTATTTTTGTACCCTGTTTCTACAAAAATTCGATTTTAAATTTGCTTTAAATTAGAAAAGCAGCAAATGTGAAGTTACTAGAATGCCCTTGTCTTTGTTTTGTAAAAAGCCACCGCCCACTTCCATTCTCTTTGTTCTGCACTATTGTTTTCAGGTCGAGTTCTTGTCTCTCTTCCGCGATTCCTTATCCCCTTTCATTTCTAGGTCATTCTGCTTATAAATAATTGATTGATGCTAGAAGTTGCTTGATGCTTGTGTGTTTTCTCTCTCGAACCTTGCATGTAACCGTATATATATGTGTATATATGTGTTGCGAGTATGGGTGTTTGAATGATGGAGTTGCATGCAAAGCTTTGTATTAGCATATCTATGTTCCGAAGCTTGGTTTGGAGTTGTAATCGATTTTTGGTGAAGCTTCGTGGAGGGAAGCTCTGAAACTAGTACCCCGAGGCTTTACCCCACCGGCGGTGAACCTCCGGTGAGCCGGTGGAAGGGCGATGATGGTACACCTGAGCCTAAGACCCCTTAATTACCAGTCTATGTTTATATTTCAATGTTAGTCGTTGTTTGCGAGTTGCTTGCTAATTGTCGAGTGAAATCGGAAGTTGTTCGACCGGAAATTATGATGACTTGCTTTGATTCTTGCTACTACTTTGATTAATGTCTATGATATGTGTAAATTCTAGCTGTCAATGGTTGTTTAGCCTTGCATGATAAGAGTATGATTTTTTCCGGCCACGGTGTTGTATTTTCCGGTCATGGCCGCGTGTTAAAGTTCGAGAATTAAGCTTTGGTTGCGATTAATAGTAATGCTAGTGACTGCATTGTAATTGTTAAATGGTTAAGCAAGGACTACGTGTTGATTAATTGTAATTAGTTCGAGAATTGTGAATTATTTGAATAATTTAATATTCGAATGGTTGTGTAAATATTATAATTGAGTTGGGTGTTAATATTTAGTTGCAAAAGGGAGAAATCATTAGATGTTATGTGTGTGTAAATTGAATATGAATATATTTATATAAGTGAACTAGTATTTGATTGGCAATTGTATTAAGACTAATGATTAATTCCTATAAATTATTTGAGTAATGTATGAATTGTGTTAATTAATTAGTTGAGAAGTGAAGATTTTCGAATATATAATGTTGAGTTTTCAATATGATGTGTAAATGCAGATGTGAAATTCGGACATCCGAATGAATATGCTTAATTGCTATGACAATGTGAGTTGTACTTGGGGAGTTTAGAAAAGCACTACTAGTAATATGGTTTGTAATTGGTGTTATGTATATACGTAATTGCTTGTGTACACTATTATTGGTATTAATTGGGTCGGTTGTATTCCGATAGGTAGCTCCAATTACAGGGGAAGTGCTGCCAAAATTTCTAGAAACTAAAATGATTTTGTAAAACACAATTGGCACACCACTTCTGTATAGGAAATGCTATCAGTCAGGAATGCTGTGAATGATATAATTGTCTATGTGCTACTTGCTTACCAGTGTAGAAATAATTATATAGTAGAGTATGTCTTCAGTGGATTATACTTGTGTTAAGGGCTTGTATTAACGAAAGGGTAGAATAGTTAGACGTTAATGAGAACGTCGAGAGTTTATAAGATACTGAAATAGTATTATTTATGTGTAGCTACGAAGGGTATTGAGGTGAAGGACAAAGGAAAAGCTAAAGTAGAGAGTTAGTGTCTGGTGTAGACGATCTACCTGTTCCACAGCTGTAGCATTCCTTGTTTGAGGCAAGTAACTACTGCCTAATCTCTTTTAACTTAAACACTGTTTTATGAACTGATTTATGACCCTGCGATTATTTTACTTTATCTCAACCGTTTTAAATTACAGCCTGCTTTACTTTAATGGATTTACTTAAACTGCAACCTTATACCAGTGTTAATTGCACTTTAAACTTTTCAATCCCTGAACTACTATTGACAACTTATAAACTAGTTTTACAAATCTTAAACCAGTGATCTTGAGCTGTGACTTATGCTACCACCACTTTCTTAACAATAATTGCTTAAACCTAAACCTTAAAAGAACCCTGTTATTTAGGCCTAACTACTGTTCTGATTAAATGTTTTACAACTGTTTTCAAAAACAACTGTTATACTTATGAATTGACCCTGCAACTTGACTTCCCAACTTTAACCTGTTTTAGAATTCCAGTTCATGATTTCAGCTTACCCTATTACAACAGAAACTTGTTTGAGACTTATTTTGGAATAAACTTTACCTCTGTCTAATGATCTTTAAAAAGAGATTTAAATATGAAATCCGACTTTCAAGAAGTCTTTTTCATCAAATGATTTGGTAACTTTAAAAAGAAAGGTTTTGGTTATTATAGGAATTCCGATCAAATTGGTTTCTGCGGATTCCTATAGGTTGGAGGCGTAAGAGGCCGAGTGACGCCGGTCCAGCACTTTTTATGTGAAGACTATAATGAGATAGTCAATGGCTATAATGAGATAGCCCAAGGCCAATGGCAATAAGTGCCTTTATGAGTACTCCTTATGTCCAGAGGGACTTTAGTCCGTTATGGGGACTTTACGTGGCTGATCACCCGTATTGTCTGGCATTGTGAGAAAACTTCAACCAAAATGATTGTTTTAAACAGAAAAGGTCCTAATGAGAGGACAGTTTTATAAAATGTTTTGAAAGAATCAGTCCTAATGAAAGGACAGTTTTATATAAATGAACTTTGAAATGATTAATAATGAGAATTAAAATGCCCTGTTATATCATGCCCTTCTTTTCAGCTTAAACTGTCAGTCATATCTTGACTTCACCTTGTTTCAATTGTTATACATTATTTCCTGTTATCCAGCTAACCCTGCAGATTACTTTTATACTTACATCTGGTCATTACTTTCCAGTTTCTTGTTTACTCTGTATCAGTTATTGAAATTGTTTAACCCTGCCAGTGGATTTATAAAAGAAAGTTTTGCGAGTAATGAATACCCTGAAGAGAACTTTTAATTACAATTTTGGGACAATGAGGTCCAGCAATGATTTTTAAAGCATGGTTTTGAGAAAAGTCTTTTAAATTATATACAAGCCTGTAGAACTGTTTTTAACCTATATGGTTACTTGCTGAGCTTTTGTAGCTCATTCTTTTATTTTCTAACATCTACAGCTTTTGAGAATCATGGTCCGTATTAAGCAGACTGCCCGGAAGAACATGTCTTACATGAACTTTGCTAGGCTGGCTGAGAGGGAACAGGTAGGATCGAGGCAGAGTTGGAAGGAAAAGACTTTGTTTAGTCTTGTACTTTATTAGTAGATCTTGAGATATTTCAGGAGTTGTAATATTATTTTCGTTGCTGTAAATTTAAATATAAATGAATTTAGTAGTGTGCTTGTTTCATACCATTACCTTGAAAGGTCCAGGCGAGTAGTCGGGGTCATATTTATGCATATTTTCTATTACTGTTATTTAGGGTGCATGCATATAGAGTGTTAGTGACGCCCCGATCTAGACCCCGGGTCGGGAGGGCGCCACAGGTTGGTATCAGAGCTAAGGTTTTGGTCACTGAAACAAGCCAGGATTAAGTTAAACAAGTAGATCATTTAATAACAGAAGAGAGAGTAATGGTAAGATAGGATTAGATATCGAAGAGTAATATAGACGTTAGGATTTTAACTGTAGATTTAAGGTGATCTTATCCCTTTTTGCTTTACATATCGTATTATTGCAGGCTCGTGGTATTGTTTCACAACCACCACCCTCTCCTAGTTCCTCTGATTCTTCTTCTTCGGATTCTGACGATGATGTTATAGTCATATCCAGTTCTGAGAGCGAGGAGGAGTTGATTCCTGAGCCTCTTGCTCAGCCTGACCTACCCTCAGGGAGTGCTTGTGCCCCTATTCGCCGTAGAGTTTATAGGCCAGCTATTACCCGAGGCCAGCTGAGAGTTCCCGAGCATCCTGTCGAGTGGTGGGAGGATCGCATTAGAGCTGTTGAGGAGGAGGGACGTAGGCAGATTGCGGCTAGGGCATTTCCAGACGATGTGGCGGAGCGGGCAGGAGAGTTAACCCGTGTGCTTAGTAGACTGCTGATTGGACTCAGGGCAGCCAGAGACAGGGATCACAGGGGTGATTAGATGTCAGGATGTTTGAGTGTTAGAAGGGACATTTGTTAGAGCCCTCTAGCACACTTGCCTAGATGTTATTTTCTGTTTTTTTCCCAGTACTTTTATTCGTGTTTGTACTTTAACTTATCCTGCACTTTGGTACTTTTCGTATCTATGTGTGTTTGCTTTTCAGTTCCAGTATTTTCCGATATATCTGTCATTTACTTTTTCACACATTTGACCATAAACTGTTCCTTACCTTTACCAGTACCTTATTTATACCTGTTGTGCTAACCCGTTTTCGATAGAACCTTTATATCCTTGTTGTACAGGCAACTTATGTAGTAATGATGCTACAAGATTGATTTCTAAAATAAAGTTTCTAATGCTCAAATGGTTTTAAAAAGTATTTGAACTGTTTACAATATGGTGAAGTGTATTGCTTAATAAGTTGCTTGTTTCCCTATAGTAAATGCCGCCAAGAAAAAGAAACACCTCAAATTCGTCTCAGAACCATAATACACAAGATCAAAACCCCATGGACCCTACAGTTGCCCAACTCATTCAGTTGCTACAACAGCAAACAGCTCTTTTAACTCAGCAACAGCAAAGACCTTCTGCACCCCCAGCAGTTACCTTTAAATCTTTTCAAGCAGTGAAACCACCTGAATTCAAAGGATCCACAGACCCAGTAGAAGCCCAGACATGGCTTAAGGAGATGGAAAAAGCTTTTCAGTTAGTAGACGTAGGTGAAGATAAAAAGACTGAGTATGCTAGTTATTTTCTTAAAGCTGAAGCCGGTTACTGGTGGGAATCTACGAAGATGCTTCAGGGTGAAGGTGTGATTTCTTGGGATCAGTTTACAGAATTGTTTTTAGAAAAGTACTTTCCTAGTTTCATGAAGGACCAGATGGAGATTAAATTTCTAGAACTGAAGCAAGGAGGTATGAGTGTAGCAGAGTACGAGGCCAAGTTTTCTGAGATGGCCAGGTTTGTGCCAGAATTTGTCAACACTGATGTTAAGAAGGCTAAGAGGTTTCAGCAAGGCCTAAGGCCATGGATTAGAAATAGGGTAGCAGTTTTTGAGTTGCAAAGCTTTACTGCAATAGTTCAAAAAGCAATGATCGTGGAAGGTGAGAGTGACATGTCACAGAAGGAGAAGGACAATAGAAAGAGAAAGTTTGGTGCTAGGGAAGACAGTCAGGGACATGGTAATTTTAGAAACAAGTTTCATAGAAGGCCAGAAGGTCAGAGAAGTGATTCCCAACAGATCAAGAATGGTAATGATGGAAGAGGGAGACAGAATAATAAAGCTCAAGGTTTCGACCAGCCAAAGGCCGTCAGACAGTTTGTTCCTGAGTGCAAGATTTGTGGAAGGAAGCACTCTGGAGTTTGTAATAAGCCCAATAGCACCTGCTTCAAATGCAACAGGAAAGGACATTATGCAACAGAGTGCAACAGTCAGAGCCAAAATCAAAATCAAAAGTCAGGGATCAAATGCTATAAGTGTGGCAAGCTGGGCCACATGGCAAGGGAATGCAAGGAACCTACACAACCTACCAATGTTCTAAGGATAGCTGGAACTCCGTCTCAATCTTCAGCACATCAATCTAGAGCCAGAACCTTCAACATGACTCAGAAAGAAGCTATCCAGGATGTGGATGTGATATCAGGTACACTTCCTGTTAACTCAGTGCAAGCTAGTGTATTGATTGATTCAGGAGCTACTAAGTCTTTTGTATCTCAAGATTTCCTTGGTAAATTGCAATGTGAAATCCGACCTTTGGAGCAAGTTTTAGTTATAGAAGTAGCTAACCAGGCAAAGATTCCAGTAAGCCAAGTTTGTCCTAGATGTGACATTGAAATAGGCAGTTGTCATTTTCTTGCTAACTTAATACCTTTTAAGTTAGGTGAATTTGATGTAATTCTAGGGATGGATTGGTTGTCAGAATACAAGGCTCAAATAGATTGTAGGAATAAGAAGTTAAAGTTGAAAACCCTAGAAGGAGAAGAAGTTGAATTTCGAGGTACCCGACAAGTCAAGAAGTTTTTGAATATTGCTCAGGCAAAGAGATTCCTGCGTCAAGGATGTGAGGCTTACCTAGCCTATGTTGTAGACACTGAGAAGAAGTCAGTTCAGTTAGAAGATGTTCCTATCGTCAACGAATTTCCCGACGTATTTCCAGAAGAATTACCAAGCTTACCTTCCGATAGGGAAATAGAATTCTCCATTGATTTAGCTCCAGGCACTGAGCCAGTTTCCAAAGCTCCGTATAGAATGGCGCCAGTTGAAATGAAAGAGTTGGCGAGTCAAATACAAGATCTCTTGGATAAAGGAATTATAAGACCTAGTGTGTTCCCTTGGGGAGCACCAGTTTTATTTGTTAAGAAGAAAGATGGAAGCATGAGATTGTGCATAGATTACCGAGAATTAAACAAGCTAACCATCAAGAATAAGTACCCGTTGCCGAGAATCGATGATCTTTTTGACCAGCTGAAAGGAGCCGAATGGTTCTCAAAAATTGACTTAAGGTCCGGATACCATCAACTCAAGATCAAACTTGAAGATGTATCTAAAACAGCATTCAGAACAAGGTACGGACACTATGAATTTTTAGTTATGGCTTTTGGATTGACAAATGCCCCAGCAGCGTTTATGGATCTGATGAACAGAGTCTTTAAGAAATATTTAGACAAGTTTGTGATTGTTTTCATCGACGACATCCTGATATATTCTAAGTCAGAAGAAGAGCATGCAGATCATTTGAGAATTGCTTTAGAAACTTTACGAAAGGAAAAGCTGTATGCGAAGTTTTCAAAATGTGAATTTTGGTTGAAGGAGGTACAATTTTTAGGTCATGTTGTCAGCAGAGAAGGTATCAAAGTTGATCCGGCGAAGATAGAAGCAGTGATGAAATGGGAAAGACCAAGGACTCCAACAGAAGTCAGAAGTTTTCTGGGTTTAGCAGGGTACTATCGAAGATTTGTTCAAGATTTTTCAAAGATAGCTACCCCTATGACCAAATTGACAAGGAAGAATGAAAATTTGTATGGAATGAGAAGTGTGAAGAAAGTTTTGAAGAGTTAAAGCGGAGACTAGTGTCTGCCCCAGTATTGGTGTTACCAGACGATCAAGGAAATTTTGTCATCTACAGTGACGCTTCACTCAAAGGCTTGGGATGTGTTCTGATGCAACATGGGAAAGTTATTGCATATGCTTCCAGGCAGTTAAGACCTCACGAATTGAAGTATCCTACACATGATCTGGAATTAGCTGCCATCGTATTTGCATTGAAGATTTGGAGGCACTATTTGTACGGAGAAAAGTGTGAGATTTTTACTGACCATAAGAGTTTGAAGTATATCTTTACTCAGAAAGAATTGAATATGAGACAGAGAAGATGGTTGGAATTGATCAAAGACTATGACTGCACGATCAACTACCATCCAGGCAAGGCGAATGTTGTAGCAGATGCTTTAAGTAGAAAAGAAAGATTGAATATAATGGTTCGTCTGAAGAACTGATCAAAGAGTTTGAGAAATTGGAAATAGAGGTATGTGATTCGGATTCAGTGGAAGAAATGGTGTATACAATGACTTTTCAGCCAGAATTGTTAGAAAAGATCAAGAGATGTCAAGAACAGATGATGAGTCAAGACAGAACCAAGTTGACTGGAGAAGAGTTAAAAAGTCAGAAGGACGGTAAAGGAATCTTTAGGTTTTCCTCACCAATTTGGATTCCCAATGTTCAAGAGCTCAAGAATGAAATTTTGCATGATGCACATAGTTCAAGATACTCTATTCATCCAGGAAGCACAAAGATGTATAAAGACTTGAAGGAAAATTTTTGGTGGCCCAACATGAAAAGAGATGTGGCAGAATGGATCAGTAAATGTTATACGTGCCAGAGAGTCAAAGCTGAACATCAGAGGCCCAGTGGATTGTTGCAACCACTAGAGATTCCAGAATGGAAATGGGAGAATCTTGCTATGGATTTTGTAGTAGGTCTGCCAAGGACTAAAGCTAATCATGATGCTATCTGGGTAATAATAGACAGATTGACCAAGTCAGCGCACTTTCTACCTATCAACGAAAGATTTTCACTGGACAGGTTGGTTCATTTGTATCTGAAAGAGATTGTTATGCGCCATGGTGTTCCTGTATCAATAGTGTCAGACAGAGACCCGAGATTCAATTCAAGATTTTGGAAGAAATTTCAAGAATGTTTGGGAACAAAGCTGAATATGAGTACTGCATATCATCCTCAGACAGATGGACAGAGTGAAAGGACAATCCAAACCATTGAAGATATGTTGAGAGTTTGTGCCTTAGATTTTGAAGGAAGCTGGGACGAGCATCTACCGTTAGTGGAGTTTTCATATAATAACAGCTATCATGCCAGTATTGGGATGCCCCCGTATGAAGCTTTGTATGGAAGAAAATGCAGATCACCAGTGTGTTGGAATGAAGTTGGTGAACGTAAGATTTTGGGTCCAGAGTTGGTTCAACAAACTAAAGAAAAGATTGAGTTGATTCAGAAGAGATTGTTAGCTGCTCAGGATAGGCAAAAGAAGTATGCTGACCAGTCAAGGAAGGATATGAATTTTGAAGAAGGTGACCAAGTGTTGTTAAAGATTTCTCCGTGGAAAGGTGTTAGTAGATTTGGCAAGAGAGGAAAGCTTAATCCACGATATATAGGACCTTTCGAAGTTTTGAAGCAAGTTGGGAAAGTTGCATATGAATTAGCTCTACCACCACAGATGCAGCACATTCACAATGTTTTTCACGTGTCTATGCTTAGAAAGTATAATCCTGATATGAGTCATGTGATAGAGTATGAACCCTTGGAGATTCAACCCGACTTGTCCTATGTAGAACAGCCTGTAGAGATTCAGGATCGTAAGGATAAAGTTTTAAGGAATAAGTCTGTTAAGCTTGTAAAGGTTTTGTGGAGAAATCCTCGAGTTGAGGAATCCACCTGGGAACTTGAGAGTGAAATGCTCGAGAAGTATCCCTATTTGTTTACTTAGGCTGATTCTGAGGACAGAATCTTTTTAAGGGGGGGAGAATGTAACGATCGAGGTAATTAAATCTATTTGAATAATATGAGGTATATGATTTATGTGTTTTAATGTGTTAAGATATGATATGTGGTCATTTGATATGTCTAGTTGACTGCCCGTTTGACTGTATTATGCTTAAGTGATTTAAATAAGTGTTTAATTGATTGTTCATGCTTAATTGAGTAACTGTTTGATTTTTATAAAATTACTGGTGTGTCCAATAATTAAGAGATTTTATATGTAGTTTCTATGTGATTTTAGAGACTTTTTAAAAATGGTGATGTATTTAATTCTAGTCCCAGTGATTTTATATAAATCTTTTATTCCTGTTTTATTCTAGAGATATTACTCTTCTAAATTCCATATTTAATTTTTTGAATGCCCAAAAATCATGAAACCTGTTCCAAAATGTTTCTTAAATATTTTGAGACTTGTGAAAAATAAAAGTTTATTTTATTCGAGCCCAAATGTATTTTTATGATTTTTCTCCTCTTATTTCCTATTTATGCACTAAAACTTCAAAGATTTTTAATTAATTATTTATTCGTCAGAAAAATATTTCAAAAATATGGGGAAGCTTCTAAATTCATGATCTTTATTTTAAAAATATAAAAGTTATTTTTGTACCCTGTTTCTACAAAAATTCGATTTTAAATTTGCTTTAAATTAGAAAAGCAGCAAATGTGAAGTTACTAGAATGCCCTTGTCTTTGTTTTGTAAAAAGCCACCGCCCACTTCCATTCTCTTTGTTCTGCACTATTGTTTTCAGGTCGAGTTCTTGTCTCTCTTCCGCGATTCCTTATCCCCTTTCATTTCTAGGTCATTCTGCTTATAAATAATTGATTGATGATAGAAGTTGCTTGATGCTTGTGTGTTTTCTCTCTCGAACCTTGCATGTAACCGTATATATATGTGTATATATGTGTTGCGAGTATGGGTGTTTGAATGATGGAGTTGCATGCAAAGCTTTGTATTAGCATATCTATGTTCCGAAGCTTGGTTTGGAGTTGTAATCGATTTTTGGTGAAGCTTCGTGGAGGGAAGCTCTGAAACGAGTACCCCGAGGCTTTACCCCACCGGCGGTGAACCTCCGGTGAGCCGGTGGAAGGGCGATGATGGTACACCTGAGCCTAAGACCCCTTAATTACCAGTCTATGTTTATATTTCAATGTTAGTCGTTGTTTGCGAGTTGCTTGCTAATTGTCGAGTGAAATCGGAAGTTGTTCGACCGGAAATTGTGATGACTTGCTTTGATTCTTGCTACTACTTTGATTAATGGCTATGATATGTGTAAATTCTAGCTGTCAATGGTTGTTTAGCCTTGCATGATAAGAGTATGATTTTTTCCGGCCACGGTGTTGTATTTTCCGGTCATGGCCGCGTGTTAAAGTTCGAGAATTAAGCTTTGGTTGCGATTAATAGTAATGCTAGTGACTGCATTGTAATTGTTAAATGGTTAAGCAAGGACTACGTGTTGATTAATTGTAATTAGTTCGAGAATTGTGAATTATTTGAATAATTTAATATTCGAATGGTTGTGTAAATATTATAATTGAGTTGGGTGTTAATATTTAGTTGCAAAAGGGAGAAATCATTAGATGTTATGTGTGTGTAAATTGAATATGAATATATTTATATAAGTGAACTAGTATTTGATTGGCAATTGTATTAAGACTAATGATTAATTCCTATAAATTATTTGAGTAATGTATGAATTGTGTTAATTAATTAGTTGAGAAGTGAAGATTTTCGAATATATAATGTTGAGTTTTCAATATGATGTGTAAATGCAGATGTGAAATTCGGACATCCGAATGAATATGCTTAATTGCTATGACAATGTGAGTTGTACTTGGGGAGTTTAGAAAAGCACTACTAGTAATATGGTTTGTAATTGGTGTTATGTATATACGTAATTGCTTGTGTACACTATTATTGGTATTAATTGGGTCGGTTGTATTCCGATAGGTAGCTCCAATTACAGGGGAAGTGCTGCCAAAATTTCTAGAAACTAAAATGATTTTGTAAAACACAATTGGCACACCACTTCTGTATAGGAAATGCTATCAGTCAGGAATGCTGTGAATGATATAATTGTCTATGTGCTACTTGCTTACCAGTGTAGAAATAATTATATAGTAGAGTATGTCTTCAGTGGATTATACTTGTGTTAAGGGCTTGCATTAACGAAAGGGTAGAATAGTTAGACGTTAATGAGAACGTCGAGAGTTTATAAGATACTGAAATAGTATTATTTATGTGTAGCTACGAAGGATATTGAGGTGAAGGACAAAGGAAAAGCTAAAGTAGAGAGTTAGTGTCTGGTGTAGACGATCTACCTGTTCCACAGCTGTAGCATTCCTTGTTTGAGGCAAGTAACTACTGCCTAATCTCTTTTAACTTAAACACTGTTTTATGAACTGATTTATGACCCTGCGATTATTTTACTTTATCTCAACCGTTTTAAATTACAGCCTGCTTTACTTTAATGGATTTACTTAAACTGCAACCTTATACCAGTGTTAATTGCACTTTAAACTTTTCAATCCCTGAACTACTATTGACAACTTATAAACTAGTTTTACAAATCTTAAACCAGTGATCTTGAGCTGTGACTTATGCTACCACCACTTTCTTAACAATAATTGCTTAAACCTAAACCTTAAAAGAACCCTGTTATTTAGGCCTAACTACTGTTCTGATTAAATGTTTTACAACTGTTTTCAAAAACAACTGTTATACTTATGAATTGACCCTGCAACTTGACTTCCCAACTTTAACTTGTTTTAGAATTCCAGTTCATGATTTCAGCTTACCCTATTACAACAGAAACTTGTTTGAGACTTATTTTGGAATAAACTTTACCTCTGTCTAATGATCTTTAAAAAGAGATTTAAATATGAAATCCGACTTTCAAGAAGTCTTTTTCATCAAATGATTTGGTAACTTTAAAAAGAAAGGTTTTGGTTATTATAGGAATTCCGATCAAATTGGTTTCTGCGGATTCCTATAGGTTGGAGGCGTAAGAGGCCGAGTGACGCCGGTCCAGCACTTTTTATGTGAAGACTATAATGAGATAGTCAATGGCTATAATGAGATAGCCCAAGGCCAATGGCAATAAGTGCCTTTATGAGTACTCCTTATGTCCAGAGGGACTTTAGTCCGTTATGGGGACTTTACGTGGCTGATCACCCGTATTGTCTGGCGTTGTGAGAAAACTTCAACCAAAATGATTGTTTTAAACAGAAAAGGTCCTAATGAGAGGACAGTTTTATAAATGATTTGAAAAGTAAAGGTCCTAATGAAAGGACAATTTTATAGATGATTTTAAAAGCAAGGTCCTAATGAGAGGACAGTTTTATAAAATGTTTTGAAAGAATCAGTCCTAATGAAAGGACAGTTTTATATAAATGAACTTTGAAATGATTAATAATGAGAATTAAAATGCCCTGTTATATCATGCCCTTCTTTTCAGCTTAAACTGTCAGTCATATCTTGACTTCACCTTGTTTCAATTGTTATACATTATTTCCTGTTATCCAGCTAACCCTGCAGATTACTTTTATACTTACATCTGGTCATTACTTTCCAGTTTCTTGTTTACTCTGTATCAGTTATTGAAATTGTTTAACCCTGCCAGTGGATTTATAAAAGAAAGTTTTGCGAGTAATGAATACCCTGAAGAGAACTTTTAATTACAATTTTGGGACAATGAGGTCCAGCAATGATTTTTAAAGCATGGTTTTGAGAAAAGTCTTTTAAATTATATACAAGCCTGTAGAACTGTTTTTAACCTATATGGTTACTTGCTGAGCTTTTGTAGCTCATTCTTTTATTTTCTAACATCTACAGCTTTTGAGAATCATGGTCCGTATTAAGCAGACTGCCCGGAAGAACATGTCTTACATGAACTTTGCTAGGCTGGCTGAGAGGGAACAGGTAGGATCGAGGCAGAGTTGGAAGGAAAAGACTTTGTTTAGTCTTGTACTTTATTAGTAGATCTTGAGATATTTCAGGAGTTGTAATATTATTTTCGTTGCTGTAAATTTAAATATAAATGAATTTAGTAGTGTGCTTGTTTCATACCATTACCTTGAAAGGTCCAGGCGAGTAGTCGGGGTCATATTTATGCATATTTTCTATTACTGTTATTTAGGGTGCATGCATATAGAGTGTTAGTGACGCCCCGATCTAGACCCCGGGTCGGGAGGGCGCCACAAGTGGAATTCACAATACGAGGCAAGTTTAGCGTCTCAAAAAAATGAAGAACATCTTTATAAACATCTTCACCAATAATACCCCACGAGGCGATGAAAAACTCCACTGTAAACCCATCTGGCCCCGGGGATTTATTCTTAGCCATGGTACGAATAGTATTCCATACATCGAGATTTGAGAAAGGTTGCAGAAGCTCATTGCACTGATCAGCGGTGAGTTGGGGAAGAGGAAGATTATCTGGAATGCTAGAAACATCAACAGAACGCCCCAAAAGGTTAGAGTAAAACCCCACAGCCTCATTAGCAATATCACGATGAGAAGTAAGGCTACAACCATCTGCATCATTAAGAGCTAGAATTTTATTGCGGTTCCACCTACCACGACAAGCATTGTAGAAGTGTTTATTGTTTGAATCACCCGTCCTGAGCCAGGTTACTCGAGATTTTTGCTTTAGGAAAATTTCCTCTAATAGAAGCACATGCTGAAATTCTTTAATCAATTTAGCTTCTTCCTCAAATTGAGCCTCAGTAGGGATAGTTGGGAGAGTTTCTTGGAATGAAAGAAGAGCTAAACGAGCATCATGAACTCGGGAGTGCACACTACCTGTTGCAGAGTTGAGTCGCCGCAAAGCAGCCTTCACATTTTTTAGCTTTGATGTGAGAACGAACCAAGGGTTACCTGAAACCTGCACCTGCCAAGCCCTTTTAACCTCATCCAGGAAAGAAGAATCATTAATAAGATGATTATAAAACTGAAACGGTTTAAGGATTTTCTCGTGTGCCAACCCAATATAAATAGAAATAGGACAGTGATCAGAAAGCCCCCTTGCAAGAACAAAAGCCTGAGACATAGGAAAACTATTCAGCCAACCACCATTAACCAAACATCTCTCTAATTTCCTGTATTTAGGTTGCCTAGTGCTGCTATCCCACCAAGTAAAATGAGGCCCAGAACTACGCAAGTCCAGAAGTGTTGCTTGCGTAATAAAGTCCCTGAATTCAGTCATACTCGTATTCCAATTTATACCATCACTAGATTCCACAGGGTCTACATAAGCATTGAAATCACCAGTTAGACACCAGGCCATATCTGTGTCTACAAATGAAGCTTGAACTGCTAGGAGATCACTCCATAATTCCCTGCGCTCAATAGCAGTATTGTACCCATACACAAACGAGATCACAAAATTTTCTCCAGTAGAGTGTTTAAAAACAGAGCAGGATGTTTGCTGTGCAGAGCAAGAAAGAGCAACCACATTCCAAAAAGCAGGATCATACCCAACCCAAATTCGCCCGTTTCGATGATGCTCATAATTAAATAACCAGGTAAATCTAGGACAAATATAATTAGAAACAAAATTTGCAGATTCCTTTTTGACATGAGTTTCAAGGAGAGCGATCATAGATACTTTATTTAGGCTCAAAAAATCCTTGACAAAGGCCTGTTTATTAGAAAGGCCTCTGATATTGTAGGAACAAAAATCGATTAACATAAAAATTATGATAATCGCGGGGAAGACTTCCCCAAAGCTTCTTTCTGCCTCTGCTTCTTCCGCTGCGACTTAGAGAGCCCAGCCAAGTTACCTCTCTTGGCATCTATTTCATCCACCTGAGCCAAATTCTTGAAAGTATTAAGTGGAGGAGGGGAGTCATCAACAGGTGAAGGGGAGTGCAAAAAAGAGCGTTTTTTATCAACTTTGTGCCACCCAGCATCATCAATAACAACTTTGGCAACCAAAGGAGATACCAAAGGGGTAGGTTCTGTGACAACAGTGGTGGGGGTGACAACAGTGGTGGGGGTGGCAACAGTGGTGGGGGTGACTTCAGTGGTGGGCTGAACACCATCAACTTGAGGCTTTAAGGATACATTATCATCTGCAAGTTTCACTTTAGGGACCCAATGCCGCTTCGTAGTAGGACATGCCCCTGCAATGTGGCCCAGAGCACGACAACTACTGCAAATTAAAGGCTTAGACGGGTAACTCACCATAACCTCAACAACTGTCTTTTCACCCGTACAAGGATCCAGGTCTGTGACACTGATTTTGTTAGGCAAAGGTTTCCCCAGCGTATAGTTCACACACATCTTAGCGAATGGCAGAATTTCTAATTTAGAGGTGAGCTCATCAGCACAAATAGGTGGAGCAATGGTGCTGGCCAAGAAACTTAATCCAGTACGTGTCCAATAACAATCAGGAAAATTCTCAAATTTTACCCAAAGTGGAATGTTTTGCACAGAGTTGGCTTGAATATTAGTCCCCCAAGCATGCACAAGCAACGGTTTTTTATCAATGTACCAAGTACCTTTTGCTAACACATTGTTCATAGCAACTAACGAGTCAAACTTAAAAACAAACACATGAGAACTTTTTTGCGAAACATGCTGGAGACCCCTGCTGCCCCAAACATTATGAGCAAACTCTGCTACTCGACTAAAGGGGAGAGTACCTTTAGAAAAAGAACCCACAATACACAGACGAAACTTATCATTGCCTTCTTTTAAGACCTCATCAGGTGAAGTAACCACTGTAGTTCCCTCGGGCATTGGTAAATAATCAAACTTTAAGCTATTCAAAGACGGAGGAGCATTTTTAACAATTTGTGACCAAGAAGCTGAGTTTTTTCCGCCGTTAACCCCTGAAGCGTCAAGAGCTTCCTTCCCCAAATGTGTTTCCACTGAATTTAGACCATCTAAAGGCTCTGTTTGGGACTTTGTAACAAACACCTTATCTGTGTCTCTTTGAGGCTTTGTAACAAACACCTTATCTGTTTCTCTTTGAGGCTTTGTAACAAACACCTTTGGGGTGTAAACCTGTTTAGACCCAATTCCGAAAATCTTCTCCATGTTTGGAAGACCAAACTCATCTCGCTGCTCATCGATATCTTGTGGTTGTACAAGTCCAGTTCCAAGGTTAATCCCATCTCTATTACGTCTTTCAGCCTCATTGACCTCTTGCAGCGAGACTCCTTTGTCCTGAAGCAATTTCTGCAACTCCAATATTTTTTGTTTCGCAACGACAAGCTCCTCCCTTTCACGCTTAGAGACTGAGAAAGCAGCCTTGACAGCATTTGAGACATAAGTCTCATGTTCTGCAACTAACTCCTCTTCACCAAGGGCAATACCTCCAGAAGAGCTTGACAAAACCTTAGAAGTACCCAAGTCTTTATCCTTGACAACAAGCAAACCATCATACAAGTCAGCTGCAAGATGCGAAGGTTCATCGCTTCTTGGGGAGCCCACCAAAATTTCTTGAAGAACATTACTAGAAATAGCAAAAGGAGCAGAGAGGACTTCATTAAACTCAGCAAAATACTCCAGTCTATTACCGCTAAGGTCCACAGGGAAACCCTCGGAGTCACAGTTCGAGGATTGACTAACCATAATGGAGCGAAAGGGAAGAGAGGAAAGAAATACAGAAAAAGAAATGTAGTGTATAGGTGTAGGAAGTGAAGAGATGGATTCGTGAAGGCAGATTTAGCAGAATGGAATTAGGGTTTTATAAAAGCGGCTGAAAAAGAAAGCACTAACCTAGAGAGAAGGGAGAGGAAAATTCTAGAGAGAGAAACATTTTTTACATAAGCAACGTCTCAAATTGTTAAGAATTGGTTTCAAGTTCAATCGAGTCGAGAAGGATTCTAGGAGTTTTTACAAGTTATTTCCATGTTCAAAGAGTAAGGAATGAAGCTATAAGTTAATTTCAAGTTCAAATGAGTCAAGAATGAAGTTTCAAGTTGTTACAAATTGTTTTCAAGTTCAATCGAGTCGAGAATGATTCTAGGAGTTCTTACAAGTTATTTCCATGTTCAAAGAGTAAAGAATGAAGCTATAAGTTGATTTCAAGTTCAAATGAGTCAAGAACGGAGTCTCAAATTGTTACGAATTGGTTTCAAGTTCAATCGAGTCGAGAAGGATTCTAGGAGTTTTTACAAGTTATTTCCATGCTCAAAGAGTAAGGAATGAAGCTATAAGTTGATTTCAAGTTCAAATGAGTCAAGAATAAAGTTTCAAGTTGTTACAAATTGTTTTCAAATTCAATGGAGTCGAGAATGATTCTAGGTGTTTTTACAAGTTTTTTCCATGTACGAACGAGTCAAGAATGAAGCTATATGTTGAATTCCACTTCAAATGAGTCAAAAATGACGCCCCAAATTGTTAAGAATTGTTTTCAAGTTCAATCGAGTCGAGAATGATTCTAGGAATTCTTACAAGTTATTTCCATGTTCAAAGACTAAATAATGAAGCTATAAGTTGATTTCGAGTTCAAATGAGTCAAGAATGGAGTCTCAAATTGTTACAAAATTGTTTCAAGTTCAATCGAGTCGAGAATGATTCTAGGAGTTTTTACAAGTTATTTCCATGTATGAACGAGTCAAGAATGAAGCTATAAGTTGAATTCCACTTCAAATGAGTCAAAAATGAAGCCCCAAATTGTTAAGAATTGTTTTCAAGTTTAATCGGTTCGAGAATGATTCTTGGAGTTTTTACAAGTTATTTCCATGTTCCAAGAGTAAAGAATGAAGCGATAAGTTGATTTCAAATTCAAACGAGTCAAGCATGAAGTCTCAAATTGTTACGAATTGGTTTCTAGTTCAATCGCGTCGAGAATGATTTTAGGAGTTTTTACAAGTTATTTCCATGTACGAATGAGTCAAGAATGAAGCTATAAGTTGAATTCCACTTCAAATGAGTCAAAAATGACACCTCAAATTGTTAAGAATTGTTTTCAAGTTCAATCGAGACGAGAACGATTCTAGGAGTTTTTACAAGTTATTTTCATGTTCAAAGAGTAAAGAATGAAGCTATAAGTTGATTTCAAGTTCAAATGAGTCAAGAACGGAGTCTCAAATTGTTACGAATTGGTTTCAAGTTCAATCGAGTCGAGAATGATTCTAGGAGTTCTTACAAGTTATTTCCATGTTCAAAGAGTAAAGAATGAAGCTATAAGTTGATTTCAAGTTCAAATGAGTCAAGAATGGAGTCTGAAATTGTTACGAATTGGTTTCAAGTTCAATCGAGTCGAGAATGATTCCATGAGTTTTTACAATTTATTTCCATGTACGAACGAGTCAAGAATGAAGCTATAAGTTCAATTCCACTTCAAATGAATAAAAAATGAAGCTCCAAATTGTTAAGAGTTGTTTTCAAGTTCAATCGAGACAAGAATTATTCTAGGAGTTTTTACAAGTTATATCCATGTTCAAAGAGTAAAGAATGAAGCTATAAGTTGAATTCCACCTCAAATGACTCAAAAATGAAGCCCCAAATTTTTAAGAATTGTTTTCAAGTTCAATCGAGTCGAGAATGATTCTAGGAGTTTTTACAAGTTATTTCCATGTTCAAAGAGTAAAGAATGAAGCTATAAGTTGATTTCAAGTTCAAATGAGTCAAGAACGGAGTCTCAAATTGTTACGAATTGGTTTCAAGTTCAATCGAGTCGAGAAGGATTCTAGGAGTTTTTACAAGTTATTTCCATGCTCAAAGAGTAAGGAATGAAGCTATAAGTTGATTTCAAGTTCAAATGAGTCAAGAATGAAGTTTCCAGTTGTTACAAATTGTTTTCAAGTTCAATCGAGTCGAGAATGATTCTAGGTGTTTTTACAAGTTATTTCCATGTACGAACGAGTCAAGAATGAAGCTATATGTTGAATTCCACTTCAAATGAGTCAAAAATGACGCCCCAAATTGTTAAGAATTGTTTTCAAGTTCAATCGAGACGAGAACGATTCTAGGAGTTTTTACAAGTTATTTCCATGTTCAAAGAGTAAAGAATGAAGCTATAAGTTGAATTCCACCTCAAATGAGTCAAAAATGAAGCCCCAAATTTTTAAGAATTGTTTTCAAGTTCAATCGAGTCGAGAATGATTCTAGGACTTTTTACAAGTTATTTCCATGTACGAACGAGTCAAGAATGAAACTATAAGTTGAATTCCACTTCAAATGAGTCAAAAATGAAGCCCTAAATTGTTAAGAATTGTTTTCATGTTCAATCGAGACGAGAACGATTCTAGGAGTTTTTACAAGTTATTTCCTTGTACGAACGAGTCAAGAATGAAGCTATAAGTTGAATTCCACTTCAAATGAGTAAAAAATGAAACCCCAAATTGTCAAGAATTGTTTTCAAGCTCAATCGAGTCGAGAATGATTCTAGGAATTCTTACAAGTTATTTCCATGTTCAAAAACTAAATAATGAAGCTATAAGTTGATTTCGAGTTCAAATGAGTCAAGAATGGAGTCTCAAATTGTTACAAAATTGTTTCAAGTTCAATCGAGTCGAGAATGATTCTAGGAGTTTTTACAAGTTATTTCCATGTACGAATGAGCCAAGAATGAAGCTATAAGTTGAATTCCACTTCAAAAGAGTAAAAAATGAAGCCCCAAATTTTTAAGAATTGTTTTCAAGTTCAATCGAGTCGAGAATGATTCCATGAGTTTTTACAATTTATTTCCATGTACGAACGAGTCAAGAATGAAGCTATAAGTTGAATTCCACTTCAAATGAGTCAAAAATGAAGCCCTAAATTGTTAAGAATTGTTTTCAAGTTCAATCGAGACGAGAATGATTCTAGGACTTTTTACAAGTTATTTCCATGTACGAACGAGTCAAGAATGAAACTATAAGTTGAATTCCACTTCAAATGAGTCAAAAATGAAGCCCTAAATTGTTAAGAATTGTTTTCATGTTCAATCGAGACGAGAACGATTCTAGGAGTTTTTACAAGTTATTTCCTTGTACGAACGAGTCAAGAATGAAGCTATAAGTTGAATTCCACTTCAAATGAGTAAAAAATGAAGCCCCAAATTGTCAAGAATTGTTTTCAAGTTCAATCGAGTCGAGAATGATTCTAGGAATTCTTACAAGTTATTTCCATGTTCAAAGACTAAATAATGAAGCTATAAGTTGATTTCGAGTTCAAATGAGTCAAGAATGGAGTCTCAAATTGTTACAAAATTGTTTCAAGTTCAATCGAGTCGAGAATGATTCTAGGAGTTTTTACAAGTTATTTCCATGTATGAACGAGTCAAGAATGAAGCTATAAGTTGAATTCCACTTCAAATGAGTCAAAAATGAAGCCCCAAATTGTTAAGAATTGTTTTCAAGTTTAATCGGTTCGAGAATGATTCTTGGAGTTTTTACAAGTTATTTCCATGTTCCAAGAGTAAAGAATGAAGCGATAAGTTGATTTCAAATTCAAACGAGTCAAGCATGAAGTCTCAAATTGTTACGAATTGGTTTCTAGTTCAATCGCGTCGAGAATGATTTTAGGAGTTTTTACAAGTTATTTCCATGTACGAATGAGTCAAGAATGAAGCTATAAATTGAATTCCACTTCAAATGAGTCAAAAATGACACCTCAAATTGTTAAGAATTGTTTTCAAGTTCAATCGAGACGAGAACGATTCTAGGAGTTTTTACAAGTTATTTTCATGTTCAAAGAGTAAAGAATGAAGCTATAAGTTGATTTCAAGTTCAAATGAGTCAAGAACGGAGTCTCAAATTGTTACGAATTGGTTTCAAGTTCAATCGAGTCGAGAATGATTCTAGGAGTTCTTACAAGTTATTTCCATGTTCAAAGAGTAAAGAATGAAGCTATAAGTTGATTTCATGTTCAAATGAGTCAAGAATGGAGTCTGAAATTGTTACGAATTGGTTTCAAGTTCAATCGAGTCGAGAATGATTCCATGAGTTTTTACAATTTATTTCCATGTACGAACGAGTCAAGAATGAAGCTATAAGTTCAATTCCACTTCAAATGAATAAAAAATGAAGCCCCAAATTGTTAAGAGTTGTTTTCAAGTTCAATCGAGACAAGAATTATTCTAGGAGTTTTTACAAGTTATATCCATGTTCAAAGAGTAAAGAATGAAGCTATAAGTTGAATTCCACCTCAAATGACTCAAAAATGAAGCCCCAAATTTTTAAGAATTGTTTTCAAGTTCAATCGAGTCGAGAATGATTCTAGGAGTTTTTACAAGTTATTTCCATGTTCAAAGAGTAAAGAATGAAGCTATAAGTTGATTTCAAGTTCAAATGAGTCAAGAACGGAGTCTCAAATTGTTACGAATTGGTTTCAAGTTCAATCGAGTCGAGAAGGATTCTAGGAGTTTTTACAAGTTATTTCCATGCTCAAAGAGTAAGGAATGAAGCTATAAGTTGATTTCAAGTTCAAATGAGTCAAGAATGAAGTTTCCAGTTGTTACAAATTGTTTTCAAGTTCAATCGAGTCGAGAATGATTCTAGGTGTTTTTACAAGTTATTTCCATGTACGAACGAGTCAAGAATGAAGCTATATGTTGAATTCCACTTCAAATGAGTCAAAAATGACGCCCCAAATTGTTAAGAATTGTTTTCAAGTTCAATCAAGACGAGAACGATTCTAGGAGTTTTTACAAGTTATTTCCATGTTCAAAGAGTAAAGAATGAAGCTATAAGTTGAATTCCACCTCAAATGAGTCAAAAATGAAGCCCCAAATTTTTAAGAATTGTTTTCAAGTTCAATCGAGTCGAGAATGATTCTAGGACTTTTTACAAGTTATTTCCATGTACGAACGAGTCAAGAATGAAACTATAAGTTGAATTCCACTTCAAATGAGTCAAAAATGAAGCCCTAAATTGTTAAGAATTGTTTTCAAGTTCAATCGAGACGAGAATGATTCTAGGAGTTTGTACAAGTTATTTCCTTGTATGAACGAGTCAAGAATGAAGCTATAAGTTGAATTCCACTTCAAATGAGTAAAAAATGAAGCCCCAAATTGTCAAGAATTGTTTTCAAGCTCAATCGGTTCGAGAATGATTCTTGGAGTTTTTACAAGTTATTTCCATGTTCCAAGAGTAAAGAATGAAGCTTTAAGTTGATTTCAAATTCAAACGAGTCAAGAATGGAGTCTCAAATTGTTACAAAATTGTTTCAAGTTCAATCGAGTCGAGAATGATTCTAGGAGTTTTTACAAGTTATTTCCATGTATGAACGAGTCAAGAATGAAGCTATAAGTTGAATTCCACTTCAAATGAGTCAAAAATGAAGCCCCTAATTGTTAAGAGTTGTTTTCAAGTTTAATCGGTTCGAGAATGATTCTTGGAGTTTTTACAAGTTATTTCCATGTTCCAAGAGTAAAGAATGAAGCTTTAAGTTGATTTCAAATTCAAACGAGTCAAGAATGAAGTCTCAAATTGTTAGGAATTGGTTTCTAGTTCAATCGCGTCGAGAATGATTTTAGGAGTTTTTACAAGTTATTTCCATGTACGAATGAGTCAAGAATGAAGCTATAATTTGAATTCCACTTCAAAAGAGTAAAAAATGAAGCCCCAAATTTTTAAGAATTGTTTTCAAGTTCAATCGAGTCGAGAATGATTCTAGGAGTTTTTACAAGTTATTTCCATGTACGAACGAGTCAAGAATGAAGCTATAAGTTGAATTCCACTTCAAATGAGTCAAATATGAAGCCCTAAATTGTTAAGAATTGTTTTCAAGTTCAATCGAGTCGAGAATGATTCTAGGAGTTTTTACAGGTTATTTCCATGTACGAACGAGTCAAGAATGAAGCTATAAGTTGAATTCTACTTCAAATGAGTGAAAAATGACGCCTCATATTGTTAAGAATTGTTTTCAAGTTCAATCGAGACGAGAACGATTCTAGGGGTTTTTACAAGTTATTTCCATGTTCAAAGAGTAAAGAATGAGGCTATAAGTTGATTTCAAGTTCAAACGAGTCAAGAACGGAGTCTCAAATTGTTACGAATTGGTTTCAAGTTCAATCGAGTCGAGAATGATTCTAGGAGTTCTTACAAGTTATTTCCATGTTCGAAGAGTAAAGAATGAAGCTATAAGTTGATTTCAAGTTCAAATGAGTCAAGAATGGAGTCTGAAATTGTTACGAATTGGTTTCAAGTTCAATCGAGTCGAGAATGATTCCATGAGTTTTTACAATTTATTTCCATGTACGAACGAGTCAAGAATGAAGCTATAAGTTCAATTCCACTTCAAATGAATAAAAAATGAAGCCCCAAATTGTTAAGAGTTGTTTTCAAGTTCAATCGAGACAAGAATTATTCTAGGAGTTTTTACAAGTTATTTCCATGTTCAAAGAGTAAATAATGAAGCTATAAGTTGAATTCCACATCAAATGAGTCAAAAATGAAGCCCCAAATTTTTAAGAATTGTTTTCAAGTTCAATCGAGTTGAGAATGATTCTAGGAGTTTTTACAAGTTATTTCCATGTACGAACGAGTCAAGAATGAAGCTATAAGTTGAATTCCACTTCAAATCAGTAAAAAATGAAGCCCTAAATTGTTAAGAATTGTTTTCAAGTTCAATCGAGTCGAGAATGATTCTAGGAGTTTTTACAGGTTATTTCAATGTACGAACGAGTCAAGAATGAAGCTATAAGTTGAATTCCACTTCAAATGAGTCAAAAATGACGCCTCAAATTGTTAAGAATTGTTTTCAAGTTTAATCGAGACGAGAACGATTCTAGGAGTTTTTACAAGTTATTTCCATGTTCAAAGAGTAAAGAATGAAGCTATAAGTTGATTTCAAGTTCAAATGAGTCAACAACGGAGTCTCAAATTGTTACGAATTGGTTTCAAGTTCAATCGAGTCGAGAATGATTGTAGGTGTTCTTACAAGTTATTTCCATGTTCAAAGAGTAAAGAATGAACCTATAAGTTGATTTCAAGTTCAAATGAGTCAAGAATGGAGTCTGAAATTGTTACGAATTGGTTTCAAGTTCAATCGAGTCGAGAATGATTCCATGAGTTTTTACAATTTATTTCCATGTACGAACGAGTCAAGAATGAAGCTGTAAGTTCAATTCCACTTCAAATGAATAAAAAATGAAGCCCCAAATTGTTAAGAGTTGTTTTCAAGTTCAATCGAGACAAGAATTATTCTAGGAGTTTTTACAAGTTATTTCCATGTTCAAAGAGTAAAGAATGAAGCTATAAGTTGAATTCCACCTCAAATGAGTCAAAAATGAAGCCCCAAATTTTTAAGAATTGTTTTCAAGTTCAATCGAGTCGAGAATGATTCTAGGAGTTTTTACAAGTTATTTCCATGTACGAACGAGTCAAGAATGAAGCTATAAGTTGAATTTCACCTCAAATGAGTCAAAAATGAAGCCCCAAATTTTTAAGAATTGTTTTCAAGTTCAATCGAGTCGAGAATGATTCTAGGAGTTTTTACAAGTTATTTCCATGTACGAACGAGTCAAGAATGAAGTTATAAGTTGAATTCCACTTCAAATGAGTCAAAAATGAAGCCCTAAATTGTTAAGAATTGTTTTCAAGTTCAATCGAGTCGAGAATGATTCTAGGAGTTTTTACAGGTTATTTCCATGTACGAACGAGTCAAGAATGAAGCTATAAGTTGAATTCCACTTCAAATGAGTCAAAAATGACGCCTCAAATTGTTAAGAATTGTTTTCATGTTCAATCGAGACGAGAACGATTCTAGGAGTTTTTACAAGTTATTTCCATGTTCAAAGAGTAAAGAATGAAGCTATAAGTTGAATTCCACCTCAAATGAGTCAAAAATGAAGCCCCAAATTTTTAAGAATTGTTTTCAAGTTCAATCGAGTCGAGAATGATTCTAGGAGTTTTTACAGGTTATTTCCATGTACGAACGAGTCAAGAATGAAGCTATAAGTTGAATTCCACTTCAAATGAGTCAAAAATGACGCCTCAAATTGTTAAGAATTGTTTTCATGTTCAATCGAGACGAGAACGATTCTAGGAGTTTTTACAAGTTATTTCCATGTTCAAAGAGTAAAGAATGAAGCTATAAGTTGAATTCCACCTCAAATGAGTCAAAAATGAAGCCCCAAATTTTTAAGAATTGTTTTCAAGTTCAATCGAGTCGAGAATGATTCTAGGAGTTTTTACAAGTTATTTCCATGTACGAACGAGTCAAGAATGAAGCTATAAGTTGAATTTCACCTCAAATGAGTCAAAAATGAAGCCCCAAATTTTTAAGAATTGTTTTCAAGTTCAATCGAGTCGAGAATGATTCTAGGAGTTTTTACAAGTTATTTCCATGTACGAACGAGTCAAGAATGAAGTTATAAGTTGAATTCCACTTCAAATGAGTCAAAAATGAAGCCCTAAATTGTTAAGAATTGTTTTCAAGTTCAATCGAGTCGAGAATGATTCTAGGAGTTTTTACAGGTTATTTCCATGTACGAACGAGTCAAGAATGAAGCTATAAGTTGAATTCCACTTCAAATGAGTCAAAAATGACGCCTCAAATTGTTAAGAATTGTTTTCATGTTCAATCGAGACGAGAACAATTCTAGGAGTTTTTACAAGTTATTTCCATGTTCAAAGAGTAAAGAATGAAGCTATAAGTTGAATTCCACCTCAAATGAGTCAAAAATGAAGCCCCAAATTTTTAAGAATTGTTTTCAAGTTCAATCGAGTCGAGAATGATTCTAGGAGTTTTTACAGGTTATTTCCATGTACGAACGAGTCAAGAATGAAGCTATAAGTTGAATTCCACTTCAAATGAGTCAAAAATGACGCCTCAAATTGTTAAGAATTGTTTTCATGTTCAATCGAGACGAGAACGATTCTAGGAGTTTTTACAAGTTATTTCCATGTTCAAAAAGTAAAGAATGAAGCTATAAGTTGAATTCCACCTCAAATGAGTCAAAAATGAAGCCCCAAATTTTTAAGAATTGTTTTCAAGTTCAATCGAGTCGAGAATGATTCTAGGAGTTTTTACAAGTTATTTCCATGTACGAACGAGTCAAGAATGAAGCTATAAGTTGAATTTCACCTCAAATGAGTCAAAAATGAAGCCCCAAATTTTTAAGAATTGTTTTCAAGTTCAATCGAGTCGAGAATGATTCTAGGAGTTTTTACAAGTTATTTCCATGTACGAACGAGTCAAGAATGAAGTTATAAGTTGAATTCCACTTCAAATGAGTCAAAAATGAAGCCCTAAATTGTTAAGAATTGTTTTCAAGTTCAATCGAGTCGAGAATGATTCTAGGAGTTTTTACAGGTTATTTCCATGTACGAACGAGTTAAGAATGAAGCTATAAGTTGAATTCCACTTCAAATGAGTCAAAAATGACGCCTCAAATTGTTAAGAATTGTTTTCATGTTCAATCGAGACGAGAACGATTCTAGGAGTTTTTACAAGTTATTTCCATGTTCAAAGAGTAAAGAATGAAGCTATAAGTTGAATTCCACCTCAAATGAGTCAAAAATGAAGCCCCAAATTTTTAAGAATTGTTTTCAAGTTCAATCGAGTCGAGAATGATTCTAGGAGTTTTTACAGGTTATTTCCATGTACGAACGAGTCAAGAATGAAGCTATAAGTTGAATTCCACTTCAAATGAGTCAAAAATGACGCCTCAAATTGTTAAGAATTGTTTTCATGTTCAATCGAGACGAGAACGATTCTAGGAGTTTTTACAAGTTATTTCCATGTTCAAAGAGTAAAGAATGAAGCTATAAGTTGAATTCCACCTCAAATGAGTCAAAAATGAAGCCCCAAATTTTTAAGAATTGTTTTCAAGTTCAATCGAGTCGAGAATGATTCTAGGAGTTTTTACAGGTTATTTCCATGTACGAACGAGTCAAGAATGAAGCTATAAGTTGAATTCCACTTCAAATGAGTCAAAAATGACGCCTCAAATTGTTAAGAATTGTTTTCATGTTCAATCGAGTCGAGAATGATCCTAGGAGTTTTTACTAGTTATTTCCATGTTCAAAGAGTAAAGAATGAAGCTATAAGTTGATTTCATGTTCAAATGAGTCAAAAATGAAGCCCTAAATTGTTAAGAATTGTTTTCAAGTTCAATCGAGTCGAGAATGATTCTAGGAGTTTTTACAGGTTATTTCCATGTACGAACGAGTCAAGAATGAAGCTATAAGTTGAATTCCACTTCAAATGAGTCAAAAATGACGCCTCAAATTGTTAAGAATTGTTTTCATGTTCAATTGAGACGAGAACGATTCTAGGAGTTCTTACAAGTTATTTCCATGTTCAAAGAGTAAAGAATGAAGCTATAAGTTGATTTCAAGTTCAAATGAGTCAAGAACGGAGTCTGAAATTGTTACGAATTGGTTTCAAGTTCAATCGAGTCGAGAATGATTCCAAGAGTTTTTACAATTTATTTCCATGTACGAACGAGTCAAGAATGAAGCTATAAGTTCAATTCCACTTCAAATGAATAAAAAATGAAGCCCCAAATTGTTAAGAGTTGTTTTCAAGTTCAATCGAGACAAGAATTATTCTAGGAGTTTTTACAAGTTATTTCCATGTTCAAAGAGTAAAGAATGAAGCTATAAGTTGAATTCCACCTCAAATGAGTCAAAAATGAAGCCCCAAATTTTTAAGAATTGTTTTCAAGTTCAATCGAGTTGAGAATGATTCTAGGAGTTTTTACAAGTTATTTCCATGTACGAACGAGTCAAGAATGAAGCTATAAGTTGAATTCCACTTCAAATGAGTCAAAAATGAAGCCCTAAATTGTTAAGAATTGTTTTCAAGTTCAATCGAGTCGAGAATGATTCTAGGAGTTTTTACAGGTTATTTTCATATACGAACGAGTCAAGAATGAAGCTATAAGTTGAATTCCACTTCAAATGAGTCAAAAATGACGCCTCAAATTGTTAAGAATTGTTTTCAAGTTCAATCGAGACGAGAACGATTCTAGGAGTTTTTACAAGTTATTTCCATGTTCAAAGAGTAAAGAATGAAGCTATAAGTTGATTTCAAGTTCAAATGAGTCAACAACGGAGTCTCAAATTGTTACGAATTGGTTTCAAGTTCAATCGAGTCGAGAATGATTGTAGGTGTTCTTACAAGTTATTTCCATGTTCAAAGAGTAAAGAATGAACCTATAAGTTGATTTCAAGTTCAAATGAGTCAAGAATGGAGTCTGAAATTGTTACGAATTGGTTTCAAGTTCAATCGAGTCGAGAATGATTCTATGAGTTTTTACAATTTATTTCCATGTACGAACGAGTCAAGAATGAAGCTATAAGTTCAATTCCACTTCAAATGAATAAAAAATGAAGCCCCAAATTGTTAAGAGTTGTTTTCAAGTTCAATCGAGACAAGAATTATTCTAGGAGTTTTTACAAGTTATTTCCATGTTCAAAGAGTAAAGAATGAAGCTATAAGTTGAATTCCACCTCAAATGAGTCAAAAATGAAGCCCCAAATTTTTAAGAATTGTTTTCAAGTTCAATCGAGTCGAGAATGATTCTAGGAGTTTTTACAAGTTATTTCCATGTACGAACGAGTCAAGAATGAAGCTATAAGTTGAATTCCACTTCAAATGAGTCAAAAATGAAGCCCTAAATTGTTAAGAATTGTTTTCAAGTTCAATCGAGTCGAGAATGATTCTAGGAGTTTTTACAGGTTATTTCCATGTACGAACGAGTCAAGAATGAAGCTATAAGTTGAATTCCACTTCAAATGAGTCAAAAATGACGCCTCAAATTGTTAAGAATTGTTTTCATGTTCAATCGAGACGAGAACGATTCTAGGAGTTTTTACAAGTTATTTCCATGTTCAAAGAGTAAAGAATGAAGCTATAAGTTGAATTCCACCTCAAATGAGTCAAAAATGAAGCCCCAAATTTTTAAGAATTGTTTTCAAGTTCAATCGAGTCGAGAATGATTCTAGGAGTTTTTACAGGTTATTTCCATGTACGAACGAGTCAAGAATGAAGCTATAAGTTGAATTCCACTTCAAATGAGTCAAAAATGACGCCTCAAATTGTTAAGAATTGTTTTCATGTTCAATCGAGACGAGAACGATTCTAGGAGTTTTTACAAGTTATTTCCATGTTCAAAGAGTAAAGAATGAAGCTATAAGTTGAATTCCACCTCAAATGAGTCAAAAATGAAGCCCCAAATTTTTAAGAATTGTTTTCAAGTTCAATAGAGTCGAGAATGATTCTAGGAGTTTTTACAAGTTATTTCCATGTACGAACGAGTCAAGAATGAAGCTATAAGTTGATTTCATGTTCAAATGAGTCAAAAATGACGCCTCAAATTGTTAAGAATTGTTTTCATGTTCAATCGAGTCGAGAATGATCCTAGGAGTTTTTACAAGTTATTTCCATGTTCAAAGAGTAAAGAATGAAGCTATAAGTTGATTTCATGTTCAAATGAGTCAAAAATGAAGCCCTAAATTGTTAAGAATTGTTTTCAAGTTCAATCGAGACGAAAACGATTCTAGGAGTTTTTACAAGTTATTTCCATGTTCAAAGAGTAAAGAATGAAGCTATAAGTTGATTTCAAGTTCAAATGAGTCAACAACGGAGTCTCAAATTGTTACGAATTGGTTTCAAGTTCAATCGAGTCGAGAATGATTGTAGGTGTTCTTACAAGTTATTTCCATGTTCAAAGAGTAAAGAATGAACCTATAAGTTGATTTCAAGTTCAAATGAGTCAAGAATGGAGTCTGAAATTGTTACGAATTGGTTTCAAGTTCAATCGAGTCGAGAATGATTCCATGAGTTTTTACAATTTATTTCCATGTACGAACGAGTCAAGAATGAAGCTATAAGTTCAATTCCACTTCAAATGAATAAAAAATGAAGCCCCAAATTGTTAAGAGTTGTTTTCAAGTTCAATCGAGACAAGAATTATTCTAGGAGTTTTTACAAGTTATTTCCATGTTCAAAGAGTAAAGAATGAAGCTATAAGTTGAATTCCACCTCAAATGAGTCAAAAATGAAGCCCCAAATTTTTAAGAATTGTTTTCAAGTTCAATCGAGTCGAGAATGATTCTAGGAGTTTTTACAAGTTATTTCCATGTACGAACGAGTCAAGAATTAAGCTATAAGTTGAATTCCACTTCAAATGAGTCAAAAATGAAGCCCTAAATTGTTAAGAATTGTTTTCAAGTTCAATCGAGTCGAGAATGATTCTAGGAGTTTTTACAGGTTATTTCCATGTACGAACGAGTCAAGAATGAAGCTATAAGTTGAATTTCACTTCAAATGAGTCAAAAATGACGCCTCAAATTGTTAAGAATTGTTTTCATGTTCAATCGAGACGAGAACGATTCTAGGAGTTTTTGCAAGTTATTTCCATGTTCAAAGAGTAAAGAATGAAGCTATAAGTTGAATTCCACCTCAAATGAGTCAAAAATGAAGCCCCAAATTTTTAAGAATTGTTTTCAAGTTCAATTCAGTCGAGAATGATTCTAGGAGTTTTTACAGGTTATTTCCATGTACGAACGAGTCAAGAATGAAGCTATAAGTTAAATTCCACTTCAAATGAGTCAAAAATGACGCCTCAAATTGTTAAGAATTGTTTTCATGTTCAATCGAGACGAGAACGATTCTAGGAGTTTTTACAAGTTATTTCCATGTTCAAAGAGTAAAGAATGAAGCTATAAGTTGAATTCCACCTCAAATGAGTCAAAAATGAAGCCCCAAATTTTTAAGAATTGTTTTCAAGTTCAATCGAGTCGAGAATGATTCTAGGAGTTTTTACAAGTTATTTCCATGTACGAACGAGTCAAGAATGAAGCTATAAGTTGAATTCAACTTCAAATGAGTCAAAAATGAAGCCATAAATTGTTAAGAATTGTTTTCAAGTTCAATCGAGTCGAGAATGATTCTAGGAGTTTTTACAGGTTATTTCCATGTACGCACGAGTCAAGAATGAAGCTATAATTTGAATTCCACTTCAAATGAGTCAAAAATGACGCCTCAAATTGTTAAGAATTGTTTTCAAGTTCAATCGAGACGAGAACGATTCTAGGAGTTTTTACAAGTTATTTCCATGTTCAAAGAGTAAAGAATGAAGCTATAAGTTGATTTCAAGTTCAAATGAGTCAAGAACGGAGTCTCAAGTTGTTACGAATTGGTTTCAAGTTCAATCGAGTCGAGAATGATTGTAGGTGTTCTTACAAGTTATTTCCATGTTCAAAGAGTAAAGAATGAACCTATAAGTTGATTTCAAGTTCAAATGAGTCAAGAATGGAGTCTGAAATTGTTACGAATTGGTTTCAAGTTCAATCGAGTCGAGAATGATTCCATGAGTTTTTACAATTTATTTCCATGTACGAACGAGTCAAGAATGAAGCTATAAGTTCAATTCCACTTCAAATGAATAAAAAATGAAGCCCCAAATTGTTAAGAGTTGTTTTCAAGTTCAATCGAGACAAGAATTATTCTAGGAGTTTTTACAAGTTATTTCCATGTTCAAAGAGTAAAGAATGAAGCTATAAGTTGAATTTCACCTCCAATGAGTCAAAAATGAAGCCCCAAATTTTTAAGAATTGTTTTCAAGTTCAATCGAGTCGAGAATGATTCTAGGAGTTTTTACAAGTTATTTCCATGTACGAACGAGTCAAGAATGAAGCTATAAGTTGAATTCCACTTCAAATGAGTCAAAAATGAAGCCCTAAATTGTTAAGAATTGTTTTCAAGTTCAATCGAGTCGAGAATGATTCTAGGAGTTTTTACAGGTTATTTCCATGTACGAACGAGTCAAGAATGAAGCTATAAGTTGAATTCCACTTCAAATGAGTCAAAAATGACGCCTCAAATTGTTAAGAATTGTTTTCATGTTCAATCGAGACGAGAACGATTCTAGGAGTTTTTACAAGTTATTTCCATGTTCAAAGAGTAAAGAATGAAGCTATAAGTTGAATTCCACCTCAAATGAGTCAAAAATGAAGCCCCAAATTTTTAAGAATTGTTTTCAAGTTCAATCGAGTCGAGAATGATTCTAGGAGTTTTTACAGGTTATTTCCATGTACGAACGAGTCAAGAATGAAGCTATAAGTTGAATTCCACTTCAAATGAGTCAAAAATGACGCCTCAAATTGTTAAGAATTGTTTTCATGTTCAATCGAGACGAGAACGATTCTAGGAGTTTTTACAAGTTATTTCCATGTTCAAAGAGTAAAGAATGAAGCTATAAGTTGAATTCCACCTCAAATGAGTCAAAAATGAAGCCCCAAATTTTTAAGAATTGTTTTCAAGTTCAATAGAGTCGAGAATGATTCTAGGAGTTTTTACAAGTTATTTCCATGTACGAACGAGTCAAGAATGAAGCTATAAGTTGATTTCATGTTCAAATGAGTCAAAAATGACGCCTCAAATTGTTAAGAATTGTTTTCATGTTCAATCGAGTCGAGAATGATCCTAGGAGTTTTTACAAGTTATTTCCATGTTCAAAGAGTAAAGAATGAAGCTATAAGTTGATTTCATGTTCAAATGAGTCAAAAATGAAGCCCTAAATTGTTAAGAATTGTTTTCAAGTTCAATCGAGACGAAAACGATTCTAGGAGTTTTTACAAGTTATTTCCAAGTTCAAAGAGTAAAGAATGAAGCTATAAGTTGATTTCAAGTTCAAATGAGTCAACAACGGAGTCTCAAATTGTTACGAATTGGTTTCAAGTTCAATCGAGTCGAGAATGATTCTAGGAGTTCTTACAAGTTATTTCCATGTTCAAAGAGTAAAGAATGAAGCTATAAGTTGATTTCAAGTTCAAATGAGTCAAGAATGGAGTCTGAAATTGTTACGAATTGGTTTCAAGTTCAATCGAGTCGAGAATGATTCCATGAGTTTTTACAAGTTATTTCCATGTACGAACGAGTCAAGAATGAAGCTATAAGTTGATTTCATGTTCAAATGAGTCAAAAATGACGCCTCAAATTGTTAAGAATTGTTTTCATGTTCAATCGAGTCGAGAATGATCCTAGGAGTTTTTACAAGTTATTTCCATGTTCAAAGAGTAAAGAATGAAGCTATAAGTTGATTTCAAGTTCAAATGAGTCAACAACGGAGTCTCAAATTGTTACGAATTGGTTTCAAGTTCAATCGAGTCGAGAATGATTCTAGGAGTTCTTACAAGTTATTTCCATGTTCAAAGAGTAAAGAATGAAGCTATAAGTTGATTTCAAGTTCAAATGAGTCAAGAATGGAGTCTGAAATTGTTACGAATTGGTTTCAAGTTCAATCGAGTCGAGAATGATTCCATGAGTTTTTACAATTTATTTCCATGTACGACCGAGTCAAGAATGAAGCTATAAGTTCAATTCCACTTCAAATGAATAAAAAATGAAGCCCCAAATTGTTAAGAGTTGTTTTCAAGTTCAATCGAGACAAGAATTATTCTAGGAGTTTTTACAATTTATTTCCATGTTCAAAGAGTAAAGAATGAAGCTATAAGTTGAATTCCACCTCAAATGAGTCAAAAATGAAGCCCCAAATTTTTAAGAATTGTTTTCAAGTTCAATCGAGTTGAGAATGATTCTAGGAGTTTTTACAAGTTATTTCCATGTACGAACGAGTCAAGAATGAAGCTATAAGTTGAATTCCACTTCAAATGAGTCAAAAATGAAGCCCTAAATTGTTAAGAATTGTTTTCAAGTTCAATCGAGTCGAGAATGATTCTAGGAGTTTTTACAGGTTATTTCCATGTACGAACGAGTCAAGAATGAAGCTATAAGTTGAATTCCACTTCAAATGAGTCAAAAATGACGCCTCAAATTGTTAAGAATTGTTTTCAAGTTCAATCGAGACGAGAACGATTCTAGGAGTTTTTACAAGTTATTTCCATGTTCAAAGAGTAAAGAATGAAGCTATATGTTGATTTCAAGTTCAAATGAGTCAAGAACGGAGTCTCAAGTTGTTACGAATTGGTTTTAAGTTCAATCGAGTCGAGAATGATTGTAGGTGTTCTTACAAGTTATTTCCATGTTCAAAGAGTAAAGAATGAACTTATAAGTTGATTTCAAGTTCAAATGAGTCAAGAATGGAGTCTGAAATTGTTACGAATTGGTTTCAAGTTCAATCGAGTCGAGAATGATTCCATGAGTTTTTACAATTTATTTCCATGTACGAACGAGTCAAGAATGAAGCTATAAGTTCAATTCCACTTCAAATGAATAAAAAATGAAGCCCCAAATTGTTAAGAGTTGTTTTCAAGTTCAATCGAGACAAGAATTATTCTAGGAGTTTTTACAAGTTATTTCCATGTTCAAAGAGTAAAGAATGAAGCTATAAGTTGAATTCCACCTCAAATGAGTCAAAAATGAAGCCCCAAATTTTTAAGAATTGTTTTCAAGTTCAATCGAGTCGAGAATGATTCTAGGAGTTTTTACAAGTTATTTCCATGTACGAACGAGTCAAGAATTAAGCTATAAGTTGAATTCCACTTCAAATGAGTCAAAAATGAAGCCCTAAATTGTTAAGAATTGTTTTCAAGTTCAATCGAGTCGAGAATGATTCTAGGAGTTTTTACAGGTTATTTCCATGTACGAACGAGTCAAGAATGAAGCTATAAGTTGAATTTCACTTCAAATGAGTCAAAAATGACGCCTCAAATTGTTAAGAATTGTTTTCATGTTCAATCGAGACGAGAACGATTCTAGGAGTTTTTACAAGTTATTTCCATGTTCAAAGAGTAAAGAATGAAGCTATAAGTTGAATTCCACCTCAAATGAGTCAAAAATGAAGCCCCAAATTTTTAAGAATTGTTTTCAAGTTCAATCGAGTCGAGAATGATTCTAGGAGTTTTTACAAGTTATTTCCATGTACGAACGAGTCAAGAATGAAGCTATAAGTTGAATTCAACTTCAAATGAGTCAAAAATGAAGCCCTAAATTGTTAAGAATTGTTTTCAAGTTCAATCGAGTCGAGAATGATTCTAGGAGTTTTTACAGGTTATTTCCATGTACGCACGAGTCAAGAATGAAGCTATAATTTGAATTCCACTTCAAATGAGTCAAAAATGACGCCTCAAATTGTTAAGAATTGTTTTCAAGTTCAATCGAGACGAGAACGATTCTAGGAGTTTTTACAAGTTATTTCCATGTTCAAAGAGTAAAGAATGAAGCTATAAGTTGATTTCAAGTTCAAATGAGTCAAGAACGGAGTCTCAAGTTGTTACGAATTGGTTTCAAGTTCAATCGAGTCGAGAATGATTGTAGGTGTTCTTACAAGTTATTTCCATGTTCAAAGAGTAAAGAATGAACCTATAAGTTGATTTCAAGTTCAAATGAGTCAAGAATGGAGTCTGAAATTGTTACGAATTGGTTTCAAGTTCAATCGAGTCGAGAATGATTCCATGAGTTTTTACAATTTATTTCCATGTACGAACGAGTCAAGAATGAAGCTATAAGTTCAATTCCACTTCAAATGAATAAAAAATGAAGCCCCAAATTGTTAAGAGTTGTTTTCAAGTTCAATCGAGACAAGAATTATTCTAGGAGTTTTTACAAGTTATTTCCATGTTCAAAGAGTAAAGAATGAAGCTATAAGTTGAATTTCACCTCAAATGAGTCAAAAATGAAGCCCCAAATTTTTAAGAATTGTTTTCAAGTTCAATCGAGTCGAGAATGATTCTAGGAGTTTTTACAAGTTATTTCCATGTACGAACGAGTCAAGAATGAAGCTATAAGTTGAATTCCACTTCAAATGAGTCAAAAATGAAGCCCTAAATTGTTAAGAATTGTTTTCAAGTTCAATCGAGTCGAGAATGATTCTAGGAGTTTTTACAGGTTATTTCGATGTACGAACGAGTCAAGAATGAAGCTATAAGTTGAATTCCACTTCAAATGAGTCAAAAATGACGCCTCAAATTGTTAAGAATTGTTTTCATGTTCAATCGAGACGAGAACGATTCTAGGAGTTTTTACAAGTTATTTCCTTGTACGAACGAGTCAAGAATGAAGCTATAAGTTGAATTCCACTTCAAATGAGTCAAAAATGAAGCCCTAAATTGTTAAGAATTGTTTTCAAGTTCAATCGAGTCGAGAATGATTCTAGGAGTTTTTACAGGTTATTTCGATGTACGAACGAGTCAAGAATGAAGCTATAAGTTGAATTCCACTTCAAATGAGTCAAAAATGACGCCTCAAATTGTTAAGAATTGTTTTCATGTTCAATCGAGACGAGAACGATTCTAGGAGTTTTTACAAGTTATTTCCATGTTCAAAGAGTAAAGAATGAAGCTATAAGTTGAATTCCAGCTCAAATGAGTAAAAAATGAAGCCCCAAATTTTTAAGAATTATTTTCAAGTTCAATCGAGTCGAGAATGATTCTAGGAGTTTTTACAGGTTATTTCCATGTACGAACGAGTCAAGAATGAAGCTATAAGTTAAATTCCACTTCAAATGAGTCAAAAATGACGCCTCAAATTGTTAAGAATTGTTTTCATGTTCAATCGAGACGAGAACGATTCTAAGAGTTTTTACAAGTTATTTCCATGTTCAAAGAGTAAAGAATGAAGCTATAAGTTGAATTCCACCTCAAATGAGTCAAAAATGAAGCCCCAAATTTTTAAGAATTGTTTTCAAGTTCAATCGAGTCGAGAATGATTCTAGGAGTTTTTACAAGTTATTTCCATGTACGAACGAGTCAAGAATGAAGGTATAAGTTGAATTCCACTTCAAATGAGTCAAAAATGAAGCCCTAAATTGTTAAGAATTGTTTTCAAGTTCAATCGAGTCGAGAATGATTCTAGGAGTTTTTACAGGTTATTTCCATGTACGAACGAGTCAAGAATGAAGCTATAAGTTGAATTCCACTTCAAATGAGTCAAAAATGACGCCTCAAATTGTTAAGAATTGTTTTCATGTTCAATCGAGACGAGAACGATTCTAGGAGTTTTTACAAGTTATTTCCATGTTCAAAGAGTAAAGAATGAAGCTATAAGTTGAATTCCACCTCAAATGAGTCAAAAATGAAGCCCCAAATTTTTAAGAATTGTTTTCAAGTTCAATCGAGTCGAGAATGATTCTAGGAGTTTTTACAAGTTATTTCCATGTACGAACGAGTCAAGAATGAAGCTATAAGTTGAATTCAACTTCAAATGAGTCAAAAATGAAGCCCTAAATTGTTAAGAATTGTTTTCAAGTTCAATCGAGTCGAGAATGATTCTAGGAGTTTTTACAGGTTATTTCCATGTACGCACGAGTCAAGAATGAAGCTATAATTTGAATTCCACTTCAAATGAGTCAAAAATGACGCCTCAAATTGTTAAGAATTGTTTTCAAGTTCAATCGAGACGAGAACGATTCTAGGAGTTTTTACAAGTTATTTCCATGTTCAAAGAGTAAAGAATGAAGCTATAAGTTGATTTCAAGTTCAAATGAGTCAAGAACGGAGTCTCAAGTTGTTACGAATTGGTTTCAAGTTCAATCGAGTCGAGAATGATTGTAGGTGTTCTTACAAGTTATTTCCATGTTCAAAGAGTAAAGAATGAACCTATAAGTTGATTTCAAGTTCAAATGAGTCAAGAATGGAGTCTGAAATTGTTACGAATTGGTTTCAAGTTCAATCGAGTCGAGAATGATTCCATGAGTTTTTACAATTTATTTCCATGTACGAACGAGTCAAGAATGAAGCTATAAGTTCAATTCCACTTCAAATGAATAAAAAATGAAGCCCCAAATTGTTAAGAGTTGTTTTCAAGTTCAATCGAGACAAGAATTATTCTAGGAGTTTTTACAAGTTATTTCCATGTTCAAAGAGTAAAGAATGAAGCTATAAGTTGAATTCCACCTCAAATGAGTCAAAAATGAAGCCCCAAATTTTTAAGAATTGTTTTCAAGTTCAATCGAGTCGAGAATGATTCTAGGAGTTTTTACAAGTTATTTCCATGTACGAACGAGTCAAGAATTAAGCTATAAGTTGAATTCCACTTCAAATGAGTCAAAAATGAAGCCCTAAATTGTTAAGAATTGTTTTCAAGTTCAATCGAGTCGAGAATGATTCTAGGAGTTTTTACAGGTTATTTCCATGTACGAACGAGTCAAGAATGAAGCTATAAGTTGAATTTCACTTCAAATGAGTCAAAAATGACGCCTCAAATTGTTAAGAATTGTTTTCATGTTCAATCGAGACGAGAACGATTCTAGGAGTTTTTACAAGTTATTTCCATGTTCAAAGAGTAAAGAATGAAGCTATAAGTTGAATTCCACCTCAAATGAGTCAAAAATGAAGCCCCAAATTTTTAAGAATTGTTTTCAAGTTCAATCGAGTCGAGAATGATTCTAGGAGTTTTTACAGGTTATTTCCATGTACGAACGAGTCAAGAATGAAGCTATAAGTTAAATTCCACTTCAAATGAGTCAAAAATGACGCCTCAAATTGTTAAGAATTGTTTTCATGTTCAATCGAGACGAGAACGATTCTAGGAGTTTTTACAAGTTATTTCCATGTTCAAAGAGTAAAGAATGAAGCTATAAGTTGAATTCCACCTCAAATGAGTCAAAAATGAAGCCCCAAATTTTTAAGAATTGTTTTCAAGTTCAATCGAGTCGAGAATGATTCTAGGAGTTTTTACAAGTTATTTCCATGTACGAACGAGTCAAGAATGAAGCTATAAGTTGAATTCAACTTCAAATGAGTCAAAAATGAAGCCCTAAATTGTTAAGAATTGTTTTCAAGTTCAATCGAGTCGAGAATGATTCTAGGAGTTTTTACAGGTTATTTCCATGTACGCACGAGTAAAGAATGAAGCTATAATTTGAATTCCACTTCAAATGAGTCAAAAATGACGCCTCAAATTGTTAAGAATTGTTTTCATGTTCAATCGAGACGAGAACGATTCTAGGAGTTTTTACAAGTTATTTCCATGTTCAAAGAGTAAAGAATGAAGCTATAAGTTGAATTCCAGCTCAAATGAGTAAAAAATGAAGCCCCAAATTTTTAAGAATTATTTTCAAGTTCAATCGAGTCGAGAATGATTCTAGGAGTTTTTACAGGTTATTTCCATGTACGAACGAGTCAAGAATGAAGCTATAAGTTAAATTCCACTTCAAATGAGTCAAAAATGACGCCTCAAATTGTTAAGAATTGTTTTCATGTTCAATCGAGACGAGAACGATTCTAAGAGTTTTTACAAGTTATTTCCATGTTCAAAGAGTAAAGAATGAAGCTATAAGTTGAATTCCACCTCAAATGAGTCAAAAATGAAGCCCCAAATTTTTAAGAATTGTTTTCAAGTTCAATCGAGTCGAGAATGATTCTAGGAGTTTTTACAAGTTATTTCCATGTACGAACGAGTCAAGAATGAAGGTATAAGTTGAATTCCACTTCAAATGAGTCAAAAATGAAGCCCTAAATTGTTAAGAATTGTTTTCAAGTTCAATCGAGTCGAGAATGATTCTAGGAGTTTTTACAGGTTATTTCCATGTACGAACGAGTCAAGAATGAAGCTATAAGTTGAATTCCACTTCAAATGAGTCAAAAATGACGCCTCAAATTGTTAAGAATTGTTTTCATGTTCAATCGAGACGAGAACGATTCTAGGAGTTTTTACAAGTTATTTCCATGTTCAAAGAGTAAAGAATGAAGCTATAAGTTGAATTCCACCTCAAATGAGTCAAAAATGAAGCCCCAAATTTTTAAGAATTGTTTTCAAGTTCAATCGAGTCGAGAATGATTCTAGGAGTTTTTACAAGTTATTTCCATGTACGAACGAGTCAAGAATGAAGCTATAAGTTGAATTCAACTTCAAATGAGTCAAAAATGAAGCCCTAAATTGTTAAGAATTGTTTTCAAGTTCAATCGAGTCGAGAATGATTCTAGGAGTTTTTACAGGTTATTTCCATGTACGCACGAGTCAAGAATGAAGCTATAATTTGAATTCCACTTCAAATGAGTCAAAAATGACGCCTCAAATTGTTAAGAATTGTTTTCAAGTTCAATCGAGACGAGAACGATTCTAGGAGTTTTTACAAGTTATTTCCATGTTCAAAGAGTAAAGAATGAAGCTATAAGTTGATTTCAAGTTCAAATGAGTCAAGAACGGAGTCTCAAGTTGTTACGAATTGGTTTCAAGTTCAATCGAGTCGAGAATGATTGTAGGTGTTCTTACAAGTTATTTCCATGTTCAAAGAGTAAAGAATGAACCTATAAGTTGATTTCAAGTTCAAATGAGTCAAGAATGGAGTCTGAAATTGTTACGAATTGGTTTCAAGTTCAATCGAGTCGAGAATGATTCCATGAGTTTTTACAATTTATTTCCATGTACGAACGAGTCAAGAATGAAGCTATAAGTTCAATTCCACTTCAAATGAATAAAAAATGAAGCCCCAAATTGTTAAGAGTTGTTTTCAAGTTCAATCGAGACAAGAATTATTCTAGGAGTTTTTACAAGTTATTTCCATGTTCAAAGAGTAAAGAATGAAGCTATAAGTTGAATTCCACCTCAAATGAGTCAAAAATGAAGCCCCAAATTTTTAAGAATTGTTTTCAAGTTCAATCGAGTCGAGAATGATTCTAGGAGTTTTTACAAGTTATTTCCATGTACGAACGAGTCAAGAATTAAGCTATAAGTTGAATTCCACTTCAAATGAGTCAAAAATGAAGCCCTAAATTGTTAAGAATTGTTTTCAAGTTCAATCGAGTCGAGAATGATTCTAGGAGTTTTTACAGGTTATTTCCATGTACGAACGAGTCAAGAATGAAGCTATAAGTTGAATTTCACTTCAAATGAGTCAAAAATGACGCCTCAAATTGTTAAGAATTGTTTTCATGTTCAATCGAGACGAGAACGATTCTAGGAGTTTTTACAAGTTATTTCCATGTTCAAAGAGTAAAGAATGAAGCTATAAGTTGAATTCCACCTCAAATGAGTCAAAAATGAAGCCCCAAATTTTTAAGAATTGTTTTCAAGTTCAATCGAGTCGAGAATGATTCTAGGAGTTTTTACAGGTTATTTCCATGTACGAACGAGTCAAGAATGAAGCTATAAGTTAAATTCCACTTCAAATGAGTCAAAAATGACGCCTCAAATTGTTAAGAATTGTTTTCATGTTCAATCGAGACGAGAACGATTCTAGGAGTTTTTACAAGTTATTTCCATGTTCAAAGAGTAAAGAATGAAGCTATAAGTTGAATTCCACCTCAAATGAGTCAAAAATGAAGCCCCAAATTTTTAAGAATTGTTTTCAAGTTCAATCGAGTCGAGAATGATTCTAGGAGTTTTTACAAGTTATTTCCATGTACGAACGAGTCAAGAATGAAGCTATAAGTTGAATTCCACTTCAAATGAGTCAAAAATGAAGCCCTAAATTGTTAAGAATTGTTTTCAAGTTCAATCGAGTCGAGAATGATTCTAGGAGTTTTTACAGGTTATTTCCATGTACGAACGAGTCAAGAATGAAGCTATAAGTTGAATTCCACTTCAAATGAGTCAAAAATGACGCCTCAAATTGTTAAGAATTGTTTTCATGTTCAATCGAGACGAGAACGATTCTAGGAGTTTTTACAAGTTATTTCCATGTTCAAAGAGTAAAGAATGAAGCTATAAGTTGATTTCAAGTTGAAATGAGTCAAGAACGGGGTCTCAAATTGTTACGAATTGGTTTCAAGTTCAATCGAGTTGAGAAGGATTCTAGGAGTTTTTACAAGTTATTTCTATGTTCAAAGAGTAAGGAATGAAGCTATAAGTTGATTTCAAGTTCAAATGAGTCAAGAATGAAGTTTCAAGTTGTTACAAATTGTTTTCAAGTTCAATCGAGTCGAGAATGATTCTAGGTGTTTTTACAAGTTATTTCCATGTACGAACGAGTCAAGAATGAAGCTATATGTTGAATTCCACTTCAAATGAGTCAAAAATGACGCCCTAAATTGTTAATAATTGTTTTCAAGTTCAATCGAGAGGAGAACGATACTAGGAGTTTTTACAAGTTATTTACATGTTCAAAGAGTAAAGAATGAAGCTATAAGTTGATTTCAAGTTCAAATGAATCAAGAACGGAGTCTCAAATTGTTACGAATTGGTTTCAAGTTCAATCGAGTCGAGAATGATTCTAGGAGTTCTTACAAGTTATTTCCATGTTCAAAGAGTAAAGAATGAAGCTATAAGTTGAATTCCACCTCAAATGAGTCAAAAATGAAGCCCCAAATTTTTAAGAATTGTTTTCAAGTTCAATCGAGTCGAGTATGATTCTAGGAGTTTTTACAAGTTATTTCCATGTACGAACGAGTCAAGAATGAAGCTATAAGTTGAATTCCACTTCAAATGAGTCAAAAATGAAGCCCTAAATTGTTAAGAATTGTTTTCAAGTTCAATCGAGACGAGAATGATTCTAGGAGTTTTTACAAGTTATTTCCTTGTACGAACGAGTCAAGAATGAAGCTATAAGTTGAATTCCACTTCAAATGAGTAAAAAATGAAGCCCTAAATTGTCAAGAATTGTTTTCAAGTTCAATCGAGTCGAGAATGATTCTAGGAATTCTTACAAGTTATTTCCATGTTCAAAGACTAAATAATGAAGCTATAAGTTGATTTCAAGTTCAAATGAGTCAAGAATGGAGTCTCAAATTGTTACAAAATTGTTTCAAGTTCAATCGAGTCGAGAATGATTCTAGGAGTTTTTGCAAGTTATTTCCATGTATGAATGAGTCAAGAATGAAGCTATAAGTTGAATTCCACTTCAAATGAGTCAAAAATGAAGCCCCAAATTGTTAAGAATTGTTTTCAAGTTCAAATGAGTCAAGAACGGAGTCTCAAATTGTTACGAATTGGTTTCAAGTTCAATCGAGTCGAGAAGGATTCTAGGAGTTTTTACAAGTTATTTCCATGTTCAAGGAGTAAGGAATGAAGCTATAAGTTGATTTCAAGTTCAAATGAGTCAAGAATGAAGTTTCAAGTTGTTACAAATTGTTTTCAAGTTCAATCGAGTCGAGAATGATTCTAGGATTTTTTACAAGTTATTTCCATGTACGAACGAGTCAAGAATGAAGCTATAAGTTGATTTCCACTTCAAATGACTCAAAAATGAAGCCCTAAATTGTTAAGAATTGTTTTCAAGTTCAATCGAGTCGAGAATGATTCTAGGAGTTTTTACAGGTTATTTCCTTGTACGAACGAGTCAAGAATGAAGCTATAAGTTGAATTCCACTTCAAATGAGTCAAAAATGACGCCTCATATTGTTAAGAATTGTTTTCAAGTTCAATCGAGACGAAAACGATTCTAGGAGTTTTTACAAGTTATTTCCATGTTCAAAGAGTAAAGAATGAAGCTATAAGTTGATTTCAAGTTCAAATGAGTCAAGAACGGAGTCTCAAATTGTTACGAATTGGTTTCAAGTTCAATCGAGTCGAGAATGATTCTAGGAGTTCTTACAAGTTATTTCCATGTTCAAAGAGTAAAGAATGAAGCTATAAGTTGATTTCAAGTTCAAATGAGTCAAGAATGGAGTCTGAAATTGTTACGAATTGGTTTCAAGTTCAATCGAGTCGAGAATGATTCCATGAGTTTTTACAATTTATTTCCATGTACGAACGAGTCAAGAATGAAGCTATAAGTTCAATTCCACTTCAAATGAATAAAAAATGAAGCCCCAAATTGTTAAGAGTTGTTTTCAAGTTCAATCGAGACAAGAATTATTCTAGGAGTTTTTACAAGTTATTTCCATGTTCAAAGAGTAAAGAATGAAGCTATAAGTTGAATTCCACCTCAAATGAGTCAAAAATGAAGCCCCAAATTTTTAAGAATTGTTTTCAAGTTCAATCGAGTCGAGAATGATTCTAGGAGTTTTTACAAGTTATTTCCATGTACGAACGAGTCAAGAATGAAGCTATAAGTTGAATTCCACTTCAAATGAGTCAAAAATGACGCCCCAAATTGTTAAGAATTGTCTTCAAGTTCAATCGAGACGAGAACGATTCTAGGAGTTTTTACACGTTATTTCCATGTTCAAAGAGCAAAGAATGAAGCTATAAGTTCATTTCAAGTTCAAATGAGTCAAGAACGGAGTCTCAAATTGTTCCGAATTGGTTTCAAGTTCAATCGAGTCGAGAAGGATTCTAGGAGTTTTTACAAGTTATTTCCATGTTCAAAGAGTAAGGAATGAAGCTATAAGTTGATTTCAAGTTCAAATGAGTCAAGAATGAAGTTTCAAGTTGTTACAAATTGTTTTCAAGTTCAATCGAGTCGAGAATGATTCTAGGTGTTTTTACAAGTTATTTCCATGTACGAACGAGTCAAGAATGAAGCTATATGTTGAATTCCACTTCAAATGAGTCAAAAATGACGCCCCAAATTGTTAAGAATTGTTTTCAAGTTCAATCGAGACGAGAACGATTCTAGGAGTTTTTACAAGTTATTTCCATGTTCAAAGAGTAAAGAATGAAGCTATAAGTTGAATTCCACCTCAAATGAGTCAAAAATGAAGCCCCAAATTTTTAAGAATTGTTTTCAAGTTCAATCGAGTCGAGAATGATTCTAGGAGTTTTTACAAGTTATTTCCATGTACGAACGAGTCAAGAATGAAGCTATAAGTTGAATTCCACTTCAAATGAGTCAAAAATGAAGCCCTAAATTGTTAAGAATTGTTTTCAAGTTCAATCGAGACGAGAATGATTCTAGGAGTTATTACAAGTTATTTCCTTGTACGAACGAGTCAAGAATGAAGCTACAAGTTGAATTCCACTTCAAATGAGTAAAAAATGAAGCCCCAAATTGTCAAGAATTGTTGTCAAGTTCAATCGAGTCGAGAATGATTCTAGGAATTCTTACAAGTTATTTCCATGTTCAAAGACTAAATAATGAAGCTATAAGTTGATTTCAAGTTCAAATGAGTCAAGAATGGAGTCTCAAATTGTTACAAAATTGTTTCAAGTTCAATCGAGTCGAGAATGATTCTAGGAGTTTTTACAAGTTATTTCCATGTATGAACGAGTCAAGAATGAAGCTATAAGTTGAATTCCACTTCAAATGAGTCAAAAATGAAGCCCCAAATTGTTAAGAATTGTTTTCAAGTTTAATCGGTTCGAGAATGATTCTTGGAGTTTTTACAAGTTATTTCCATGTTCCGAGAGTAAAGAATGAAGCTATAAGTTGATTTCAAATTCAAACGAGTCAAGAATGAAGTCTCAAATTGTTACGAATTGGTTTCTAGTTCAATCGCGTCGAGAATGATTTTAGGAGTTTTTAAAAGTTATTTCCATGTACGAATGAGTCAAGAATGAAGCTATAAGTTGAATTCCACTTCAAATGAGTCAAAAATGAAGCCCTAAATTGTTAAGAATTGTTTTCAAGTTCAATCGAGTCGAGAATGATTCCATGAGTTTTTATAATTTATTTCCATGTACGAACGAGTCAAGAATGAAGCTATAAGTTCAATTCCACTTCAAATGAATAAAAAATGAAGCCCCAAATTGTTAAGAATTGTTTTCAAGTTCAATCGAGACAAGAATTATTCTAGGAGTTTTTACAAGTTATTTCCATGTTCCAAGAGTAAAGAATGAAGCTATAAGTTGATTTCCACCTCAAATGAGTCAAAAATGACGCCTCAAATTGTTAAGAATTGTTTTCATGTTCAATCGAGACGAGAACGATTCTAGGAGTTTTTACAAGTTATTTCCATGTTCAAAGAGTAAAGAATGAAGCTATAAGTTCATTTCAAGTTCAAATGAGTCAAGAACGGAGTCTCAAATTGTTACGAATTGGTTTCAAGTTCAATCGAGTCGAGAAGGATTCTAGGAGTTTTTACAAGTTATTTCCATGTTCAAAGAGTAAGGAATGAAGCTATAAGTTGATTTCAAATTCAAATGAGTCAAGAATGAAGTTTCAAGTTGTTACAAATTGTTTTCAAGTTCAATCGAGTCGAGAATGATTCTAGGTGTTTTTACAAGTTATTTCCATGTACGAACGAGTCAAGAATGAAGCTATATGTTGAATTCCACTTCAAATGAGTCAAAAATGACGCCCCAAATTGTTAAGAATTGTTTTCAAGTTCAATCGAGAGGAGAACGATACTAGGAGTTTTTACAAGTTATTTACATGTTCAAAGAGTGAAGAATGAAGCTATAAGTTGATTTCAAGTTCAAATGAGTCAAGAACGGAGTCTCAAATTGTTACGAATTGGTTTCAAGTTCAATCGAGTCTAGAATGATTCTAGGAGTTCTTACAAGTTATTTCCATGTTCAAAGAGTAAAGAATGAAGCTATAAGTTGAATTCCACCTCAAATGAGTCAAAAATGAAGCCCCAAATTTTTAAGAATTGTTTTCAAGTTCAATCGAGTCGAGTATGATTCTAGGAGTTTTTACAAGTTATTTCCATGTACGAACGAGTCAAGAATGAAGCTATAAGTTGAATTCCACTTCAAATGAGTCAAAAATGAAGCCCTAAATTGTTAAGAATTGTTTTCAAGTTCAATCGAGACGAGAATGATTCTAGGAGTTTTTACAAGTTATTTCCTTGTACGAACGAGTCAAGAATGAAGCTATAAGTTGAATTCCACTTCAAATGAGTAAAAAATGAAGCCCCAATTTGTCAAGAATTGTTTTCAAGTTCAATCGAGTCGAGAATGATTCTAGGAATTCTTACAAGTTATTTCCATGTTCAAAGACTAAATAATGAAGCTATAAGTTGATTTCAAGTTCAAATGAGTCAAGAATGGAGTCTCAAATTGTTACAAAATTGTTTCAAGTTCAATCGAGTCGAGAATGATTCTAGGAGTTTTTACAAGTTATTTCCATATATGAATGAGACAAGAATGAAGCTATAAGTTGAATTCCACTTCAAATGAGTCAAAAATGAAGCCCCAAATTGTTAAGAATTGTTTTCAAGTTCAAATGAGTCAAGAACGGAGTCTCAAATTGTTACGAATTGGTTTCAAGTTCAATCGAGTCGAGAAGGATTCTAGGAGTTTTTACAAGTTATTTCAATGTTCAAAGAGTAAGGAATGAAGCTATAAGTTGATTTCAAGTTCAAATGAGTCAAGAATGAAGTTTCAAGTTGTTACAAATTGTTTTCAAGTTCAATCGAGTCGAGAATGATTCTAGGATTTTTTACAAGTTATTTCCATGTACGAACGAGTCAAGAATGAAGCTATAAGTTGATTTCCACTTCAAATGACTCAAAAATGAAGCCCTAAATTGTTAAGAATTGTTTTCAAGTTCAATCGAGTCGAGAATGATTCTAGGAGTTTTTACAGGTTATTTCCATGTACGAACGAGTCAAGAATGAAGCTATAAGTTGAATTCCACTTCAAATGAGTCAAAAATGACGCCTCATATTGTTAAGAATTGTTTTCAAGTTCAATCGAGACGAAAACGATTCTAGGAGTTTTTACAAGTTATTTCCATGTTCAAAGAGTAAAGAATGAATCTATAAGTTGATTTCAAGTTCAAATGAGTCAAGAACGGAGTCTCAAATTGTTACGAATTGGTTTCAAGTTCAATCGAGTCGAGAATGATTCTAGGAGTTCTTACAAGTTATTTCCATGTTCAAAGAGTAAAGAATGAAGCTATAAGTTGATTTCAAGTTCAAATGAGTCAAGAATGGAGTCTGAAATTGTTACGAATTGGTTTCAAGTTCAATCGAGTCGAGAATGATTCCATGAGTTTTTACAATTTATTTCCATGTACGAACGAGTCAAGAATGAAGCTATAAGTTCAATTCCACTTCAAATGAATAAAAAATGAAGCCCCAAATTGTTAAGAGTTGTTTTCAAGTTCAATCGAGACAAGAATTATTCTAGGAGTTTTTACAAGTTATTTCCATGTTCAAAGAGTAAAGAATGAAGCTATAAGTTGAATTCCACCTCAAATGAGTCAAAAATGAAGCCCCAAATTTTTAAGAATTGTTTTCAAGTTCAATCGAGTCGAGAATAATTCTAGGAGTTTTTACAAGTTATTTCCATGTACGAACGAGTCAAGAATGAAGCTATAAGTTGAATTCCACTTCAAATGAGTCAAAAATGAAGCCCTAAATTGTTAAGAATTGTTTTCAAGTTCAATCGAGTCGAGAATGATTCTAGGAGTTTTTACAGGTTATTTCCATGTACGAACGAGTCAAGAATGAAGCTATAAGTTGAATTCCACTTCAAATGAGTCAAAAATGACGCCTCAAATTGTTAAGAATTGTTTTCATGTTCAATCGAGACGAGAACGATTCTAGGAGTTTTTACAAGTTATTTCCATGTTCAAAGAGTAAAGAATGAAGCTATAAGTTCATTTCAAGTTCAAATTAGTCAAGAACGGAGTCTCAAATTGTTACGAATTGGTTTCAAGTTCAATCTAGTCGAGAAGGATTCTAGGAGTTTTTACAAGTTATTTCCATGTTCAAAGAGTAAGGAATGAAGCTATAAGTTGATTTCAAGTTCAAATGAGTCAAGAATGAAGTTTCAAGTTGTTACAAATTGTTTTCATGTTCAATCGAGTCGAGAATGATTCTAGGTGTTTTTACAAGTTATTTCCTTGTACGAACGAGTCAAGAATGAAGCTATATGTTGAATTCCACTTCAAATGAGTCAAAAATGACGCCCCAAATTGTTAAGAATTGTTTTCAAGTTCAATCGAGACGAGAACGATTCTAGGAGGTTTTACAAGTTATTTCCATGTTCAAAGAGTAAAGAATGAAGCTATAAGTTGAATTCCACCTCAAATGAGTCAAAAATGAAGCCCCAAATTTTTAAGAATTGTTTTCAAGTTCAATCGAGTCGAGAATGATTCTAGGAGTTTTTACAAGTTATTTCCATGTACGAACGAGTCAAGAATGAAGCTATAAGTTGAATTCCACTTCAAATAAGTCAAAAATGAAGCCCTAAATTGTTAAGAATTGTTTTCAAGTTCAATCGAGACGAGAATGATTCTAGGAGTTTTTACAAGTTATTTCCTTGTACGAACGAGTCAAGAATGAAGCTACAAGTTGAATTCCACTTCAAATGAGTAAAAAATGAAGCCCCAAATTGTCAAGAATTGTTTTCAAGTTCAATCGAGTCGAGAATGATTCTAGGAATTCTTACAAGTTATTTCCATGTTCAAAGACTAAATAATGAAGCTATAAGTTGATTTCAAGTTCAAATGAGTCAAGAATGGAGTCTCAAATTGTTACAAAATTGTTTCAAGTTCAATCGAGTCGAGAATGATTCTAGTAGTTTTTACAAGTTATTTCCATGTATGAACGAGTCAAGAATGAAGCTATAAGTTGAATTCCACTTCAAATGAGTCAAAAATGAAGGTCCAAATTGTTAAGAATTGTTTTCAAGTTTAATCGGTTCGAGAATGATTCTTGGAGTTTTTACAAGTTATTTCCATGTTCCAAGAGTAAAGAATGAAGCTATAAGTTGATTTCAAATTCAAACGAGTCAAGAATGAAGTCTCAAATTGTTACGAATTGGTTTCTAGTTCAATCGCGTCGAGAATGATTTTAGGAGTTTTTAAAAGTTATTTCCATGTACGAATGAGTCAAGAATGAAGCTATAAGTTGAATTCCACTTCAAAAGAGTAAAAAATGAAGCCCCAAATTTTTAAGAATTGTTTTCAAGTTCAATCGAGTCGAGAATGATTCTAGGAGTTTTTACAAGTTATTGCCATGTACGAACGAGTCAAGAATGAAGCTATAAGTTGAATTCCACTTCAAATGAGTCAAAAATGAAGCCCTAAATTGTTAAGAATTGTTTTCAAGTTCAATCGAGTCGAGAATGATTCTAGGAGTTTTTACAGGTTATTTCCATGTACGAACGAGTCAAGAATGAATCTATAAGTTGAATTCCACTTCAAATGAGTCAAAAATGAAGCCCTAAATTGTTAAGAATTGTTTTCAAGTTCAATCGAGTCGAGAATGATTCCATGAGTTTTTACAATTTATTTCCATGTACGAACGAGTCAAGAATCAAGCGGTAAGTTCAATTCCACCTCAAATGAATAAAAAATGAAGCCCCAAATTGTTAAGAATTGTTTTCATGTTCAATCGAGACGAGAACGATTCTAAGAGTTTTTACAAGTTATTTCCATGTTCAAAGAGTAAAGAATGAAGCTATAAGTTGAAGTCTACCTCAAATGAGTCAAAAATGAAGCCCCAAAATTTTAAGAATTGTTTTCAAGTTCAATCGAGTCGAGAATGATTCTAGGAGTTTTTACAAGTTATTTCAATGTACGAACGAGTCAAGAATGAAGCTATAAGTTGAATTCCACTTCAAATGAGTCAAAAATGACGCCTCAAATTATTAAGAATTGTTTTCAAGTTCAATCGAGACGAGAACGATTCTAGGAGTTTTTACGAGTTATTTCCATGTTCAAAGAGTAAAGAATGAAGCTATAAGTTGATTTCAAGTTCAAATGAGTCAAGAACGGAGTCTCAAATTGTTACGAATTGGTTTCAAGTTCAATCGAGTCGAGAATGATTCCAGGAGTTCTTACAAGTTATTTCCATGTTCAATGAGTAAAGAATGAAGCTATAAGTTGATTTCAAGTTCAAATGAGTCAAGAATGGAGTCGGAAATTGTTACGAATTGGTTTCAAGTTCAATCGAGTCGAGAATGATTCCATGAGTTTTTACAATTTATTTCCATGTACGAACGAGTCAAGAATGAAGCTATAAGTTCAATTCCACTTCAAATGAATAAAAAATGAAGCCCCAAATTGTTAAGAGTTGTTTTCAAGTTCAATCGAGACAAGAATTATTCTAGGAGTTTTTACAAGTTATTTCCATGTTCAAAGAGTAAAGAATGAAGCTATAAGTTGAATTCCACCTCAAATGAGTCAAAAATGAATCCCTAAATTTTTAAGTATTGTTTTCAAGTTCAATCGAGACGAGAATGATTCTAGGAGTTTTTACAAGTTATTTCCATGTTCAAAGAGTAAAGAATGAAGCTATAAGTTGAATTCCACCTCAAATGAGTAAAAAATGAAGCCCCAATTTGTTAAGAATTGTTTTCAAGTTCAATCGAGTCGAGAATGATTCTAGGAGTTTTTACAAGTTATTTCCATGTACGAACGAGTGAAGAATGAAGCTATAAGTTGAATTCCACTTCAAATGAGTCAAAAATGACGCATCAAATTGTTAAGAATTGTTTTCATGTTCAATCGAGACGAGAACGATTCTAGGAGTTTTTACAAGATATTTCCATGTTCAAAGAGTAAAGAATGAAGCTATAAATTGATTTCAAGTTCAAATGAGTCAAGAACGGAGTCTCAAATTGTTACAAATTGTTTTCAAGTTCAATCGAGTCGAGAATGATTCTAGGTGTTTTTACAAGTTATTTCCATGTACGAACGAGTCAAGAATGAAGCTATATGTTGAATTCCACTTCAAATGAGTCAAAAATGACGCCCCAAATTGTTAAGAATTGTTTTCAAGTTCAATCGAGACGAGAACGATTCTAGGAGTTTTTACAAGTTATTTTCATGTTCAAAGAGTAAAGAATGAAGCTATAAGTTGAATTCCACCTCAAATGAGTCAAAAATGAAGCCCCAAATTTTTAAGAATTGTTTTCAAGTTCAATCGAGTCGAGAATGATTCTAGGAGTTTTTACAAGTTATTTCCATGTACGAACGAGTCAAAAATGAAGTTATAAGTTGAATTCTACTTCAAATGAGTCAAAAATGAAGCCCTAAATTGTTAAGAATTGTTTTCAAGTTCAATCGAGTCGAGAATGATTCTAGGAGTTTTTAAAGGTTATTTCCATGTACGAACGAGTCAAGAATGAAGCTATAAGTTGAATTCCACTTCAAATGAGTCAAAAATGACGCCTCAAATTGTTAAGAATTGTTTTCATGTTCAATCGAGACGAGAACGATTCTAGGAGTTTTTACAAGATATTTCCATGTTCAAAGAGTAAAGAATGAAGCTATAAGTTGATTTCAAGTTCAAATGAGTCAAGAACGGAGTCTCAAATTGTTACAAATTGTTTTCAAGTTCAATCGAGTCGAGAATGATTCTAGGTGTTTTTACAAGTTATTTCCATGTACGAACGAGTCAAGAATGAAGCTATATGTTGAATTCCACTTCAAAAGAGTCAAAAATGACGCCCCAAATTGTTAAGAATTGTTTTCATGTTCAATCGAGACGAGAACGATTCTAGGAGTTTTTACAAGTTATTTCCATGTTCAAAGAGTAAAGAATGAAGCTATAAGTTGAATTCCACCTCAAATGAGTCAAAAATGAAGCCCCAAATTTTTAAGAATTGTTTTCAAGTTCAATCGAGTCGAGAATGATTCTAGGAGTTTTTACAAGTTATGTCCATGTACGAACGAGTCAAGAATGAAGCTAGAAGTTGAATTCCACTTCAAATGAGTCAAAAATGAAGCCCTAAATTGTTAAGAATTGTTTTCAAGTTCAATCGAGTCGAGAATTATTCTAGGAGTTTTTACAAGTTATTTCCATGTTCAAAGAGTAAAGAATGAAGCTATAAGTTGAATTCCACCTCAAATGAGTCAAAAATGAATCCCCAAATTTTTAAGAATTGTTTTCAAGTTCAATCGAGTCGAGAATGATTCTAGGAGTTTTTACAAGTTATTTCCATGTACGAACGAGTCAAGAATGAAGCTATAAGTTGAATTCCACTTCAAATGAGTCAAAAATGACGCCTCAAATTGTTAAGAATTGTTTTCATGTTCAATCGAGACGAGAACGATTCTAAGAGTTTTTACAAGTTATTTCCATGTTCAAAGAGTAAAGAATGAAGCTATAAGTTGAAGTCTACCTCAAATGAGTCAAAAATGAAGCCCCAAAATTTTAAGAATTGTTTTCAAGTTCAATCGAGTCGAGAATGATTCTAGGAGTTTTTACAAGTTATTTCAATGTACGAACGAGTCAAGAATGAAGCTATAAGTTGAATTCCACTTCAAATGAGTCAAAAATGACGCCTCAAATTATTAAGAATTGTTTTCAAGTTCAATCGAGACGAGAACGATTCTAGGAGTTTTTACGAGTTATTTCCATGTTCAAAGAGTAAAGAATGAAGCTATAAGTTGATTTCAAGTTCAAATGAGTCAAGAACGGAGTCTCAAATTGTTACGAATTGGTTTCAAGTTCAATCGAGTCGAGAATGATTCCAGGAGTTCTTACAAGTTATTTCCATGTTCAAAGAGTAAAGAATGAAGCTATAAGTTGATTTCAAGTTCAAATGAGTCAAGAATGGAGTCGGAAATTGTTACGAATTGGTTTCAAGTTCAATCGAGTCGAGAATGATTCCATGAGTTTTTACAATTTATTTCCATGTACGAACGAGTCAAGAATGAAGCTATAAGTTCAATTCCACTTCAAATGAATAAAAAATGAAGCCCCAAATTGTTAAGAGTTGTTTTCAAGTTCAATCGAGACAAGAATTATTCTAGGAGTTTTTACAAGTTATTTCCATGTTCAAAGAGTAAAGAATGAAGCTATAAGTTGAATTCCACCTCAAATGAGTCAAAAATGAATCCCTAAATTTTTAAGTATTGTTTTCAAGTTCAATCGAGACGAGAATGATTCTAGGAGTTTTTACAAGTTATTTCCATGTTCAAAGAGTAAAGAATGAAGCTATAAGTTGAATTCCACCTCAAATGAGTAAAAAATGAAGCCCCAAATTGTTAAGAATTGTTTTCAAGTTCAATCGAGTCGAGAATGATTCTAGGAGTTTTTACAAGTTATTTCCATGTACGAACGAGTGAAGAATGAAGCTATAAGTTGAATTCCACTTCAAATGAGTCAAAAATGACGCATCAAATTGTTAAGAATTGTTTTCAAGTTCAATCGAGACGAGAACGATTCTAGGAGTTTTTACAAGTTATTTCCATGTTCAAAGAGTAAAGAATGAAGCTATAAGTTGAATTCCACTTCAAATGAGTCAAAAATGAAGCCCTAAATTGTTAAGAATTGTTTTCAAGTTCAATCGAGTCGAGAATGATTCTAGGAGTTTTTACAGGTTATTTCCATGTACGAACGAGTCAAGAATGAAGCTATAAGTTGAATTCCACTTCAAATGAGTCAAAAATGACGCCTCAAATTGTTAAGAATTGTTTTCATGTTCAATCGAGACGAGAACGATTCTAGGAGTTTTTACAAGATATTTCCATATTCAAAGAGTAAAGAATGAAGCTATAAGTTGATTTCAAGTTCAAATGAGTCAAGAACGGAGTCTCAAATTGTTACAAATTGTTTTCAAGTTCAATCGAGTCGAGAATGATTCTAGGTGTTTTTACAAGTTATTTCCATGTACGAACGAGACAAGAATGAAGCTATATGTTGAATTCCACTTCAAATGAGTCAAAAATGACGCCCCAAATTGTTAAGAATTGTTTTCAAGTTCAATCGAGACGAGAACGATTCTAGGAGTTTTTACAAGTTATTTTCATGTTCAAAGAGTAAAGAATGAAGCTATAAGTTGAATTCCACCTCAAATGAGTCAAAAATGAAGCCCCAAATTTTTAAGAATTGTTTTCAAGTTCAATCGAGTCGAGAATGATTCTAGGAGTTTTTACAAGTTATTTCCATGTACGAACGAGTCAAAAATGAAGTTATAAGTTGAATTCTACTTCAAATGAGTCAAAAATGAAGCCCTAAATTGTTAAGAATTGTTTTCAAGTTCAATCGAGTCGAGAATGATTCTAGGAGTTTTTAAAGGTTATTTCCATGTACGAACGAGTCAAGAATGAAGCTATAAGTTGAATTCCACTTCAAATGAGTCAAAAATGACGCCTCAAATTGTTAAGAATTGTTTTCATGTTCAATCGAGACGAGAACGATTCTAGGAGTTTTTACAAGATATTTCCATGTTCAAAGAGTAAAGAATGAAGCTATAAGTTGATTTCAAGTTCAAATGAGTCAAGAACGGAGTCTCAAATTGTTACAAATTGTTTTCAAGTTCAATCGAGTCGAGAATGATTCTAGGTGTTTTTACAAGTTATTTCCATGTACGAACGAGTCAAGAATGAAGCTATATGTTGAATTCCACTTCAAATGAGTCAAAAATGACGCCCCAAATTGTTAAGAATTGTTTTCATGTTCAATCGAGACGAGAACGATTCTAGGAGTTTTTACAAGTTATTTCCATGTTCAAAGAGTAAAGAATGAAGCTATAAGTTGAATTCCACCTCAAATGAGTCAAAAATGAAGCCCCAAATTTTTAAGAATTGTTTTCAAGTTCAATCGAGTCGAGAATGATTCTATGAGTTTTTACAAGTTATGTCCATGTACGAACGAGTCAAGAATGAAGCTAGAAGTTGAATTCCACTTCAAATGAGTCAAAAATGAAGCCCTAAATTGTTAAGAATTGTTTCCAAGTTCAATCGAGTCGAGAATTATTCTAGGAGTTTTTACAAGTTATTTCCATGTTCAAAGAGTAAAGAATGAAGCTATAAGTTGAATTCCACCTCAAATGAGTCAAAAATGAATCCCCAAATTTTTAAGAATTGTTTTCAAGTTCAATCGAGTCGAGAATGATTCTAGGAGTTTTTACAAGTTATTTCCATGTACGAACGAGTCAAGAATGAAGCTATAAGTTGAATTCCACTTCAAATGAGTCAAAAATGAAGCCCTAAATTGTTAAGAATTGTTTTCAAGTTCAATCGAGTCGAGAATGATTCTAGGAGTTTTTACAGGTTAATTCCATGTACGAACGAGTCAAGAATGAAGCTATAAGTTGAATTCCACTTCAAATGAGTCAAAAATGACGCCTCAAATTGTTAAGAATTGTTTTCATGTTCAATCGAGACGAGAACGATTCTAAGAGTTTTTACAAGTTATTTCCATGTTCAAAGAGTAAAGAATGAAGCTATAAGTTGAAGTCTACCTCAAATGAGTCAAAAATGAAGCCCCAAAATTTTAAGAATTGTTTTCAAGTTCAATCGAGTCGAGAATGATTCTAGGAGTTTTTACAAGTTATTTCAATGTACGAACGAGTCAAGAATGAAGCTATAAGTTGAATTCCACTTCAAATGAGTCAAAAATGACGCCTCAAATTATTAAGAATTGTTTTCAAGTTCAATCGAGACGAGAACGATTCTAGGAGTTTTTACGAGTTATTTCCATGTTCAAAGAGTAAAGAATGAAGCTATAAGTTGATTTCAAGTTCAAATGAGTCAAGAACGGAGTCTCAAATTGTTACGAATTGGTTTCAAGTTCAATCGAGTCGAGAATGATTCCAGGAGTTCTTACAAGTTATTTCCATGTTCAAAGAGTAAAGAATGAAGCTATAAGTTGATTTCAAGTTCAAATGAGTCAAGAATGGAGTCGGAAATTGTTACGAATTGGTTTCAAGTTCAATCGAGTCGAGAATGATTCCATGAGTTTTTACAATTTATTTCCATGTACGAACGAGTCAAGAATGAAGCTATAAGTTCAATTCCACTTCAAATGAATAAAAAATGAAGCCCAAAATTGTTAAGAGTTGTTTTCAAGTTCAATCGAGACAAGAATTATTCTAGGAGTTTTTACAAGTTATTTCCATGTTCAAAGAGTAAAGAATGAAGCTATAAGTTGAATTCCACCTCAAATGAGTCAAAAATGAATCCCTAAATTTTTAAGTATTGTTTTCAAGTTCAAACGAGACGAGAATGATTCTAGGAGTTTTTACAAGTTATTTCCATGTTCAAAGAGTAAAGAATGAAGCTATAAGTTGAATTCCACCTCAAATGAGTAAAAAATGAAGCCCCAAATTGTTAAGAATTGTTTTCAAGTTCAATCGAGTCGAGAATGATTCTAGGAGTTTTTACAAGTTATTTCCATGTACGAACGAGTGAAGAATGAAGCTATAAGTTGAATTCCACTTCAAATGAGTCAAAAATGACGCATCAAATTGTTAAGAATTGTTTTCAAGTTCAATCGAGACGAGAACGATTCTAGGAGTTTTTACAAGTTATTTCCATGTTCAAAGAGTAAAGAATGAAGCTATAAGTTGAATTCCACTTCAAATGAGTCAAAAATGAAGCCCTAAATTGTTAAGAATTGTTTTCAAGTTCAATCGAGTCGAGAATGATTCTAGGAGTTTTTACAGGTTATTTCCATGTACGAACGAGTCAAGAATGAAGCTATAAGTTGAATTCCACTTCAAATGAGTCAAAAATGACGCCTCAAATTGTTAAGAATTGTTTTCATGTTCAATCGAGACGAGAACGATTCTAGGAGTTTTTACAAGATATTTCCATATTCAAAGAGTAAAGAATGAAGCTATAAGTTGATTTCAAGTTCAAATGAGTCAAGAACGGAGTCTCAAATTGTTACAAATTGTTTTCAAGTTCAATCGAGTCGAGAATGATTCTAGGTGTTTTTACAAGTTATTTCCATGTACGAACGAGACAAGAATGAAGCTATATGTTGAATTCCACTTCAAATGAGTCAAAAATGACGCCCCAAATTGTTAAGAATTGTTTTCAAGTTCAATCGAGACGAGAACGATTCTAGGAGTTTTTACAAGTTATTTTCATGTTCAAAGAGTAAAGAATGAAGCTATAAGTTGAATTCCACCTCAAATGAGTCAAAAATGAAGCCCCAAATTTTTAAGAATTGTTTTCAAGTTCAATCGAGTCGAGAATGATTCTAGGAGTTTTTACAAGTTATTTCCATGTACGAACGAGTCAAAAATGAAGTTATAAGTTGAATTCTACTTCAAATGAGTCAAAAATGAAGCCCTAAATTGTTAAGAATTGTTTTCAAGTTCAATCGAGTCGAGAATGATTCTAGGAGTTTTTACAGGTTATTTCCATGTACGAACGAGTCAAGAATGAAGCTATAAGTTGAATTACACTTCAAATGAGTCAAAAATGACGCCTCAAATTGTTAAGAATTGTTTTCAAGTTCAATCAAGACGAGAACGATTCTAGGAGTTTTTACAAGTTATTTCCATGTTCAAAGAGTAAAGAATGAAGCTATAAGTTGATTTCAAGTTCAAATGAGTCAAGAACGGAGTCTCAAATTGTTGCGAATTGGTTTCAAGTTCAATCGAGTCGAGAATTGTAACGATCGAGGTAATTAAACCTATTTGAATAATATGAGGTATATGATATATGTGTTTTAATGTATTAAGATATGATATGTGATCTTTTTATATGTCTGGTTGACTGCCCGTTTGACTGTATTATGCTTAAGTGATTTAATTAAGTGATTAATTGATTTTTCATGCTTAATTGAGTAACTGTTTGATTTTTATAAAATTATTGGTGTGTCCAATAATTAAGAAATTTTATATGTAGTTCCTATGTGATTTTAGAGACTTTCTAAAAATGGTGATGTATTTAATTCTAGTCCCAGTGATTTTATATAAATCTTTTATTCCTGTTTTATTCTAGAGATATTACTCTTCTAAATTCCATATTTAATTATTGGAATGTCCAAAAATCATGAAACCTTTTCCAAAATGTTCCTTATTTATTCTAGGACTTTGGAAAAATAAAAGTTTATTTTATTTGAGCTCAAAATTGTTTTTATGATTTTTCTCCTCTTATTTCCTATTTATGCACTAAAACTTCAAAGATTTTTAATTAATTCTTTATTCATCAGAAAAATATTTCAAAAATATGGGGAAGCTTCTAAATTCATGATCTTTATTTTAAAAATATAAAACTTATTTTTGTACCCCAATTATATAAAAATTCGAATTATTAATTGTTTCTTTAACAGAAAATAGCATATGTGAAATTACCTTTATGTCCTTGGCTCTATAACATCAGTATCGTCTCCTTTCTTCTTCATTTGTTCTGTATTCGAGTTTATAGGTTAGCAGCTTCTCTCTCTCCTGGCGATTTCTAGTTTTCCCATGGATTTTCATGTGAATTATTGCTAGTGCTTCGGTTTTGTATTAGTATTGAGTCATAAATGTGTATATGATTCTTTGTTTTTGAGTTTGTATGTAATTATGTAGAAATCGATTGCATGCAACTGATTTGAGTACTTGGTTTCTTGATTTAAGGTGTGATTTTGCAATAATAGGTGGAAGGGGACAACTTTGGGTGTAAGAACACCCATTAATGGGGTTCCACCGGAAGTTGTCACCACCGGCCGTGACCTACGGGGAGCCGGTGGTGTGGTTGCTGCCATGAGGGGTTGTTAAAGTTAACAAAGTAATCTAGTTGCTTGATGTGTTATCTATTTAGCTTGCATGTCGACTTGGAGGTCGTTTTGAGCTTTTTCCGATTTAAACACTCATTTTCCGGCCAAAGCTTCATCATGTTCGATTTGTAATTGAATCTAGGTGCTCGATTATGTGTTGTCTTGCTGCTATGATGATGATTTATAGTAAATCGTGAGTTGCATGTCGATTTTATTGTTGGGTTGATTTCAATTTTCGAGTTCTTGCTATAAGGATTATTTGGAAATTGTTATGAACAAAAATATTGAATATTAGCTTGAATCGGAGTTAACTAATATGTGTTAATTCTAGTGGTCGATAGTTGTATGCAAAGATTCTGTGCTATAATGAATTTTTCGAACTATATATGCGTAATTATGTTTGGAAATGAGTTAATACATGAGGATTAGTGTGGGATTGATGTTAATTAATTGTGATACCAATTGTCATGCTCGATTAGTAAAAATCAAATTGCATATTATAGGTGCGGCTAGTTTCTTAATTTTCCGAATAATGCTATGATTTTCCAACTTGTGTACTTTGGCTTAGTTGAGAATGGTTAACTAGAAACTAACTAAGTAAACAATAGCTTCATATTAGTTATTGATAGCCTTAACTGAATTGTAATTGTATTACAAATTCTTGACTGATATACATGTGCACATGTTATGATTAAAGTGGAAATCATACATGATTAGTTGAATTAGCTAAATTGCTTGATCAAATTATGTTAAACATGATAGCCCTTTTTCGAAATATGTGTATATTAGTATTCTATATTCGAATGTCATTCATTGATTGCCAATATGAGTTTAAGTAATTGAACATGGATTATCATGATATAGAATTGAATTAAGGATTGGATTGACTATATCAATAAGCAGTTGATACCTGAGTTGTTTTAGTTATTCTGAATGATAATAGTATTGTATATTATTTATAGCTATTGCTTGTTTGATATGGATTTGGTGCCAACATAATTGTATAATGGGATATGATTGAGATTAATGTTTGGTTGTGTCGGTTGTATTCCGACGGATAGTTCCAATTACAGAAAGGTGCTGCCAAAATTTTCTAAAACTAAAATAACTTTATAAAACATTATCGGCACACCACTTCTGTATAGGAAATGCTATCAGTCAAGAATGCTGTGAATGATATAATTGTCTATGTGCTACTTGCTTGCCAGTGTAGAAATAATTATATAGTAGAGTATGTCTATAGTAGATTATATATGTGTTTAAGGGTTGTAGTTAACGAAAGGGTAGAATAGTTAGACGTTAATGAGAACGTCGAGAGTTTATAAGATACTGAAATAGTATTATTTATGTGTAGCTACGAAGGATATTGAGGTGAAGGACAAGGGAAAAGCTAAAGTAGAGAGTTAGTGTCTGGTGTAGACGATCTACCTGTTCCACAGCTGTAGCATTCCTTGTTTGAGGCAAGTAACTACTGCCTAATCTTTTTTTTTAAATTAAGCACTGTTTTATAAACTGCTTTATGACCCTGCAACTGTATTATCTTATCTCAACTGTTTTAAATTACAGCCTGCTTTACTTTAATTGATTTACTTAAACTGCAACCTTATACCAGTGTTAATTGCACTTTAAACTTTTCAATCCCTGAACTACTATTGACAACTTATAAACTAGTTTTACAAATCTTAAACCAGTGATCTTGAGCTGTGACTTATGCTACCACCACTTTCTTAACAATAATTGCTTAAACCTAAACCTTAAAAGAACCCTGTTATTTAGGCCTAACTACTGTTCTGATTAAATGTTTTACAACTGTTTTCAAAAACAACTGTTATACTTATGAATTGACCTTGCAACTTGACTTCCCAACTTTAACTTGTTTTAGATTTCCAGTTCATGATTTCAGCTTACCCTATTACAACAGAAACTTGTTTGAGACTTATCTTGAAATAAACTTTACCTCTGTCTAATGATCTTTAAAAAGAGATTTAAATATGAAATCCGACTTTCAAGAAGTCTTTTTCATCAAATGATTTGGTAACTTTAAAAAGAAAGGTTTTGGTTATTATAGGAATTCCGATCAAAATGGTTTCTGCGGATTCCTATAGGTTGGAGGCGTAAGAGGCCGAGTGACGCCGGTCCAGCACTTTTTATGTGAAGACTATAATGAGATAGTCAATGGCTATAATGAGATAGCCCAAGGCCAATGGCAATAAGTGCCTTTATGAGTACTCCTTATGTCCAGAGGGACTTTAGTCCGTTATGGGGACTTTACGTGGCTGATCACCCGTATTGTCTGGCGTTGTGAGAAAACTTCAACCAAAATGATTGTTTTAAACAGAAAAGGTCCTAATGAGAGGACAGTTTTATAAATGATTTGAAAAGTAAAGGTCCTAATGAAAGGACAATTTTATAGATGATTTTAAAAGCAAGGTCCTAATGAGAGGACAGTTTTATAAAATGTTTTGAAAGAATCAATCCTAAGGAAAGGATAGTTTTATATAAATGGACTTTGAAATGATTAATAATAAAAATTGAAATGCCCTGTTATATCATGCCCTTTTTCAGCTTAAACTGTCAGTCCTATCTTGACTTCACCTTGTTTCAATTGTTATACATTATTATCCTGTTATCCATCTAACCCTGCAGATTACTCTTATACTTACACCTGGTTGTTACTTTCCAGTTTCTTGTTTACTCTGTACCAGTTATTGAAATTGTTTAACCCTGCCAGCAGTTTTATAAAAGAAAGTTTTGCGAGTAATGATTACCCTGACTAGTATGTTAATTATAACTTTGGGACAATGAGGTCCAGAAATGATTTAAAGCATGGTTTTGAGAAAAGTCTTTTAAATTATATACAAGCCTGTAGAACTGTTTTTAACCTATATGGTTACTTGCTGAGCTTTTGTAGCTCATTCTTTAATTTTCTAACATCTACAGTTTTTGAGAATCATGGTCCGTATTAAGCAGACTGCTCGGAAGAACATGTCTTACATGAACTTTGCTAGGCTGGCTGAGAGGGAACAGGTAGGATCGAGGTAGAGTTGGAAGGAAAAGACTTTGTTTAGTCTTGTACTTTATTAGTAGATCTTGAGATGTTTCAGGAGTTGTAATATTATTTTCGTTGATGTAAATTTAAATATAAATGAATGTAGTAGTGTGCTTGTTTCATACCATTACCTTGAAAGGTCCAGGCGTGTAGTCGGGGTCATATTTATGCATATTTTCTATTACTGTTATTTAGGGTGCATGCATATAGAGTGTCAGTGACGCCCCGATCTAGACCCCGGGTCGGGAGGGCGCCACAGGTTGGTATCAGAGCTAAGGTTTTGGTCACTGAAACAAGCCAGGATTAAGTTAAACAAGTAGATCATTTAATAAAAGGAGAGAGAGTAATGGTAAGATAGGATTAGATATCGAAGAGTAATATAGACGTTAGGATTTTAACTGTAGATTTAAGGTGATCTTATCCCATTTTGCATTACATATTATATTATTGCAGGCTCGTGGTTTTGTTTCACAACCACCACCCTCTCCTAGTTCCTCTGATTCTTCTTCTTCGGATTCTGACGATGATGTTATAGTCATATCCAGTTCTGAGAGCGAGGAGGAGTTGATTCCTGAGCCCCTTGCTCAGCCTGACCTACCCTCAGGGAGTGCTTGTGCCCCTATTCGCCGTAGAGTTTATAGGCCAGCTATTACCCGAGGCCAGCTGAGAGTTCCCGAGCATCCTGTCGAGTGGTGGGAGGATCGCATTAGAGCTGTTGAGGAGGAGGGACGTAGGCAGATTGCGGCTAGGGCATTTCCAGACGATGTGGCGGAGCGGGCAGGAGAGTTAACCCGTGTGCTTAGTAGACTGCTGATTGGACTCAGGGCTGCCAGAGACAGGGATCACAGGGGTGATTAGATGTCAGGATGTTTGAGTGTTAGAAGGGACATTTGTTAGAGCCCTCTAGCACCCTTGCCAGATGTTATTTCTGTTTTCTTCCCAGTACTTTTATTTCATGTTTGTACTTTAACTTATCTTGCACCTTGGTACTTTCCGTATCTATGTATGTTTGCTTTTCAGTTCCAGTATCTTCCGATATATCTGTCATTTACTTTTTCGCACATTTGACCATAAACTGTTTCTTACCTTTACCAGTACCTTATTTATACCTGTTGTGCTAACCTGTTTTCGATAGAACCTTTATATCCTTGTCGTACAGGCAACTTATGTAGTAATGATGCTACAAGATTGATTTCTAAAATAGAGTTTCTAATGCTCAAATGGTTTTAAAAGTATTTGAACTGTTTACAATATGGTGTAGTGTATTGCTTAATAAGTTGCTTGTTTCCCTATAGTAAATGCCGCCAAGAAAAAGAAACACCTCAAATTCGTCTCAGAACCATAATACACAAGATCAAAATCCCATGGACCCTACAGTTGCCCAACTCATTCAGTTGCTACAACAGCAAACAGCTCTTTTAACTCAGCAACAGCAAAGACCTTCTGCACCCCCAGCAGTTACTTTTAAATCTTTTCAAGCAGTGAAACCACCTGAATTCAAAGGATCCACGAACCCAGTAGAAGCCCAGACATGGCTTAAGGAGATGGAAAAAGCTTTTCAGTTAGTAGACGTAGATGAAGATAAGAAGACTGAGTATGCTAGTTACTTTCTTAAAGCTGAAGCCGGTTACTGGTGGGAATCTACGAAGATGCTTCAGGGTGAATGTGGCGCCCTCCCGACCCGGGGTCTAGATCGGGGCGTCACTGACACTCTATATGCATGCACCCTAAATAACAGTAATAGAAAATACGCATAAATATGACCCCGACTACTCGCCTGGACCTTTCAAGGTAATGGTATGAAACAAGCACACTACTACCTTCATTTATATTTAAATTTACATCAACGAAAATAATATTACAACTCCTGAAACATCTCAAGATCTACTAAAAAAAAATACAAGACTAAACAAAGTCTTTTCCTTCCAACTCGGCCTCGATCCTACCTGTTCCCTCTCAGCCAGCCTAGCAAAGTTCATGTAAGACATGTTCTTCCGAGCAGTCTGCTTAATACGGACCATGATTCTCAAAAGCTGTAGATGTTAGAAAATAAAAGGATGAGCTACAAAAGCTCAGCAAGTAACCATACTGGTTAAAAAAACAGTTCTACAGGCTTATATATAATTTAAACAAAATCTTTTGCTCAAAATCATGCTTTAAGTCATTACTGGACCTCATTGTCCCAAAATTGTAATTAACATACTAGTCAGGGTAATCATTACTCGCGAAACTTTCATTTATAAAACTGCTGGCAGGGTTAAACAATTTCAATAACTGGTACAGAATAAACAAGAAGCTGGAAAGTAATAACCAAGTGTAAGTATAAGAGTAATCTGCAGGGTTAGATGGATAACAGGAAATAATGTATAACAATTGAAATAAAGTGAAGTCAAGATATGACTGACAGTTTAAGCTAAAAAGGGAATGATATAACGGGGCATTTCAATTTTTCATTATTAATAATCTCAAAGTTCATTTGCATAAAACTGTCCTTTCATTAGGACTGATTCTTTCAAAACATTTTATCAAACTGTCCTCTCATTAGGACCTTTACTTTTCAAATCATTTATAGAACTGTCCTCTCATTAGGACCTTTTCTGTTTAAAACAATCATTTTGGTTGAAGTTTTCTCACAACGCCAGACAATACGGGTGATCAGCCACGTAAAGTCCCCATAACGGACTAAAGTCCCTCTGGACATAAGGAGTACTCATAAAGGCACTTATTGCCATTGGCCTTGGGCTATCTCATTATAGCCATTGACTATCTCATTATAGTCTACACATAAAAAGTGCTGGACCGGCGTCACTCGGCCTCTTACGCCTCCAACCTATAGGAATCCGCAGAAACCATTTTGATCGGAATTCCTATAATAACCAAAACCTTTCTTTTTAAAGTTACCAAATCATTTGATGAAAAAGACTTCTTGAAAGTCGGATTTCATATTTAAATCTCTTTTTAAAGATCTTAAGACAGAGGTAAAATTTATTTCAAGATATGTCTCAAAACAAGTTGCTGTTGTAGTAAGGTAAGCTGAGATCATAACTGGGAATCAAAAACAAGTTAAGTTGTGAAGTCAAGGTTGCAAGATTAATTCACAGGATAGTAAAGTGTTTTGAAAACAGTTGCAAGGCATTTAATCATGACAGTAGTTAGGCAATAGTAAAATGGTAAGTTCAGGATTAAAGTTTAAGGAAACGTAGTTAAGGAAAATGGTATCAGCTTAAGTCACCGTTCAATGTCACTGGTTTAAGATTTTTAAGACTAGTTTATAAGTTGTAGATAACAGTTCAGGGATTGAAAAGTTTAAAGTGAAATTGAATCTGACATAAGGTTGCAGTTTAAATAAAGCAATTAAAGTAGGACATGATATAGTTTAAAACAGTTGAAACAAGGTAATATAGTTGCAGGGTCATAAAGTAGTTTATAAAACAGTTCACTATACAGTTCATAAAACAGTGTTTAAGTTGAAAGAGATTAGGCAGTAGTTACTTGCCTCAAATAAGGAATGCTACAGCTGTGGAACAGGTAGATCGTCTACACCAGACACTAACTCTCTACTTTAGCTTTCCCTTTGTCCTTCACCTCAATATCCTTCGTAGCTACACAAAAATAATACTATTTCAGAATCTTATAAACTCTCGACGTTCTCATTAACGTCTAACTCTTCTACCCTTTCGATAACGCAGCCCCTTAACGCAAGTATAATATAGTATACATATTCTACTATTCAATCACCTTTGTACTAGCAGACAAGTAGCACATAGACACATCTATTGATTCACAACATTCCTGACTGACAGCCTTTCCTATACAGAAGTGGTGTGCCAATAATATTTTACAAAGTCGTTTTAGTTTTAGAAAATTTTGGCAGCACCTCCTCTGTAATTGGAAGCTGCCTGTCGGAATACAACCGACCCAAACAATCATTCAAACATATATATACGGCCAATCACATATTGTTTCAAATCTATGCCATATAAAGCAATGTCTATACCCTTATTAGTAATGCCTTTATAACTCCTAGCTATAAATTTACATCACTCATACAATTACACATATGCATTCGAATGTTTAAGCAACAAAGGAATTAAGTCTCAATTAGACATGGCATTTAGCATTAAAGTGGCAAAAATCTACATACTAGCTCTATTCGAACACAATTATTCACAACACATTACAATTTGAATATGATATATTCGAAATTCACTCCTTCTCTTGCATCTATTCGAAAATTGCAAATTGCAATAGCATATTATACACGAAAATTCCATAGAATTGGCTACGAGTAACGTCTCGATTATCAATTAATAGTTCAAGTAAATTGGCAATGTAATGAAAACTCGAACATGGCTACTACATCAAAATGAAACTATACTCCACATTTTCAAGTCACGTTTAACAATTTTCGACCAAAGATCATAGCATTCAAGTCGGCAAAATCAAGTTATGGCCGAAACATTACCAAACAACTCGGAAAAATAGAAAAACGAACTATAAGTCGACATGCAATTCGAATAAATTACAACCCACACTGCACAATTATAGAATTGTTATTAATCACAACTTATGCCCATTTTCCGAACAGCAATTAAGAAGTGGCAGCCGGAAAAATGCAAGGCCATGATCGGAAAATTCTAGAAATCAACATGCAACAACAAAGCCACATAGATTAATGCTAGAACTAGTTAACCCAACTAAGGACAGTAGAAACCGAGGCTAACTGAAGCTAGTTAAGTCGCCGGCTCGCCGGGGCTCATCGCCGGCGACGGCAGTCGATGATTCAAGGCTCGATATCGAGTCCTTTGAACTCGAACTGCCTCCAATTTTCAAGATATGCGACATATGACCATTACAACTACAGTTATGATGATAAAGAGCCTTGCATGCCAGTACAAGTCCGGTGACCACATATACACACACACGGCAAGATATATATATACATAAACAAAGCTTAAATATATGATTTTATTGCAAAACTACTCATTTGGCTAGCATACAATCCAAGACCAACACAATTGCTATGCTAATCATGAAGAACAAAACGAAATCGCAGCAAGGAGAGAAGAACTCGACCTCAAAACGAATATGCAGAACAAAGGAAATGGAAGTGGGCGGTGGCTTTTTACAAAACAAAGGCAAGGGCATTCTAGTAATTTCACATATGCTATTTTCTGAATTTAAGTCAAATTAAAAATCGAATTTTGGTAGAAACAGGGTACAAAAATAAATTTTATATTTTTAAAATAAAGATCATGAATTTAGAAGCTCACCCATATTTTTGAAATATTTTTCTGATGAATAAAGAATTAAATAAAAATCTTTGAAGTTTTAGTGCAGAAATAGGAAATAAGAGTAGAAAAATCATTAAAATAATTTTGGACTCAAATAAAATAAACTTTTATTTTTCACAAGTCTCAAAATATTTAAGAAACATTTTGAAACAGGTTTCATGGTTTTTGGACATTCCAATAATTAAATAAGGAATTTAGAAGAGTAATATCTCTAGAATAAAACAGAAATGAAATATTTATATAAAATCACTGAGACTAGAATTAAGTACATCACCATTTTTAGAAAGTCTCTAAAATCTCATATAAGCTACATATAAAATTTCATAATTATTGGACACACCAATAATTTTATAAAAATCAAACAGTCACTTAATTAAGCATGAAAAATCAATTAATCACTTAATTAAATCACTTAAGCATAATACAGTCAAACAGTCAGTCAACTGGACATATAAAATCACCACATATCATATCTTAACACATTAAAACACATAAATCATATACTCCATATTATCCAAATAGATTTAATTACCTCGATCGTTACATTCTCCCCCCCTTAAAAAGATTCTGTCCCCAGAATCAGCCTAAGTAAACAAATAGGGATACTTCTCGAGCATTTCACTCTCAAGTTCCCAGGTGGATTCCTCAACTCGAGGATTTCTCCACAAAACCTTTACAAGCTTAACAGACTTATTCCTCAAAACTTTATCCTTACGATCCTGAATCTCTACAGGTTGTTCTACATAAGACAAGTCAGGTTGAATCTCCAAGGGTTCATATTCTATCACATGGCTCATATCAGGATTATACTTTCGAAGCATAGACACGTGAAAAACATTGTGAATGTGCTGCATTTGAGGTGGTAGAGCCAATTCGTATGCAACTTTCCCAACTTGCTTCAAAACTTAAAAAGGTCCTATATATCGTGGATTAAGCTTTCCTCTCTTGCCAAATCTACTCACACCTTTCCACGGAGAAATCTTTAACAACACTTGGTCACCTTCTTCAAAATTCATATCCTTCCTTGACTGGTCAGCATATTTCTTTTGCCTATCTTGAGCAGCTAATAATCTCTTCTGAATCAACTCAATCTTTTCTTTAGTTTGTTGCACAAGCTCTGGACCTAAAATCTTACGCTCACCAACTTCATTCCAACACACTGGTGATCTGCATTTTCTTCCATATAAAGCTTCATACGGGGGCATCCCAATACTAGCATGATAACTGTTATTATAAGAAAATTCCACCAATGGTAGATGCTCGTCCCAACTTCCTTCAAAATCTAAGGCACAAACTCTTAACATATCTTCAATGGTTTGGATTGTCCTTTCACTCTGGCCATCTGTTTGAGGATGATATGCAGTACTCATATTCAGCTTTGTTCCCAAACATTCTTGAAATTTCTTCCAAAATCTTGAATTGAACCTCGGGTCTCTGTCTGACACTATTGATACAGGAACACCATGTCGCATCACAATCTCTTTCAGATACAAATGAACCAACTTGTCCAGTGAAAATCTTTCGTTGATCGGTAGAAAGTGCGCTGACTTGGTCAATCTGTCTATTATTACCCAGATAGCATCATGATTAGCTTTAGTCCTTGGTAGACCTACTACAAAATCCATAGCAAGATTCTCCCATTTCCATTCTGGAATCTCTAGTGGTTGCAACAATCCGCTGGGCCTCTGGTGTTCAGCTTTGACTCTCTGGCATGTATAACATTTACTGATCCATTCCGCCACATCTCTTTTCATGTTGGGCCACCAAAAATTTTCCTTCAAGTCTTTATACATCTTTGTGCTTCCTGGATGAATAGAGTATCTTGAACTATGTGCATCATGCAAGATTTCATTCTTGAGTTCTTGAACATTGGGGATCCAAATTCGTGAGGAAAACCTAAAGATTCCTTTACCGTCCTTCTGACTTTTTAACTCTTCTCCAGTCAACTTGGCTCTGTCTTGACTCATCATCTGTTCTTGACATCTCTTGATCTTTTCTAACAATTCTGGCTGAAAAGTCATTGTATACACCATCTCTTCCACTGAATCCGAATCACATACCTCTATTTCCAATTTCTCAAACTCTTTGATCAATTCTTCAGACGAAACCATAATATTCAATCTTTCTTTTCTACTTAAAGCATCTGCTACGACATTTGCTTTGCCTGGATGATAGTTGATTGTGCAGTCATAGTCCTTGATCAACTCCAACCATCTTCTCTGTCTCATATTCAACTCTTTCTGAGTAAAGATATACTTCAAACTCTTATGGTCAGTAAAAATCTCACACTTTTCCCCGTACAAATAGTGCCTCCAAATCTTTAATGCAAATACGATGGCAGCTAATTCCAGATCATGTGTAGGATACTTCAATTCGTGAGGTCTTAACTGCCTGGAAGCATATGCAATAACCTTCCCATGTTGCATCAGAACACATCCCAAACCTTTGAGTGAAGCGTCACTGTAGATGACAAAATTTCCTTGATCGTCTGGTAACACCAAAACTGGGGCAGATACTAGTCTTCGTTTTAACTCTTCAAAACTTTCTTCACACTTCTCGTTCCATACAAACTTTTCGTTCTTCCTTGTCAACTTGGTCATAGGGGTAGCTATCTTAGAGAAATCTTGAACAAATCTACGATAGTATCCCGCCAAACCCAGAAAACTTCTGACTTCTGTTGGAGTCCTTGGTCTGTCCCATTTCATCACTGCTTCTATCTTCGCCGGATCAACTTTGATACCTTCTCTGCTGACAACATGACCTAAGAATTGTACCTCCTTCAACCAAAATTCACATTTTGAAAACTTCGCATACAGCTTTTCCTTTCGTAAAGTTTCTAAAGCAATTCTCAAATGATCTGCATGCTCTTCTTCTGACTTGGAATATATTAGGATATCGTCGATGAAAACAATCACAAACTTGTCTAAATATTTCTTAAAGACTCTGTTCATTAGATCCATAAATGCTGCTGGGGCATTTGTCAATCCAAAAGCCATAACTAAAAATTCATAGTGTCCGTACCTTGTTCTGAATGCTGTTTTAGATACATCTTCAGGTTTGATTTTGAGTTGATGGTATCCGGACCTTAAATCAATTTTTGAGAACCATTCGGCTCCTTTCAGCTGGTCGAAAAGATCATCTATTCTCGGCAACGGGTACTTATTCTTGATGGTTAGCTTATTTAATTCTCGGTAATCTATGCACAACCTCATGCTTCCATCTTTCTTTTTAACAAACAACACTGGTGCTCCCCAGGGGGACACACTAGGCCTTATAATTCCTTTATCCAAGAGATCTTGTATTTGACTCGCCAATTCTTTCATCTCAACTGGCGCCATTCTATACGGAGCTTTGGAAACTGGCTCAGTGCCTGGAGCTAAATCAATGGAGAATTCTATTTCCCTATCGGAAGGTAAGCCTGGCAATTCATCTGGAAATACGTCGGGAAATTCGTTGACGATAGGAACATCTTCTAACTGAACTGACTTCTTCTCAGTGTCCACAACATAGGCTAGGTAAGCCTCACATCCTTGACGCAGAAATCTCTTTGCCTGAGCAATATTCAAAAACTTCTTAACTTGACGGGTACCTCGGAATTCAACTTCTTCTCCTTCTAGGGTTTTCAACTTTAATTTCTTATTCCTACAATCTATTTGAGCCTTGTATTCTGACAACCAATCCATCCCTAGAATTACATCAAATTCACCTAACTTAAAAGGTATTAAGTTAGCAAGAAAATGACAACTGCCTATTACAATGTCACAACTAGGACAAACTTGGCTTACTGGAATCGTTGCCTGGTTAGCTACTTCTATAACTAAGGCTTGATCCAAAGGTCGGACTTCACATTGCAATTTACCAAGGAAATCTTGAGACACAAAAGACTTAGTAGCTCCTGAATCAATCAATACACTAGCTTGCACTGAGTTAACAGGAAGTGTACCTGATATCACATCTACGTCCTGAATAGCTTCTTTCTGAGTCATGTTGAATGTTCTTGCTCTAGATTGATGTGCTGAAGATTGAGACGGAGTTCCAGCTATTCGAAGAACATTGGTAGGCTGTGTAGGTTCCTTGCATTCTCTTGCCATGTGACCTAGCTTGCCACACTTATAGCATTTGATTCCTGACTTTTGATTTTGATTCTGACTCTGACTGTTGCATTCCGCTGCATAATGTCCTTTCCTGTTGCATTTGAAGCAGGTGATATTGGGCTTATTACAAACTCCAGAGTGCTTCCTTCCACAAATTTTGCACTCAGGAACAAACTGTCTGATGGCCTTCGGCTGGTTGAAACCTTGAGCTTTATTGTTTTGTCTTCCTCTTCCATCATTATCATTCTTGATCTGCTGGGATTCATTTCTCTGACCTTCTGGCCTTCTATGAAACTTGTTTCTAAAATTACCATGTCCTTGACTGTCTTCCCTAGCACCAAACTTTCTTTTTCTGTTATCCTTCTCTTTCTGGGACATGTCACTTTCTCCTTCCACGATCATTGCTTTTTGAACTATTGCAGTAAAGCTTTGCAGCTCAAAAACTGCTACCCTACTTCTAATCCATGGCCTTAGGCCTTGCTGAAACCTCTTGGCCTTTTTGACATCAGTGTTGACAAATTCTGGCACAAATCTGGCCATCTCAGAAAACTTGGCCTCGTACTCTGCTACACTCATACCTCCTTGCTTCAATTCTAAAAATTTAATTTCCATCTGGTCTTTCATGAAACTAGGAAAGTACTTTTCTAAAAACAATTCTGTAAACCGATCCCAAGAAATCACACCTTCACCCTGAAGCATCTTCGTAGACTCCCACCAGTAACCGGCTTCAGCTTTAAGAAAGTAACTGGCATACTCAGTCTTCTTATCTTCATCTACGTCTACTAACTGAAAAGCTTTTTCCATTTCCTTAAGCCAAGTCTGGGCTTCTACTGGGTTTGTGGATCCTTTAAATTCAGGTGGTTTCACGGCTTGAAAAGATTTAAAAGTAACTGCTGGGGGTGCAGAAGGTCTTTGCTGTTGCTGAGTTAAAAGAGCTGTCTGCTGTTGTAGCAGCTGAATGAGTTGGGCAACTGTAGGGTCCATAGGATTTTGATCTTGAGTATTTTGGTTCTGAGAAGAATTTGAGGTGTTTCTTTTTCTTGGCGGCATTTACTATAGGGAAACAAGCAACTTATTAAGCAATACACTACACCATATTGTAAACAGTTCAAATACTTTTAAAACCATTTGAGCATTAAAACTCTATTTAGAAATCAATCTTGTAGCATCATTACTACATAAGTTGCCTGTACAACAAGGATATAAAGGTTCCATCGAAAACAGGTTAGCACAACAGGTATAAATAAGGTACTGGTAAAGGTAAGGAACAGTTTATGGTTAAATGTGCGAAAAAGTAAATGACAGATATATCGGAAGATACTGGAACTGAAAAGCAAACATACATAGATACGAAAAGGTACCAAAGTGCAAGATAGTTAAAGTACAAACACGAAATAAAAGTACTAGGAAGAAAACAGAAATAACATCTGGCAAGGGTGCTAGAGGGCTCTAACAAATGTCCCTTCTAACACTCAAACATCCTGACATCTAATCACCCCTGTGATCCCTGTCTCTGGCTGCCCTGAGTCCAATCAGCAGTCTACTAAGCACACGGGTTAACTCTCCTGCCCGCTCCGCCACATCGTCTGGAAATGCCTTAGCCGCAATCTGCCTACGTCCCTCCTCCTCAACAGCTCTAATGCGATCCTCCCACCACTCGACAGGATGCTCGGGAACTCTCAGCTGGCCTCGGGTAATAGCTGGCCTATAAACTCTACGGCGAATAGGGGTACAAGCACTCCCTGAGGGTAGGTCAGGCTGAGCAACGGGCTCAGGAATCAACTCCTCCTCGCTCTCAGAACTGGATATGACTATAACATCATCGTCAGAATCCGAAGAAGAAGAATCAGAGGAACTAGGAGAGGGTGGTGGTTGTGAAACAATACCACGAGCCTGCAATAATATAATATGTAAAGCAAAAGGGATAAGATCACCTTAAATCTACAGTTAAAATCCTAACATCTATACCACTCTTCGTTATCTAATCCTATCTTACCTTTACTCTCTCTTCTTTTATTAAATGATCTACTTGTTTAACTTAGTCCTGGCTTGTTTCAGTGACCAAAACCTTAGCTCTGATACCAACCTGTGGCGCCCTCCCGACCCGGGGTCTAGATCGGGGCGTCACTGACACTCTATATGCATGCACCCTAAATAACAGTAATAGAAAATACGCATAAATATGACCCCGACTACTCGCCTGGACCTTTCAAGGTAATGGTATGAAACAAGCACACTACTACCTTCATTTATATTTAAATTTACATCAACGAAAATAATATTACAACTCCTGAAACATCTCAAGATCTACTAAAAAAAAATACAAGACTAAACAAAGTCTTTTCCTTCCAACTCGGCCTCGATCCTACCTGTTCCCTCTCAGCCAGCCTAGCAAAGTTCATGTAAGACATGTTCTTCCGAGCAGTCTGCTTAATACGGACCATGATTCTCAAAAGCTGTAGATGTTAGAAAATAAAAGGATGAGCTACAAAAGCTCAGCAAGTAACCATACTGGTTAAAAAAACAGTTCTACAGGCTTATATATAATTTAAACAAAATCTTTTGCTCAAAATCATGCTTTAAGTCATTACTGGACCTCATTGTCCCAAAATTGTAATTAACATACTAGTCAGGGTAATCATTACTCGCGAAACTTTCATTTATAAAACTGCTGGCAGGGTTAAACAATTTCAATAACTGGTACAGAATAAACAAGAAGCTGGAAAGTAATAACCAAGTGTAAGTATAAGAGTAATCTGCAGGGTTAGATGGATAACAGGAAATAATGTATAACAATTGAAATAAAGTGAAGTCAAGATATGACTGACAGTTTAAGCTAAAAAGGGAATGATATAACGGGGCATTTCAATTTTTCATTATTAATAATCTCAAAGTTCATTTGCATAAAACTGTCCTTTCATTAGGACTGATTCTTTCAAAACATTTTATCAAACTGTCCTCTCATTAGGACCTTTACTTTTCAAATCATTTATAGAACTGTCCTCTCATTAGGACCTTTTCTGTTTAAAACAATCATTTTGGTTGAAGTTTTCTCACAACGCCAGACAATACGGGTGATCAGCCACGTAAAGTCCCCATAACGGACTAAAGTCCCTCTGGACATAAGGAGTACTCATAAAGGCACTTATTGCCATTGGCCTTGGGCTATCTCATTATAGCCATTGACTATCTCATTATAGTCTACACATAAAAAGTGCTGGACCGGCGTCACTCGGCCTCTTACGCCTCCAACCTATAGGAATCCGCAGAAACCATTTTGATCGGAATTCCTATAATAACCAAAACCTTTCTTTTTAAAGTTACCAAATCATTTGATGAAAAAGACTTCTTGAAAGTCGGATTTCATATTTAAATCTCTTTTTAAAGATCTTAAGACAGAGGTAAAATTTATTTCAAGATATGTCTCAAAACAAGTTGCTGTTGTAGTAAGGTAAGCTGAGATCATAACTGGGAATCAAAAACAAGTTAAGTTGTGAAGTCAAGGTTGCAAGATTAATTCACAGGATAGTAAAGTGTTTTGAAAACAGTTGCAAGGCATTTAATCATGACAGTAGTTAGGCAATAGTAAAATGGTAAGTTCAGGATTAAAGTTTAAGGAAACGTAGTTAAGGAAAATGGTATCAGCTTAAGTCACCGTTCAATGTCACTGGTTTAAGATTTTTAAGACTAGTTTATAAGTTGTAGATAACAGTTCAGGGATTGAAAAGTTTAAAGTGAAATTGAATCTGACATAAGGTTGCAGTTTAAATAAAGCAATTAAAGTAGGACATGATATAGTTTAAAACAGTTGAAACAAGGTAATATAGTTGCAGGGTCATAAAGTAGTTTATAAAACAGTTCACTATACAGTTCATAAAACAGTGTTTAAGTTGAAAGAGATTAGGCAGTAGTTACTTGCCTCAAATAAGGAATGCTACAGCTGTGGAACAGGTAGATCGTCTACACCAGACACTAACTCTCTACTTTAGCTTTCCCTTTGTCCTTCACCTCAATATCCTTCGTAGCTACACAAAAATAATACTATTTCAGAATCTTATAAACTCTCGACGTTCTCATTAACGTCTAACTCTTCTACCCTTTCGATAACGCAGCCCCTTAACGCAAGTATAATATAGTATACATATTCTACTATTCAATCACCTTTGTACTAGCAGACAAGTAGCACATAGACACATCTATTGATTCACAACATTCCTGACTGACAGCCTTTCCTATACAGAAGTGGTGTGCCAATAATATTTTACAAAGTCGTTTTAGTTTTAGAAAATTTTGGCAGCACCTCCTCTGTAATTGGAAGCTGCCTGTCGGAATACAACCGACCCAAACAATCATTCAAACATATATATACGGCCAATCACATATTGTTTCAAATCTATGCCATATAAAGCAATGTCTATACCCTTATTAGTAATGCCTTTATAACTCCTAGCTATAAATTTACATCACTCATACAATTACACATATGCATTCGAATGTTTAAGTAACAAAGGAATTAAGTCTCAATTAGACATGGCATTTAGCATTAAAGTGGCAAAAATCTACATACTAGCTCTATTCGAACACAATTATTCACAACACATTACAATTTGAATATGATATATTCGAAATTCACTCCTTCTCTTGCATCTATTCGAAAATTGCAAATTGCAATAGCATATTATACACGAAAATTCCATAGAATTGGCTACGAGTAACGTCTCGATTATCAATTAATAGTTCAAGTAAATTGGCAATGTAATGAAAACTCGAACATGGCTACTACATCAAAATGAAACTATACTCCACATTTTCAAGTCACGTTTAACAATTTTCGACCAAAGATCATAGCATTCAAGTCGGCAAAATCAAGTTATGGCCGAAACATTACCAAACAACTCGGAAAAATAGAAAAACGAACTATAAGTCGACATGCAATTCGAATAAATTACAACCCACACTGCACAATTATAGAATTGTTATTAATCACAACTTATGCCCATTTTCCGAACAGCAATTAAGAAGTGGCAGCCGGAAAAATGCAAGGCCATGATCGGAAAATTCTAGAAATCAACATGCAACAACAAAGCCACATAGATTAATGCTAGAACTAGTTAACCCAACTAAGGACAGTAGAAACCGAGGCTAACTGAAGCTAGTTAAGTCGCCGGCTCGCCGGGGCTCATCGCCGGCGACGGCAGTCGATGATTCAAGGCTCGATATCGAGTCCTTTGAACTCGAACTGCCTCCAATTTTCAAGATATGCGACATATGACCATTACAACTACAGTTATGATGATAAAGAGCCTTGCATGCCAGTACAAGTCCGGTGACCACATATACACACACACGGCAAGATATATATATACATAAACAAAGCTTAAATATATGATTTTATTGCAAAACTACTCATTTGGCTAGCATACAATCCAAGACCAACACAATTGCTATGCTAATCATGAAGAACAAAACGAAATCGCAGCAAGGAGAGAAGAACTCGACCTCAAAACGAATATGCAGAACAAAGGAAATGGAAGTGGGCGGTGGCTTTTTACAAAACAAAGGCAAGGGCATTCTAGTAATTTCACATATGCTATTTTCTGAATTTAAGTCAAATTAAAAATCGAATTTTGGTAGAAACAGGGTACAAAAATAAATTTTATATTTTTAAAATAAAGATCATGAATTTAGAAGCTCACCCATATTTTTGAAATATTTTTCTGATGAATAAAGAATTAAATAAAAATCTTTGAAGTTTTAGTGCAGAAATAGGAAATAAGAGTAGAAAAATCATTAAAATAATTTTGGACTCAAATAAAATAAACTTTTATTTTTCACAAGTCTCAAAATATTTAAGAAACATTTTGAAACAGGTTTCATGGTTTTTGGACATTCCAATAATTAAATAAGGAATTTAGAAGAGTAATATCTCTAGAATAAAACAGAAATGAAATATTTATATAAAATCACTGAGACTAGAATTAAGTACATCACCATTTTTAGAAAGTCTCTAAAATCTCATATAAGCTACATATAAAATTTCATAATTATTGGACACACCAATAATTTTATAAAAATCAAACAGTCACTTAATTAAGCATGAAAAATCAATTAATCACTTAATTAAATCACTTAAGCATAATACAGTCAAACAGTCAGTCAACTGGACATATAAAATCACCACATATCATATCTTAACACATTAAAACACATAAATCATATACTCCATATTATCCAAATAGATTTAATTACCTCGATCGTTACAGTGAAGGTGTGATTTCTTGGGATCGGTTTACAGAATTGTTTTTAGAAAAGTACTTTCCTAGTTTCATGAAGGACCAGATGGAGATTAAATTTCTAGAACTGAAGCAAGGAGGTATGAGTGTAGCAGAGTACGAGGCCAAGTTTTCTGAGATGGCCAGGTTTGTGCCAGAATTTGTCAATACTGATGTTAAAAAGGCTAAGAGGTTTCAGCAAGGCCTAAGGCCATGGATTAGAAGTAGGGTAGCAGTTTTTGAGCTGCAAAGCTTCACTGCAATAGTTCAAAAAGCAATGATCGTGGAAGGTGAGAGTGACATGTCCCAGAAGGAGAAAGATAACAGAAAGAGAAAGTTTGGTGCTAAGGAAGACAGTTAGGGACATGGTAATTTTAGAAACAAGTTTCATAGAAGGCCAGAAGGTCAGAGAAATGATTCCCAGCAGATCAAGAATGGTAATGATGGAAGAGGAAGACAAAACAATAAAGCTCAAGGTTTCAACCAGCCGAAGGCCATCAGACAGTTTGTTCCTGAGTGCAAGATTTGTAGAAGGAAGCACTCTGGAGTTTGTAATAAGCCCAATATCACCTGCTTCAAATGCAACAGGAAAGGACATTATGCAGCGGAATGCAACAGTCAGAGCCAGAATCAAAATCAAAAGTCAGGGATCAAATGCTATAAGTGTGGCAAGCTAGGTCACATGGCAAGGGAATGCAAGGAACCTACACAGCCTACCAATGTTCTTCGGATAGCTGGAACTCCGTCACAATCTTCAGCACATCAATCTAGAGCAAGAACCTTCAACATGACTCAGAAAGAGGCTATTCAGGACGTGGATGTGATATCAGGTACACTTCCTGTTAACTCAGTGCAAGCTAGTGTATTGATTGATTCAGGAGCTACTAAGTCTTTTGTGTCTCAAGATTTCCTTGGTAAATTGCAATGTGAAATCCGACCTTTGGAGCAAGCTTTAGTTATAGAAGTAGCTAACCAGGCAACGATTCCAGTAAGCCAAGTTTGTCCTAGTTGTGACATTGAAATAGGCAGTTGTCATTTTCTTGCTAACTTGATACCTTTTAAGTTAGGTGAATTTGATGTAATTCTAGGGATGGATTGGTTGTCAGAATACAAGGCTCAAATAGATTGTAGGAATAAGAAATTAAAGTTGAAAACCCTAGAAGGAGAAGAAGTTGAATTTCGAGGTACCCGACAAGTCAAGAAGTTTTTGAATATTGCTCAGGCAAAGAGATTTCTGCGTCAAGGATGTGAGGCTTATCTAGCCTATGTTGTAGACACTGAGAGGGAGCCAGTTCAATTAGAAGATGTTCCTATCGTCAATGAATTTCCCGATGTATTTCCAGATGAATTACCAGGCTTACCTTCCGATAGGGAAATAGAATTCTCTATTGATTTAGCTCCAGGCACTGAGCCAGTTTCCAAAGCTCCGTATAGAATGGCGCCAGTTGAGATGAAACAATTGGCGAGTCAAATACAAGATCTCTTGGACAAAGGAATTATAAGACCTAGTGTGTCCCCTTGGGGAGCACCAGTGTTGTTTGTTAAGAAGAAGGATGGAAGCATGAGGTTGTGCATAGATTACCGAGAATTAAATAAGCTAACCATCAAGAACAAGTACCCGTTGCCGAGGATCGATGATCTTTTCGACCAGCTGAAGGGAGCTGAATGGTTCTCAAAAATTGATTTAAGGTCTGGATACCATCAACTCAAGATCAAACCTGAAGATGTATCTAAAACAGCATTCAGAACAAGGTACGGACACTATGAATTTTTAGTTATGGCTTTTGGATTGACAAATGCCCCAGCAGCATTTATGGACCTGATGAACAGAGTCTTTAAGAAATATTTAGACAAGTTTGTGATTGTTTTCATCGACGACATCTTGATATATTCTAAGTCAGAAGAAGAGCATGCAGATCATTTGAGAATTGCTTTAGAAACTTTACGAAAGGAAAAGCTGTATGCGAAGTTTTCAAAATGTGAATTTTGGTTGAAGGAAGTACAGTTTTTAGGTCATGTTGTCAGCAGAGAAGGTATCAAAGTTGATCCGGCAAAGATAGAAGCAGTGATGAAATGGGAAAGACCACGGACTCCAACAGAAGTCAGAAGTTTTCTGGGTTTAGCAGGGTACTATCGAAGATTTGTTCAAGATTTTTCAAAGATAGCTACCCCTATGACCAAATTGACAAGGAAGAATGAAAAGTTTGTATGGAATGAGAAGTGTGAAGAAAGTTTTGAAGAGTTAAAGCGGAGACTAGTGTCTGCCCCAGTATTGGTGTTACCAGACGATCAAGGAAATTTTGTCATCTACAGTGACGCTTCACTCAAAGGCTTGGGATGTGTTCTGATGCAACATGGGAAAGTTATTGCATATGCTTCCAGGCAGTTAAGACCTCATGAATTGAAGTATCCTACACATGATCTGGAATTAGCTGCCATTGTATTTGCATTGAAGATTTGGAGGCACTATTTGTACGGAGAAAAGTGTGAGATTTTTACTGACCATAAGAGTTTGAAGTATATCTTTACTCAGAAAGAATTGAATATGAGACAGAGAAGATGGTTGGAATTGATCAAAGACTATGACTGCACGATCAACTACCATCCAGGCAAGGCGAATGTTGTAGCAGATGCTTTAAGTAGAAAAGAAAGATTGAATATAATGGTTTCGTCTGAAGAATTGATCAAAGAGTTTGAGAAATTGGAAATAGAGGTATGTGATTCGGATTCAGTGGAAGAAATGGTGTATACAATGACTTTTCAGCCAGAATTGTTAGAAAAGATCAAGAGATGTCAAGATCAAATGATGAGTCAAGACAGAGTCAAGTTGACTGGAGAAGAGTTAAAAAGTCAGAAGGACGGTAAAGGAATCTGTAGGTTTTCCTCACGAATTTGGATTCCCAATGTTCAAGAGCTCAAGAATGAAATCTTGCATGATGCACATAGTTCAAGATACTCTATTCATCCAGGAAGCACAAAGATGTATAAAGACTTGAAGGAAAATTTTTGGTGGCCCAACATGAAAAGAGATGTGGCAGAGTGGATCAGTAAATGTTATACATGCCAGAGAGTCAAAGCTGAACATCAGAGGCCCAGTGGATTGTTGCAACCACTAGAGATTCCAGAATGGAAATGGGAGAATCTTGCTATGGATTTTGTAGTAGGTCTGCCAAGGACTAAAGCTAATCATGATGCTATCTGGGTAATAATAGACAGATTGACCAAGTCAGCGCACTTTCTACCTATCAACGAAAGATTTTCACTGGACAAGTTGGTTCATTTGTACTTGAAAGAGATTGTTATGAGACATGGTGTTCCTGTATCAATAGTGTCAGACAGAGATCCGAGATTTAATTCAAGATTTTGGAAGAAGTTTCAAGAATGTTTGGGAACAAAGCTGAATATGAGTACTGCATATCATCCTCAGACAGATGGCCAGAGTGAAAGGACAATCCAAACCATTGAAGACATGTTAAGAGTTTGTGCCTTAGATTTTGAAGGAAGCTGGGACGAGCATCTACCGTTAGTGGAGTTTTCTTATAATAACAGCTATCATGCTAGTATTGGGATGCCCCCGTATGAAGCTTTATATGGAAGAAAATGCAGATCACCAGTGTGTTGGAATGAAGTTGGTGAGCGTAAGATTTTGGGTCCAGAGTTGGTTCAACAAACTAAAGAAAAGATTGAGTTGATTCAGAAGAGATTGTTAGCTGCTCAAGATAGGCAAAAGAAGTATGCTGACCAGTCAAGAAAGGATATGAATTTTGAAGAAGGTGATCAAGTGTTGTTAAAGATTTCTCCGTGGAAAGGTGTTAGTAGATTTGGCAAGAGAGGAAAGCTTAATCCACGATATATAGGACCTTTTGAAGTTTTGAAGCAAGTTGGGAAAGTTGCATATGAATTGGCTCTACCACCGCAAATGCAGCACATTCACAATGTTTTTCACGTGTCTATGCTTCGAAAGTATAATCCTGACATGAGTCATGTGATAGAATATGAACCCTTGGAGATTCAACCTGACTTGTCCTATGTAGAACAGCCTATAGAGATTCAGGATCGTAAGGATAAAGTTTTGAGGAATAAGTCTGTTAGGCTTGTAAAGGTTTTGTGGAGAAACCCTCGAGTTGAGGAATCCACCTGGGAACTTGAGAGTGAGATGCTCGAGAAGTATCCCTATTTGTTTACTTAGGCTGATTCTGAGGACAGAATCTTTTTAAGGGGGGGAGAATGTAACGATCGAGGTAATTAAACCTATTTGAATAATATGAGGTATATGATATATGTGTTTTAATGTATTAAGATATGATATGTGATCTTTTTATATGTCTGGTTGACTGCCCGTTTGACTGTATTATGCTTAAGTGATTTAATTAAGTGATTAATTGATTTTTCATGCTTAATTGAGTAACTGTTTGATTTTTATAAAATTATTGGTGTGTCCAATAATTAAGAAATTTTATATGTAGTTCCTATGTGATTTTAGAGACTTTCTAAAAATGGAGATGTATTTAATTCTAGTCCCAGTGATTTTATATAAATCTTTTATTCCTGTTTTATTCTAGAGATATTACTCTTCTAAATTCCATATTTAATTATTGGAATGTCCAAAAATCATGAAACCTTTTCCAAAATGTTCCTTATTTATTCTAGGACTTTGGAAAAATAAAAGTTTATTTTATTTGAGCTCAAAATTGTTTTTATGATTTTTCTCCTCTTATTTCCTATTTATGCACTAAAACTTCAAAGATTTTTAATTAATTCTTTATTCATCAGAAAAATATTTCAAAAATATGGGGAAGCTTCTAAATTCATGATCTTTATTTTAAAAATATAAAACTTATTTTTGTACCCCAATTATATAAAAATTCGAATTATTAATTGTTTCTTTAACAGAAAATAGCATATGTGAAATTACCTTTATGCCCTTGGCTCTATAACATCAGTATCGTCTCCTTTCTTCTTCATTTGTTCTGTATTCGAGTTTATAGGTTAGCAGCTTCTCTCTCTCCTGGCGATTTCTAGTTTTCCCATGGATTTTCATGTTAATTATTGCTAGTGCTTCGGTTTTGTATTAGTATTGAGTCATAAATGTGTATATGATTCTTTGTTTTTGAGTTTGTATGTAATTATGCAGAAATCGATTGCATGCAACTGATTTGAGTACTTGGTTTCTTGATTTAAGGTGTGATTTTGCAATAATAGGTGGAAGGGGACAACTTTGGGTGTAAGAACACCCATTAATGGGGTTCCACCGGAAGTTGTCACCACCGGCCGTGACCTACGGGGAGCCGGTGGTGTGGTTGCTGCCATGAGGGGTTGTTAAAGTTAACAAAGTAATCTAGTTGCTTGATGTGTTATCTATTTAGCTTGCATGTCGACTTGGAGGTCGTTTTGAGCTTTTTCCGATTTAAACACTCATTTTCCGGCCAAAGCTTCATCATGTTCGATTTGTAATTGAATCTAGGTGCTCGATTATGTGTTGTCTTGCTGCTATGATGATGATTTATAGTAAATCGTGAGTTGCATGTCGATTTTATTGTTAGGTTGATTTCAATTTTCGAGTTCTTGCTATAAGGATTATTTGGAAATTGTTATGAACAAAAATATTGAATATTAGCTTGAATCGGAGTTAACTAATATGTGTTAATTCTAGTGGTCGATAGTTGTATGCAAAGATTCTGTGCTATAATGAATTTTTCGAACTATATATGCGTAATTATGTTTGGAAATGAGTTAATACATGAGGATTAGTGTGGGATTGATGTTAATTAATTGTGATACCAATTGTCATGCTCGATTAGTAAAAATCAAATTGCATATTATAGGTGCGGCTAGTTTCTTAATTTTCCGAATAATGCTATGATTTTCCAACTTGTGTACTTTGGCTTAGTTGAGAATGGTTAACTAGAAACTAACTAAGTAAACAATAGCTTCATATTAGTTATTGATAGCCTTAACTGAATTGTAATTGTATTACAAATTCTTGACTGATATACATGTGCACATGTTATGATTAAAGTGGAAATCATACATGATTAGTTGAATTAGCTAAATTGCTTGATCAAATTATGTTAAACATGATAGCCCTTTTTCGAAATATGTGTATATTAGTATTCTATATTCGAATGTCATTCATTGATTGCCAATATGAGTTTAAGTAATTGAACATGGATTATCATGATATAGAATTGAATTAAGGATTGGATTGACTATATCAATAAGCAGTTGATACCTGAGTTGTTTTAGTTATTCTGAATGATAATAGTATTGTATATTATTTATAGCTATTGCTTGTTTGATATGGATTTGGTGCCAACATAATTGTATAATGGGATATGATTGAGATTAATGTTTGGTTGTGTCGGTTGTATTCCGACGGATAGTTCCAATTACAGAAAGGTGCTGTCAAAATTTTCTAAAACTAAAATAACTTTATAAAACATTATCGGCACACCACTTCTGTATAGGAAATGCTATCAGTCAAGAATGCTGTGAATGATATAATTGTCTATGTGCTACTTGCTTGCCAGTGTAGAAATAATTATATAGTAGAGTATGTCTATAGTAGATTATATATGTGTTTAAGGGTTGTAGTTAACGAAAGGGTAGAATAGTTAGACGTTAATGAGAACGTCGAGAGTTTATAAGATACTGAAATAGTATTATTTATGTGTAGCTACGAAGGATATTGAGGTGAAGGACAAGGGAAAAGCTAAAGTAGAGAGTTAGTGTCTGGTGTAGACGATCTACCTGTTCCACAGCTGTAGCATTCCTTGTTTGAGGCAAGTAACTACTGCCTAATCTTTTTTTTTTAAATTAAGCACTGTTTTATAAACTGCTTTATGACCCTGCAACTGTATTATCTTATCTCAACTGTTTTAAATTACAGCCTGCTTTACTTTAATTGATTTACTTAAACTGCAACCTTATACCAGTGTTAATTGCACTTTAAACTTTTCAATCCCTGAACTACTATTGACAACTTATAAACTAGTTTTACAAATCTTAAACCAGTGATCTTGAGCTGTGACTTATGCTACCACCACTTTCTTAACAATAATTGCTTAAACCTAAACCTTAAAAGAACCCTGTTATTTAGGCCTAACTACTGTTCTGATTAAATGTTTTACAACTGTTTTCAAAAACAACTGTTATACTTATGAATTGACCCTGCAACTTGACTTCCCAACTTTAACTTGTTTTAGATTTCCAGTTCATGATTTCAGCTTACCCTATTACAACAGAAACTTGTTTGAGACTTATCTTGAAATAAACTTTACCTCTGTCTAATGATCTTTAAAAAGAGATTTAAATATGAAATCCGACTTTCAAGAAGTCTTTTTCATCAAATGATTTGGTAACTTTAAAAAGAAATGTTTTGGTTATTATAGGAATTCCGATCAAAATGGTTTCTGCGGATTCCTATAGGTTGGAGGCGTAAGAGGCCGAGTGACGCCGGTCCAGCACTTTTTATGTGAAGACTATAATGAGATAGTCAATGGCTATAATGAGATAGCCCAAGGCCAATGGCAATAAGTGCCTTTATGAGTACTCCTTATGTCCAGAGGGACTTTAGTCCGTTATGGGGACTTTACGTGGCTGATCACCCGTATTGTCTGGCGTTGTGAGAAAACTTCAACCAAAATGATTGTTTTAAACAGAAAAGGTCCTAATGAGAGGACAGTTTTATAAATGATTTGAAAAGTAAAGGTCCTAATGAAAGGACAATTTTATAGATGATTTTAAAAGCAAGGTCCTAATGAGAGGACAGTTTTATAAAATGTTTTGAAAGAATCAATCCTAAGGAAAGGATAGTTTTATATAAATGGACTTTGAAATGATTAATAATAAAAATTGAAATGCCCTGTTATATCATGCCCTTTTTCAGCTTAAACTGTCAGTCCTATCTTGACTTCACCTTGTTTCAATTGTTATACATTATTATCCTGTTATCCATCTAACCCTGCAGATTACTCTTATACTTACACCTGGTTGTTACTTTCCAGTTTCTTGTTTACTCTGTACCAGTTATTGAAATTGTTTAACCCTGCCAGCAGTTTTATAAAAGAAAGTTTTGCGAGTAATGATTACCCTGACTAGTATGTTAATTATAACTTTGGGACAATGAGGTCCAGAAATGATTTAAAGCATGGTTTTGAGAAAAGTCTTTTAAATTATATACAAGCCTGTAGAACTGTTTTTAACCTATATGGTTACTTGCTGAGCTTTTGTAGCTCATTCTTTTATTTTCTAACATCTACAGTTTTTGAGAATCATGGTCCGTATTAAGCAGACTGCTCGGAAGAACATGTCTTACATGAACTTTGCTAGGCTGGCTGAGAGGGAACAGGTAGGATCGAGGCAGAGTTGGAAGGAAAAGACTTTGTTTAGTCTTGTACTTTATTAGTAGATCTTGAGATGTTTCAGGAGTTGTAATATTATTTTCGTTGATGTAAATTTAAATATAAATGAATGTAGTAGTGTGCTTGTTTCATACCATTACCTTGAAAGGTCCAGGCGTGTAGTCGGGGTCATATTTATGCATATTTTCTATTACTGTTATTTAGGGTGCATGCATATAGAGTGTCAGTGACGCCCCGATCTAGACCCCGGGTCGGGAGGGCGCCACAAGAATGATTCTAGGAGTTCTTACAAGTTATTTCCATGTTCAAAGAGAAAAGAATGAAGCTATAAGTTGATTTTAAGTTCAAATGAGTTAAGAATGGAGTCTGAAATTGTTACGAATTGGTTTCAAGTTCAATCGAGTCAAGAATGATTCCATGAGTTTTTACAATTTATTTCCATGTACGAACGAGTCAAGAATGAAGCTATAAGTTCAATTCCACTTCAAATGAATAAAAAATGAAGCCCCAAATTGTTAAGAGTTGTTTTCAAGTTCAATCGAGACAAGAATTATTCTAGGAGTTTTTACAAGTTATTTCCATGTTCAAAGAGTAAAGAATGAAGCTATAAGTTGAATTCCACCTCAAATGAGTCAAAAATGAATCCCCAAATTTTTAAGAATTGTTTTCAAGTTCAATCGAGTCGAGAATGATTCTAGGAGTTTTTACAAGTTATTTCCATGTACGTACGAGTCAAGAATGAAGCTATAAGTTGAATTCCACTTCAAATGAGTCAAAAATGAAGCCCTAAATTGTTAAGAATTGTTTTCAAGTTCAATCTAGTCGAGAATGATTCTAGGAGTTTTTACAGGTTATTTCCATGTACGAACGAGTCAAGAATGAAGCTATATTGTTGAATTCCACTTCAAATGAGTCCAAAATGACGCCTCAAATTGTTAAGAATTGTTTTCATGTTCAATCGAGACGAGAACGATTCTAAGAGTTTTTACAAGTTATTTCCATGTTCAAAGAGTAAAGAATGAAGCTATAAGTTGAAGTCCACCTCAAATGAGTCAAAAATGAAGCTCCAAAATTTTAAGAATTGTTTTCAAGTTCAATCGAGTCGAGAATGATTCTAGGAGTTTTTACAGGTTATTTCCATGTACGAACGAGTCAAGAATGAAGCTATAAGTTGAATTCCACTTCAAATGAGTCAAAAATGACGCTTCAAATTGTTAAGAATTGTTTTCAAGTTCAATCGAGACGAGAACGATTCTAGGAGTTTTTACGAGTTATTTCCATGTTCAAAGAGTGAAGAATGAAGCTATAAGTTGATTTCAAGTTCAAATGAGTCAAGAACGGAGTCTCAAATTGTTACGAATTGGTTTCAAGTTCAATCGAGTCGAGAATGATTCTAGGAGTTCTTACAAGTTATTTCCATGTTCAAAGAGTAAAGAATGAAGCTATAAGTTGATTTCAAGTTCAAATGAGTCAAGAATGGAGTCGGAAATTGTTACGAATTGGTTTCAAGTTCAATCGAGTCGAGAATGATTCCATGAGTTTTTAAAATTTATTTCCATGTACGAACGAGTCAAGAATGAAGCTATAAGTTCAATTCCACTTCAAATGAATAAAAAATGAAGCCCCAAATTGTTAAGAGTTGTTTTCAAGTTCAATCGAGACGAGAATGATTCTAGGAGTTTTTACAAGTTATTTCCATGATCAAAGAGTAAAGAATGAAGCTATAAGTTGAATTCCACCTGAAATGAGTAAAAAATGAAGCCCCAAATTGTTAAGAATTGTTTTCAAGTTCAATCGAGTCGAGAATGATTCTAGGAGTTTTTACAAGTTATTTCCATGTACGAACGAGTGAAGAATGAAGCTATAAGTTGAATTCCACTTCAAATGAGTCAAGAATGACGCCTCAAATTGTTAAGAATTGTTTTCAAGTTCAATCGAGACGAGAACGATTCTAGGAGTTTTTACAAGTTATTTCCATGTTCAAAGAGTAAAGAATGAAGCTATAAGTTGATTTCAAGTTCAAATGAGTCAAGAACGGAGTCTCAAATTGTTACGAATTGGTTTCAAGTTCAATCGAGACGAGAACGATTCTAGGAGTTTTTACAAGTTATTTCCATGTTCAAAGAGTAAAGAATGAAGCTATAAGTTGATTTCAAGTTCAAATGAGTCAAGAATGAAATTTCAAGTTGTTACAAATTGTTTTCAAGTTCAATCGAGTCGAGAATGATTCTAGGAGTTTTTACAAGTTATTTCCATGTACTAACGAGACAAGAATGAAGCTATATGTTGAATTCCACTTCAAATGAGTCAAAAATGACGCCCCAAATTGTTAAGAATTGTTTTCAAGTTCAATCGAGACGAGAACGATTCTAGGAGTTTTTACAAGTTATTTCCATGTTCAAAGAGTAAAGAATGAAGCTATAAGTTGAATTCCACCTCAAATGAGTCAAAAATGAAGCCCCAAATTTTTAAGAATTGTTTTCAAGTTCAATCGAGTCGAGAATGATTCTAGGAGTTTTTACAAGTTATTTCCATGTACGAACGAGTCAAAAATGAAGTTATAAGTTGAATTCCACTTCAAATGAGTCAAAAATGAAGCCCTAAATTGTTAAGAATTGTTTTCAAGTTCAATCGAGTCGAGAATGATTCTAGGAGTTTTTACAGGTTATTTCCATGTACGAACGAGTGAAGAATGAAGCTATAAGTTGAATTACACTTCAAATGAGTCAAAAATGACGCCTCAAATTGTTAAGAATTGTTTTCAAGTTCAATCGAGACGAGAACAATTCTAGGAGTTTTTACAAGTTATTTCCATGTTCAAAGAGTGAAGAATGAAGCTATAAGTTGATTTCAAGTTCAAATGAGTCAAGAACGGAGTCTCAAATTGTTACGAATTGGTTTCAAGTTCAATCGAGACGAGAACGATTCTAGGAGTTTTTACAAGTTATTTCCATGTTCAAAGAGTAAAGAATGAAGCTATAAGTTGATTTCAAGTTCAAATGAGTCAAGAATGAAATTTCAAGTTGTTACAAATTGTTTTCAAGTTCAATCGAGTCGAGAATGATTCTAGGAGTTTTTACAAGTTATTTCCATGTACTAACGAGACAAGAATGAAGCTATATGTTGAATTCCACTTCAAATGAGTCAAAAATGACGCCCCAAATTGTTAAGAATTGTTTTCAAGTTCAATCGAGACGAGAACGATTCTAGGAGTATTTACAAGTTATTTCCATGTTCAAAGAGTAAATAATGAAGCTATAAGTTGAATTCCACCTCAAATGAGTCAAAAATGAAGCCCCAAATTTTTAAGAATTGTTTTCAAGTTCAATCGAGTCGAGAATGATTCTAGGAGTTTTTACAACTTATTTCCATGTACGAACGAGTCAAGAATGAAGCTATAAGTTGAATTCCACTTCAAATGAGTCAAAAATGAAGCCCTAAATTGTTAAGAATTGTTTTCAAGTTCAATCGAGACGAGAATGATTCTAGGAGTTTTTACAAGTTATTTCCTTGTACGAACGAGTCAAGAATGAAGCTACAAGTTGAATTCCACTTCAAATGAGTAAAAAATGAAGCCCCAAATTGTCAAGAATTGTTTTCAAGTTCAATCGAGTCGAGAATGATTCTAGGAATTCTTACAAGTTATTTCCATGTTCAAAGACTAAATAATGAAGCTATAAGTTGATTTCAAGTTCAAATGAGTCAAGAATGGAGTCTCAAATTGTTACAAAATTGTTTCAAGTTCAATCGAGTCGAGAATGATTCTAGGAGTTTTTACAAGTTATTTCCATGTATGAACGAGTCAAGAATGAAGCTATAAGTTGAATTCCACTTCAAATGAGTCAAAAATGAAGCTCCAAATTGTTAAGAATTGTTTTCAAGTTTAATCGGTTCGAGAATGACTCTTGGAGTTTTTACAAGTTATTTCCATGTTCCAAGAGTAAAGAATGAAGCTATAAGTTGATTTCAAATTCAAACGAGTCAAGAATGAAGTCTCAAATTGTTACGAATTGGTTTCTAGTTCAATCGCGTCGAGAATGATTTTAGGAGTTTTTAAAAGTTATTTCCATGTACGAATGAGTCAAGAATGAAGCTATAAGTTGAATTCCACTTTAAAAGAGTAAAAAATGAAGCCCCAAATTTTTAAGAATTGTTTTCAAGTTCAATCGAGTCGAGAATGATTCTAGGAGTTTTTACAAGTTATTTCCATGTACGAACGAGTCAAGAATGAAGCTATAAGTTGAATTCCACTTCAAATGAGTCAAAAATGAAGCCCTAAATTGTTAAGAATTGTTTTCAAGTTCAATCGAGTCGAGAATGATTCTAGGAGTTTTTACAGGTTATTTCCATGTACGAACGAGTCAAGAATGAATCTATAAGTTGAATTCCACTTCAAATGAGTCAAAAATGAAGCCCTAAATTGTTAAGAATTGTTTTCAAGTTCAATCGAGTCGAGAATGATTCTATGAGTTTTTACAATTTATTTCCATGTACGAACGAGTCAAGAATCAAGCTGTAAGTTCAATGCCACCTCAAATGAATAAAAAATGAAGCCCCAAATTGTTAAGAGTTGTTTTCAAGTTCAATTGAGACAAGAATTATTCTAGGAGTTTTTACAAGGTATTTCCATGTTCCAAGAGTAAAGAATGAAGCTATAAGTTGATTTCCACCTCAAATGAGTCAAAAATGACGCCTCAAATTGTTAAGAATTGTTTTCATGTTCAATCGAGACGAGAACGATTCTAGGAGTTTTTACAAGTTATTTCCATGTTCAAAGAGTAAAGAATGAAGCTATAAGTTCACTTCAAGTTCAAATGAGTCAAGAACGGCGTCTCAAATTGTTACGAATTGGTTTCAAGTTCAATCGAGTCGAGAAGGATTCTAGGAGTTTTTACAAGTTATTTCCATGTTCAAAGAGTAAGGCATAGCTATAAGTTGATTTCAAGTTCAAATGAGTCAAGAATGAAGTTTCAAGTTGTTACAAATTGTTTTCAAGTTCAATCGAGTCGAGAATGATTCTAGGTGTTTTTACAAGTTATTTCCATGTACGAACGAGTCAAGAATGAAGCTATATGTTGAATTCCACTTCAAATGAGTAAAAAATGACGCCCCAGATTGTTAAGAATTGGTTTCAAGTTCAATCGAGACGAGAACGATTCTAGGAGTTTTCACAAGTTATTTCCATGTTCAAAGAGTAAAGAATGAAGCTATAAGTTGAATTCCACCTCAAATGAGTCAAAAATGAAGCCCCAAATTTTTAAGAATTGTTTTCAAGTTCAATCGAGTCGAGAATGATTCTAGGAGTTTTTACAAGTTATTTCCATGTACGAACGAGTCAAGAATGAAGCTATAAGTTGAATTCCACCTCAAATGAGTCAAAAATGAAGCCCCAAATTTTTAAGAATTGTTTTCAAGTTCAATCGAGTCGAGAATGATTCTAAGAGTTTTTACAAGTTATTTCCATGTACGAACGGGTCAAGAATGAAGCTATAAGTTGAATTCCACTTCAAATGAGTCAAAAATGAAGCCCCAAATTGTTAAGAATTGTTTTCAAGTTTAATCGGTTCGAGAATGATTCTTGGAGTTTTTACAAGTTATTTCCATGTTCCAAGAGTAAAGAATGAAGCTATAAGTTGATTTCAAATTCAAACGAGTCAAGAATGAAGTCTCAAATTGTTACGAATTGGTTTCTAGTTCAATCGCGTCGAGAATGATTTTAGGAGTTTTTAAAAGTTATTTCCATGTACGAACGAGTCAAGAATGAAGCTATAAGTTGAATTCCACTTCAAATGAGTCAAAAATGAAGCCCTAAATTGTTAAGAATTGTTTTCAAGTTCAATCGAGTCGAGAATGATTCTAGGAGTTTTTACAGGTTATTTCCATGTACGAACGAGTCAAGAATGAAGCTATAAGTTGAATTACACTTCAAATGAGTCAAAAATGACGCCTCAAATTGTTAAGAATTGTTTTCAAGTTCAATCGAGACGAGAACGATTCTAGGAGTTTTTACAAGTTACTTCCATGTTCAAAGAGTAAAGAATGAAGCTATAAGTTGATTTCAAGTTCAAATGAGTCAAGAACGGAGTCTCAAATTGTTACGAATTGGTTTCAAGTTCAATCGAGTCGAGAATGATTCTAGGAGTTCTTACAAGTTATTTCCATGTTCAAAGAGTAAAGAATGAAGCTATAAGTTGATTTCAAGTTCAAATGAGTCAAGAATGGAGTCTGAAATTGTTACGAATTGGTTTCAAGTTCAATCGAGTCGAGAATGATTCCATGAGTTTTTACAATTTATTTCCATGTACGAACGAGTCAAGAATGAAGCTATAAGTTCAATTCCACTTCAAATGAATAAAAAATGAAGCCCCAAATTGTTAAGAGTTGTTTTCAAGTTCAATCGAGACAAGAATTATTCTAGGAGTTTTTACAAGTTATTTCCATGTTCAAAGAGTAAAGAATGAAGCTATAAGTTGAATTCCACCTCAAATGAGTCAAAAATGAATCCCCAAATTTTTAAGAATTGTTTTCAAGTTCAATCGAGTCGAGAATGATTCTAGGAGTTTTTACAAGTTATTTCCATGTACGAACGAGTCAAGAATGAAGCTATAAGTTGAATTCCACTTCAAATGAGTCAAAAATGAAGCCCTAAATTGTTAAGAATTGTTTTCAAGTTCAATCGAGTCGAGAATGATTCTAGGAGTTTTTACAGGTTAATTCCATGTACGAACGAGTCAAGAATGAAGCTATAAGTTGAATTCCACTTCAAATGAGTCCAAAATGACGCCTCAAATTGTTAAGAATTGTTTTCATGTTCAATCGAGACGAGAACGATTTTAAGAGTTTTTACAAGTTATTTCCATGTTCAAAGAGTAAAGAATGAAGCTATAAGTTGAAGTCTACCTCAAATGAGTCAAAAATGAAGCCCCAAAATTTTAAGAATTGTTTTCAAGTTCAATCGAGTCGAGAATGATTCTAGGAGTTTTTACAAGTTATTTCAATGTACGAACGAGTCAAGAATGAAGCTATAAGTTGAATTCCACTTCAAATGAGTCAAAAATGACGCCTCAAATTATTAAGAATTGTTTTCAAGTTCAATCGAGACGAGAACGATTCTAGGAGTTTTTACGAGTTATTTCCATGTTCAAAGAGTAAAGAATGAAGCTATAAGTTGATTTCAAGTTCAAATGAGTCAAGAACGGAGTCTCAAATTGTTACGAATTGGTTTCAAGTTCAATCGAGTCGAGAATGATTCCAGGAGTTCTTACAAGTTATTTCCATGTTCAAAGAGTAAAGAATGAAGCTATAAGTTGATTTCAAGTTCAAATGAGTCAAGAATGGAGTCGGAAATTGTTACGAATTGGTTTCAAGTTCAATCGAGTCGAGAATGATTCCATGAGTTTTTACAATTTATTTCCATGTACGAAAGAGTCAAGAATGAAGCTATAAGTTCAATTCCACTTCAAATGAATAAAAAATGACGCCCCAAATTGTTAAGAGTTGTTTTCAAGTTCAATCGAGACAAGAATTATTCTAGGAGTTTTTACAAGTTATTTCCATGTTCAAAGAGTAAAGAATGAAGCTATAAGTTGAATTCCACCTCAAATGAGTCAAAAATGAATCCCTAAATTTTTAAGTATTGTTTTCAAGTTCAATCGAGACGAGAATGATTCTAGGAGTTTTTACAAGTTATTTTCATGTTTAAAGAGTAAAGAATGAAGCTATAAGTTGAATTCCACCTCAAATGAGTAAAAAATGAAGCCCCAAATTGTTAAGAATTGTTTTCAAGTTCAATCGAGTCGAGAATGATTCTAGGAGTTTTTACAAGTTATTTCCATGTACGAACGAGTGAAGAATGAAGCTATAAGTTGAATTCCACTTCAAATGAGTCAAAAATGACGCATCAAATTGTTCAGAATTGTTTTCAAGTTCAATCGAGACGAGAACGATTCTAGGAGTTTTTACAAGTTATTTCCATGTTCAAAGAGTAAAGAATGAAGCTATAAGTTGAATTCCACTTCAAATGAGTCAAAAATGAAGCCCTAAATTGTTAAGAATTGTTTTCAAGTTCAATCGAGTCGAGAATGATTCTAGGAGTTTTTACAGGTTATTTCCATGTACGAACGAGTCAAGAATGAAGCTATAAGTTGAATTCCACTTCAAATGAGTCAAAAATGACGCCTCAAATTGTTAAGAATTGTTTTCATGTTCAATCGAGACGAGAACGATTCTAGGAGTTTTTACAAGATATTTCCATGTTCAAAGAGTAAAGAATGAAGCTATAAGTTGATTTCAAGTTCAAATGAGTCAAGAACGGAGTCTCAAATTGTTACAAATTGTTTTCAAGTTCAATCGAGTCGAGAATGATTCTAGGTGTTTTTACAAGTTATTTCCATGTACGAACGAGTCAAGAATGAAGCTATATGTTGAATTCCACTTCAAATGAGTCAAAAATGACGCCCCAAATTGTTAAGAATTGTTTTCAAGTTCAATCGAGACGAGAACGATTCTAGGAGTTTTTACAAGTTATTTTCATGTTCAAAGAGTAAAGAATGAAGCTATAAGTTGAATTCCACCTCAAATGAGTCAAAAATGAAGCCCCAAATTTTTAAGAATTGTTTTCAAGTTCAATCGAGTCGAGAATGATTCTAGGAGTTTTTACAAGTTATTTCCATGTACGAACGAGTCAAAAATGAAGTTATAAGTTGAATTATACTTCAAATGAGTCAAAAATGAAGCCCTAAATTGTTAAGAATTGTTTTCAAGTTCAATCGAGTCGAGAATGATTCTAGGAGTTTTTACAGGTTATTTCCATGTACGAACGAGTCAAGAATGAAGCTATAAGTTGAATTACACTTCAAATGAGTCAAAAATGACGCCTCAAATTGTTAAGAATTGTTTTCAAGTTCAATCGAGACGAGAACGATTCTAGGAGTTTTTACAAGTTATTTCCATGTTCAAAGAGTAAAGAATGAAGCTATAAGTTGATTTCAAGTTCAAATGAGTCAAGAACGGAGTCTCAAATTGTTGCGAATTGGTTTCAAGTTCAATCGAGTCGAGAATGATTCTAGGAGTTCTTACAAGTTATTTCCATGTTCAAAGAGTAAAGAATGAAGCTATAAGTTGATTTCAAGTTCAACTGAGTTAAGAATGGAGTCTGAAATTGTTACGAATTGGTTTCAAGTTCAATCGAGTCGAGAATGATTCCATGAGTTTTTACAATTTATTTCCATGTACGAACGAGTCAAGAATGAAGCTATAAGTTGAATTCCACTTCAAATGAGTCAAAAATGAAGCCCTAAATTGTTAAGAATTGTTTTCAAGTTCAATCGAGTCGAGAATGATTCTAGGAGTTTTTACAGGTTAATTCCATGTACGAACGAGTCAAGAATGAAGCTATAAGTTGAATTCCACTTCAAATGAGTCAAAAATGACGCCTCAAATTGTTAAGAATTGTTTTCATGTTCAATCGAGACGAGAACGATTCTAAGAGTTTTTACAAGTTATTTCCATGTTCAAAGAGTAAAGAATGAAGCTATAAGTTGAAGTCTACCTCAAATGAGTCAAAAATGAAGCCCCAAAATTTTAAGAATTGTTTTCAAGTTCAATCGAGTCGAGAATGATTCTAGGAGTTTTTACAAGTTATTTCAGTGTACGAACGAGTCAAGAATGAAGCTATAAGTTGAATTCCACTTCAAATGAGTCAAAAATGACGCCTCAAATTATTAAGAATTGTTTTCAAGTTCAATCGAGACGAGAACGATTCTAGGAGTTTTTACGAGTTATTTCCATGTTCAAAGAGTAAAGAATGAAGCTATAAGTTGATTTCAAGTTCAAATGAGTCAAGAACGGAGTCTCAAATTGTTACGAATTGGTTTCAAGTTCAATCGAGTCGAGAATGATTCCAGGAGTTCTTACAAGTTATTTCCATGTTCAAAGAGTAAAGAATGAAGCTATAAGTTGATTTCAAGTTCAAATGAGTCAAGAATGGAGTCGGAAATTGTTACGAATTGGTTTCAAGTTCAATCGAGTCGAGAATGATTCCATGAGTTTTTACAATTTATTTCCATGTACGAACGAGTCAAGAATGAAGCTATAAGTTCAATTCCACTTCAAATGAATAAAAAATGAAGCCCCAAATTGTTAAGAGTTGTTTTCAAGTTCAATCGAGACAAGAATTATTCTAGGAGTTTTTACAAGTTATTTCCATGTTCAAAGAGTAAAGAATGAAGCTATAAGTTGAATTCCACCTCAAATGAGTCAAAAATGAATCCCCAAATTTTTAAGAATTGTTTTCAAGTTCAATCGAGTCGAGAATGATTCTAGGAGTTTTTACAAGTTATTTCCATGTACGTACGAGTCAAGAATGAAGCTATAAGTTGAATTCCACTTCAAATGAGTCAAAAATGAAGCCCTAAATTGTTAAGAATTGTTTTCAAGTTCAATCGAGTCGAGAATGATTCTAGGAGTTTTTACAGGTTATTTCCATGTACGAACGAGTCAAGAATGAAGCTATATTGTTGAATTCCACTTCAAATGAGTCAAAAATGACGCCTCAAATTGTTAAGAATTGTTTTCATGTTCAATCGAGACGAGAACGATTCTAAGAGTTTTTACAAGTTATTTCCATGTTCAAAGAGTAAAGAAGGAAGCTATAAGTTGAAGTCCACCTCAAATGAGTCAAAAATGAAGCCCCAAAATTTTAAGAATTGTTTTCAAGTTCAATCGAGTCGAGAATGATTCTAGGAGTTTTTACAGGTTATTTCCATGTACGAACGAGTCAAGAATGAAGCTATAAGTTGAATTCCACTTCAAATGAGTCAAAAATGACGCCTCAAATTGTTAAGAATTGTTTTCAAGTTCAATCGAGAGGAGAACGATTCTAGGAGTTTTTACGAGTTATTTCCATGTTCAAAGAGTGAAGAATGAAGCTATAAGTTGATTTCAAGTTCAAATGAGTCAAGAACGGAGTCTCAAATTGTTACGAATTGGTTTCAAGTTCAATCGAGTCGAGAATGATTCTAGGAGTTCTTACAAGTTATTTCCATGTTCAAAGAGTAAAGAATGAAGTTATAAGTTGATTTCAAGTTCAAATGAGTCAAGAATGGAGTCGGAAATTGTTACGAATTGGTTTCAAGTTCAATCGAGTCGAGAATGATTCCATGAGTTTTTACAATTTATTTCCATGTACGAACGAGTCAAGAATGAGTCTATAAGTTCAATTCCACTTCAAATGAATAAAAAATGAAGCCCCAAATTGTTAAGAGTTGTTTTCAAGTTCAATCGAGACAAGAATTATTCTAGGAGTTTTTACAAGTTATTTCCATGTTCAAAGAGTAAAGAATGAAGCTATAAGTTGAATTCCACCTCAAATGAGTCAAAAATGAATCCCTAAATTTTTAAGAATTGTTTTCAAGTTCAATCGAGACGAGAATGATTCTAGGAGTTTTTACAAGTTATTTCCATGTTCAAAGAGTAAAGAATGAAGCTATAAGTTGAATTCCACCTCAAATGAGTAAAAAATGAAGCCCCAAATTGTTAAGAATTGTTTTCAAGTTCAATCGAGTCGAGAATGATTCTAGGAGTTTTTACAAGTTATTTCCATGTACGAACGAGTGAAGAATGAAGCTATAAGTTGAATTCCACTTCAAATGAGTCAAGAATGACGCCTCAAATTGTTAAGAATTGTTTTCAAGTTCAATCGAGACGAGAACGATTCTAGGAGTTTTTACAAGTTATTTCCATGTTCAAAGAGTAAAGAATGAAGCTATAAGTTGATTTCAAGTTCAAATGAGTCAAGAACGGAGTCTCAAATTGTTACGAATTGGTTTCAAGTTCAATCGAGACGAGAACGATTCTAGGAGTTTTTACAAGTTATTTCCATGTTCAAAGAGTAAAGAATGAAGCTATAAGTTGATTTCAAGTTGAAATGAGTCAAGAATGAAATTTCAAGTTGTTACAAATTGTTTTCAAGTTCAATCGAGTCGAGAATGATTCTAGGAGTTTTTACAAGTTATTTCCATGTACTAACGAGACAAGAATGAAGCTATATGTTGAATTCCACTTCAAATGAGTCAAAAATGACGCCCCAAATTGTTAAGAATTGTTTTCAAGTTCAATCGAGACGAGAACGATTCTAGGAGTTTTTACAAGTTATTTCCATGTTCAAAGAGTAAAGAATGAAGCTATAAGTTGAATTCCACCTCAAATGAGTCAAAAATGAAGCCCCAAATTTTTAAGAATTGTTTTCAAGTTCAATCGAGTCGAGAATGATTCTAGGAGTTTTTACAAGTTATTTCCATGTACGTACGAGTCAAGAATGAAGCTATAAGTTGAATTCCACTTCAAATGAGTCAAAAATGAAGCCCTAAATTGTTAAGAATTGTTTTCAAGTTCAATCGAGTCGAGAATGATTCTAGGAGTTTTTACAGGTTATTTCCATGTACGAACGAGTCAAGAATGAAGCTATATTGTTGAATTCCACTTCAAATGAGTCAAAAATGACGCCTCAAATTGTTAAGAATTGTTTTCATGTTCAATCGAGACGAGAACGATTCTAAGAGTTTTTACAAGTTATTTCCATGTTCAAAGAGTAAAGAAGGAAGCTATAAGTTGAAGTCCACCTCAAATGAGTCAAAAATGAAGCCCCAAAATTTTAAGAATTGTTTTCAAGTTCAATCGAGTCGAGAATGATTCTAGGAGTTTTTACAGGTTATTTCCATGTACGAACGAGTCAAGAATGAAGCTATAAGTTGAATTCCACTTCAAATGAGTCAAAAATGACGCCTCAAATTGTTAAGAATTGTTTTCAAGTTCAATCGAGAGGAGAACGATTCTAGAAGTTTTTACGAGTTATTTCCATGTTCAAAGAGTGAAGAATGAAGCTATAAGTTGATTTCAAGTTCAAATGAGTCAAGAACGGAGTCTCAAATTGTTACGAATTTGTTTCAAGTTCAATCGAGTCGAGAATGATTCTAGGAGTTCTTACAAGTTATTTCCATGTTCAAAGAGTAAAGAATGAAGTTATAAGTTGATTTCAAGTTCAAATGAGTCAAGAATGGAGTCGGAAATTGTTACGAATTGGTTTCAAGTTCAATCGAGTCGAGAATGATTCCATGAGTTTTTACAATTTATTTCCATGTACGAACGAGTCAAGAATGAAGCTATAAGTTCAATTCCACTTCAAATGAATAAAAAATGAAGCCCCAAATTGTTAAGAGTTGTTTTCAAGTTCAATCGAGACAAGAATTATTCTAGGAGTTTTTACAAGTTATTTCCATGTTCAAAGAGTAAAGAATGAAGCTATAAGTTGAATTCCACCTCAAATGAGTCAAAAATGAATCCCTAAATTTTTAAGAATTGTTTTCAAGTTCAATCGAGACGAGAATGATTCTAGGAGTTTTTACAAGTTATTTCCATGTTCAAAGAGTAAAGAATGAAGCTATAAGTTGAATTCCACCTCAAATGAGTAAAAAATGAAGCCCCAAATTGTTAAGAATTGTTTTCAAGTTCAATCGAGTCGAGAATGATTCTAGGAGTTTTTACAAGTTATTTCCATGTACGAACGAGTGAAGAATGAAGCTATAAGTTGAATTCCACTTCAAATGAGTCAAGAATGACGCCTCAAATTGTTAAGAATTGTTTTCAAGTTCAATCGAGACGAGAACGATTCTAGGAGTTTTTACAAGTTATTTCCATGTTCAAAGAGTAAAGAATGAAGCTATAAGTTGATTTCAAGTTCAAATGAGTCAAGAACGGAGTCTCAAATTGTTACGAATTGGTTTCAAGTTCAATCGAGACGAGAACGATTCTAGGAGTTTTTACAAGTTATTTCCATGTTCAAAGAGTAAAGAATGAAGCTATAAGTTGATTTCAAGTTCAAATGAGTCAAGAATGAAATTTCAAGTTGTTACAAATTGTTTTCAAGTTCAATCGAGTCGAGAATGATTCTAGGAGTTTTTACAAGTTATTTCCATGTACTAACGAGACAAGAATGAAGCTATATGTTGAATTCCACTTCAAATGAGTCAAAAATGACGCCCCAAATTGTTAAGAATTGTTTTCAAGTTCAATCGAGACGAGAACGATTCTAGGAGTTTTTACAAGTTATTTCCATGTTCAAAGAGTAAAGAATGAAGCTATAAGTTGAATTCCACCTCAAATGAGTCAAAAATGAAGCCCCAAATTTTTAAGAATTGTTTTCAAGTTCAATCGAGTCGAGAATGATTCTAGGAGTTTTTACAAGTTATTTCCATGTACGAACGAGTCAAAAATGAAGTTATAAGTTGAATTCCACTTCAAATGAGTCAAAAATGAAGCCCTAAATTGTTAAGAATTGTTTTCAAGTTCAATCGAGTCGAGAATGATTCTAGGAGTTTTTACAGGTTATTTCCATGTACGAACGAGTCAAGAATGAAGCTATAAGTTGAATTACACTTCAAATGAGTCAAAAATGACGCCTCAAATTGTTAAGAATTGTTTTCAAGTTCAATCGAGACGAGAACGATTCTAGGAGTTTTTACAAGTTATTTCCATGTTCAAAGAGTAAAGAATGAAGCTATAAGTTGATTTCAAGTTCAAATGAGTCAAGAACGGAGTCTCAAATTGTTGCGAATTGGTTTCAAGTTCAATCGAGTCGAGAATGATTCTAGGAGTTCTTACAAGTTATTTCCATGTTCAAAGAGTAAAGAATGAAGCTATAAGTTGATTTCAAGTTCAAATGAGTCAAGAATGGAGTCTGAAATTGTTACGAATTGGTTTCAAGTTCAATCGAGTCGAGAATGATTCCATGAGTTTTTACAATTTATTTCCATGTACGAACGAGTCAAGAATGAAGCTATAAGTTCAATTCCACTTCAAATGAATAAAAAATGAAGCCCCAAATTGTTAAGAGTTGTTTTCAAGTTCAATCGAGACAAGAATTATTCTAGGAGTTTTTACAAGTTATTTCCATGTTCAAAGAGTAAAGAATGAAGCTATAAGTTGAATTCCACCTCAAATGAGTCAAAAATGAATCCCCAAATTTTTAAGAATTGTTTTCAAGTTCAATCGAGTCGAGAATGATTCTAGGAGTTTTTACAAGTTATTTCCATGTACGTACGAGTCAAGAATGAAGCTATAAGTTGAATTCCACTTCAAATGAGTCAAAAATGAAGCCCTAAATTGTTAAGAATTGTTTTCAAGTTCAATCGAGTCGAGAATGATTCTAGGAGTTTTTACAGGTTATTTCCATGTACGAACGAGTCAAGAATGAAGCTATATTGTTGAATTCCACTTCAAATGAGTCAAAAATGACGCCTCAAATTGTTAAGAATTGTTTTCATGTTCAATCGAGACGAGAACGATTCTAAGAGTTTTTACAAGTTATTCCCATGTTCAAAGAGTAAAGAATGAAGCTATAAGTTGAATTCCACCTCAAATGAGTAAAAAATGAAGCCCCAAAATTTTAAGAATTGTTTTCAAGTTCAATCGAGTCGAGAATGATTCTAGGAGTTTTTACAGGTTATTTCCATGTACGAACGAGTGAAGAATGAAGCTATAAGTTGAATTCCACTTCAAATGAGTCAAAAATGACGCCTCAAATTGTTAAGAATTGTTTTCAAGTTCAATCGAGACGAGAACGATTCTAGGAGTTTTTACGAGTTATTTCCATGTTCAAAGAGTGAAGAATGAAGCTATAAGTTGATTTCAAGTTCAAATGAGTCAAGAACGGAGTCTCTAATTGTTACGAATTGGTTTCAAGTTCAATCGAGACGAGAACGATTCTAGGAGTTTTTACAACTTATTTCCATGTTCAAAGAGTAAAGAATGAAGCTCTAAGTTGATTTCAAGTTCAAATGAGTCAAGAATGAAATTTCAAGTTGTTACAAATTGTTTTCAAGTTCAATCGAGTCGAGAATGATTCTAGGAGTTTTTACAAGTTATTTCCATGTACTAACGAGACAAGAATGAAGCTATATGTTGAATTCCACTTCAAATGAGTCAAAAATGACGCCCCAAATTGTTAAGAATTGTTTTCAAGTTCAATCGAGACGAGAACGATTCTAGGAGTTATTACAAGTTATTTCCATGTTCAAAGAGTAAACAATGAAGCTATAAGTTGAATTCCACCTCAAATGAGTCAAAAATGAAGCCCCAAATTTTTAAGAATTGTTTTCAAGTTCAATCGAGTCGAGAATGATTCTAGGAGTTTTTACAACTTATTTCCATGTACGAACGAGTCAAGAATGAAGCTATAAGTTGAATTCCACTTCAAATGAGTCAAAAATGAAGCCCTAAATTGTTAAGAATTGTTTTCAAGTTCAATCGAGACGAGAATGATTCTAGGAGTTTTTACAAGTTATTTCCTTGTACGAACGAGTCAAGAATGAAGCTATAAGTTGAATTCCACTTCAAATGAGTAAAAAATGAAGCCCCTAATTGTCAAGAATTGTTTTCAAGTTCAATCGAGTCGAGAATGATTCTAGGAATTCTTACAAGTTATTTCCATGTTCAAAGACTAAATAATGAAGCTATAAGTTGATTTCAAGTTCAAATGAGTCAAGAATGGAGTCTCAAATTGTTACAAAATTGTTTCAAGTTCAATCGAGTCGAGAATGATTCTAGGAGTTTTTACAAGTTATTTTCATGTATGAACGAGTCAAGAATGAAGCTATAAGTTGAATTCCACTTCAAATGAGTCAAAAATGAAGCCCCTAATTGTAAAGAATTGTTTTCAAGTTTAATCGGTTCGAGAATGATTCTTGGAGTTTTTACAAGTTTTTTCCATGTTCCAAGAGTAAAGAATGAAGCTATAAGTTGATTTCAAATTCAAACGAGTCAAGAATGAAGTCTCAAATTGTTACGAATTGGTTTCTAGTTCAATCGCGTCGAGAATGATTTTAGGAGTTTTTACAAGTTATTTCCATGTACGAACGAGTCAAGAATGAAGCTATAAGTTGAATTCCACTTCAAATGAGTCAAAAATGAAGCCCTAAATTGTTAAGAATTGTTTTCAAGTTCAATCGAGTCGAGAATGATTCTAGGAGTTTTTACAAGTTATTTCCATGTATGAACGAGTCAAGAATGAAGCTATAAGTTGAATTCCACTTCAAATGAGTCAAAAATGAAGCCCCTAATTGTAAAGAATTGTTTTCAAGTTTAATCGGTTCGAGAATGATTCTTGGAGTTTTTACAAGTTATTTCCATGTTCCAAGAGTAAAGAATGAAGCTATATGTTGATTTCAAATTCAAACGAGTCAAGAATGAAGTCTCAAATTGTTACGAATTGGTTTCTAGTTCAATCTCGTCGAGAATGATTTTAGGAGTTTTTACAAGTTATTTCCTTGTACGAATGAGTCAAGAATGAAGCTATAAGTTGAATTCCACTTCAAAAGAGTAAAAAATGAAGCCCCAAATTTTTAAGAATTGTTTTCAAGTTCAATCGAGTCGAGAATGATTCTAGGAGTTTTTACAAGTTATTTCCATGTACGAACGAGTCAAGAATGAAGCTATAAGTTGAATTCCACTTCAAATGAGTAAAAAATGAAGCCCCTAATTGTCAAGAATTGTTTTCAAGTTCAATCGAGTCGAGAATGATTCTAGGAATTCTTACAAGTTATTTCCATGTTCAAAGACTAAATAATGAAGCTATAAGTTGATTTCAAGTTCAAATGAGTCAAGAATGGAGTCTCAAATTGTTACAAAATTGTTTCAAGTTCAATCGAGTCGAGAATGATTCTAGGAGTTTTTACAATTTATTTCCATGTACGAACGAGTCAAGAATGAAGCTATAAGTTCAATTCCACTTCAAATGAATAAAAAATGAAGCCCCAAATTGTTAAGAGTTGTTTTCAAGTTCAATCGAGACAAGAATTATTCTAGGAGTTTTTACAAGTTATTTCCATGTTCAAAGAGTAAAGAATGAAGCTATAAGTTGAATTCCACTTCAAAAGAGTAAAAAATGAAGCCCCAAATTTTTAAGAATTGTTTTCAAGTTCAATCGAGTCGAGAATGATTCTAGGAGTTTTTACAAGTTATTTCCATGTACGAACGAGTCAAGAATGAAGCTATAAGTTGAATTCCACTTCAAATGAGTCAAAAATGAAGCCCTAAATTGTTAAGAATTGTTTTCAAGTTCAATCGAGTCGAGAATGATTCTAGGAGTTTTTACAGGTTATTTCCATGTACGAACGAGTCAAGAATGAAGCTATAAGTTGAATTACACTTCAAATGAGTCAAAAATGACGCCTCAAATTGTTAAGAATTGTTTTCAAGTTCAATCGAGACGAGAACGATTCTAGGAGTTTTTACAAGTTATTTCCATGTTCAAAGAGTAAAGAATGAAGCTATAAGTTGATTTCAAGTTCAAATGAGTCAAGAACGGAGTCTCAAATTGTTGCGAATTGGTTTCAAGTTCAATCGAGTCGAGAATGATTCTAGGAGTTCTTACAAGTTATTTCCATGTTCAAAGAGTAAAGAATGAAGCTATAAGTTGATTTCAAGTTCAAATGAGTCAAGAATGGAGTCTGAAATTGTTACGAATTGGTTTCAAGTTCAATCGAGTCGAGAATGATTCCATGAGTTTTTACAATTTATTTCCATGTACGAACGAGTCAAGAATGAAGCTATAAGTTCAATTCCACTTCAAATGAATAAAAAATGAAGCCCCAAATTGTTAAGAGTTGTTTTCAAGTTCAATCGAGACAAGAATTATTCTAGGAGTTTTTACAAGTTATTTCCATGTTCAAAGAGTAAAGAATGAAGCTATAAGTTGAATTCCACCTCAAATGAGTCAAAAATGAATCCCTAAATTTTTAAGAATTGTTTTCAAGTTCAATCGAGACGAGAATGATTCTAGGAGTTTTTACAAGTTATTTCCATGTTCAAAGAGTAAAGAATGAAGCTATAAGTTGAATTCCACCTCAAATGAGTAAAAAATGAAGCCCCAAATTGTTAAGAATTGTTTTCAAGTTCAATCGAGTCGAGAATGATTCTAGGAGTTTTTACAAGTTATTTCCATGTACGAACGAGTGAAGAATGAAGCTATAAGTTGAATTCCACTTCAAATGAGTCAAGAATGACGCCTCAAATTGTTAAGAATTGTTTTCAAGTTCTATCGAGACGAGAACGATTCTAGGAGTTTTTACAAGTTATTTCCATGTTCAAAGAGTAAAGAATGAAGCTATAAGTTGATTTCAAGTTCAAATGAGTCAAGAACGGAGTCTCAAATTGTTACGAATTGGTTTCAAGTTCAATCGAGACGAGAACGATTCTAGGAGTTTTTACAAGTTATTTCCATGTTCAAAGAGTAAAGAATGAAGCTATAAGTTGATTTCAAGTTCAAATGAGTCAAGAATGAAATTTCAAGTTGTTACAAATTGTTTTCAAGTTCAATCGAGTCGAGAATGATTCTAGGAGTTTTTACAAGTTAATTCCATGTACTAACGAGACAAGAATGAAGCTATATGTTGAATTCCACTTCAAATGAGTCAAAAATGACGCCCCAAATTGTTAAGAATTGTTTTCAAGTTCAATCGAGACGAGAACGATTCTAGGAGTTTTTACAAGTTATTTCCATGTTCAAAGAGTAAAGAATGAAGCTATAAGTTGAATTCCACCTCAAATGAGTCAAAAATGAAGCCCCAAATTTTTAAGAATTTTTTTCAAGTTCAATCGAGTCGAGAATGATTCTAGGAGTTTTTACAAGTTATTTCCATGTACGAACGAGTCAAAAATGAAGTTATAAGTTGAATTCCACTTCAAATGAGTCAAAAATGAAGCCCTAAATTGTTAAGAATTGTTTTCAAGTTCAATCGAGTCGAGAATGATTCTAGGAGTTTTTACAGGTTATTTCCATGTACGAACGAGTCAAGAATGAAGCTATAAGTTGAATTACACTTCAAATGAGTCAAAAATGACGCCTCAAATTGTTAAGAATTGTTTTCAAGTTCAATCGAGACGAGAACGATTCTAGGAGTTTTTACAAGTTATTTCCATGTTCAAAGAGTAAAGAATGAAGCTATAAGTTGATTTCAAGTTCAAATGAGTAAAGAACGGAGTCTCAAATTGTTGCGAATTGGTTTCAAGTTCAATCGAGTCGAGAATGATTCTAGGAGTTCTTACAAGTTATTTCCATGTTCAAAGAGTAAAGAATGAAGCTATAAGTTGATTTCAAGTTCAAATGAGTCAAGAATGGAGTCTGAAATTGTTACGAATTGGTTTCAAGTTCAATCGAGTCGAGAATGATTCCATGAGTTTTTACAATTTATTTCCATGTACGAACGAGTCAAGAATGAAGCTATAAGTTCAATTCCACTTCAAATGAATAAAAAATGAAGCCCCAAATTGTTAAGAGTTGTTTTCAAGTTCAATCGAGACAAGAATTATTCTAGGAGTTTTTACAAGTTATTTCCATGTTCAAAGAGTAAAGAATGAAGCTATAAGTTGAATCCCACCTCAAATGAGTCAAAAATGAATCCCCAAATTTTTAAGAATTGTTTTCAAGTTCAATCGAGTCGAGAATGATTCTAGGAGTTTTTACAAGTTATTTCCATGTACGTACGAGTCAAGAATGAAGCTATAAGTTGAATTCCACTTCAAATGAGTCAAAAATGAAGCCCTAAATTGTTAAGAATTGTTTTCAAGTTCAATCGAGTCGAGAATGATTCTAGGAGTTTTTACAGGTTATTTCCATGTACGAACGAGTCAAGAATGAAGCTATATTGTTGAATTCCACTTCAAATGAGTCAAAAATGACGCCTCAAATTGTTAAGAATTGTTTTCATGTTCAATCGAGACGAGAACGATTCTAAGAGTTTTTACAAGTTATTTCCATGTTCAAAGAGTAAAGAATGAAGCTATAAGTTGAATTCCACCTCAAATGAGTAAAAAATGAAGCCCCAAAATTATAAGAATTGTTTTCAAGTTCAATCGAGTCGAGAATGATTCTAGGAGTTTTTACAGGTTATTTCCATGTACGAACGAGTGAAGAATGAAGCTATAAGTTGAATTCCACTTCAAATGAGTCAAAAATGACGCCTCAAATTGTTAAGAATTGTTTTCAAGTTCAATCGAGACGAGAACGATTCTAGGAGTTTTTACGAGTTATTTCCTTGTTCAAAGAGTGAAGAATGAAGCTATAAGTTGATTTCAAGTTCAAATGAGTCAAGAACGGAGTCTCAAATTGTTACGAATTGGTTTCAAGTTCAATCGAGACGAGAACGATTCTAGGAGTTTTTACAAGTTATTTCCATGTTCAAAGAGTAAAGAATGAAGCTATAAGTTGATTTCAAGTTCAAATGAGTCAAGAATGAAATTTCAAGTTGTTACAAATTGTTTTCAAGTTCAATCGAGTCGAGAATGATTCTAGGAGTTTTTACAAGTTATTTCCATGTACTAACGAGACAAGAATGAAGCTATATGTTGAATTCCACTTCAAATGAGTCAAAAATGACGCCCCAAATTGTTAAGAATTGTTTTCAAGTTCAATCGAGACGAGAACGATTCTAGGATTTTTACAAGTTATTTCCATGTTCAAAGAGTAAAGAATGAAGCTATAAGTTGAATTCCACCTCAAATGAGTCAAAAATGAAGCCCCAAATTTTTAAGAATTGTTTTCAAGTTCAATCGAGTCGAGAATGATTCTAGGAGTTTTTACAACTTATTTCCATGTACGAACGAGTCAAGAATGAAGCTATAAGTTGAATTCCACTTCAAATGAGTCAAAAATGAAGCCCTAAATTGTTAAGAATTGTTTTCAAGTTCAATCGAGACGAGAATGATTCTAGGAGTTTTTACAAGTTATTTCCTTGTACGAACGAGTCAAGAATGAAGCTATAAGTTGAATTCCACTTCAAATGAGTAAAAAATGAAGCCCCTAATTGTCAAGAATTGTTTTCAAGTTCAATTGAGTCGAGAATGATTCTAGGAATTCTTACAAGTTATTTCCATGTTCAAAGACTAAATAATGAAGCTATAAGTTGATTTCAAGTTCAAATGAGTCAAGAATGGAGTCTCAAATTGTTACAAAATTGTTTCAAGTTCAATCGAGTCGAGAATGATTCTAGGAGTTTTTACAAGTTATTTTCATGTATGAACGAGTCAAGAATGAAGCTATAAGTTGAATTCCACTTCAAATGAGTCAAAAATGAAGCCCCTAATTGTAAAGAATTGTTTTCAAGTTTAATCGGTTCGAGAATGATTCTTGGAGTTTTTACAAGTTTTTTCCATGTTCCAAGAGTAAAGAATGAAGCTATAAGTTGATTTCAAATTCAAACGAGTCAAGAATGAAGTCTCAAATTGTTACGAATTGGTTTCTAGTTCAATCGCGTCGAGAATGATTTTAGGAGTTTTTACAAGTTATTTCCATGTACGAACGAGTCAAGAATGAAGCTATAAGTTGAATTCCACTTCAAATGAGTCAAAAATGAAGCCCTAAATTGTTAAGAATTGTTTTCAAGTTCAATCGAGTCGAGAATGATTCTAGGAGTTTTTACAAGTTATTTCCATGTATGAACGAGTCAAGAATGAAGCTATAAGTTGAATTCCACTTCAAATGAGTCAAAAATGAAGCCCCTAATTGTAAAGAATTGTTTTCAAGTTTAATCGGTTCGAGAATGATTCTTGGAGTTTTTACAAGTTATTTCCATGTTCCAAGAGTAAAGAATGAAGCTATATGTTGATTTCAAATTCAAACGAGTCAAGAATGAAGTCTCAAATTGTTACGAATTGGTTTCTAGTTCAATCGCGTCGAGAATGATTTTAGGAGTTTTTACAAGTTATTTCCTTGTACGAATGAGTCAAGAATGAAGCTATAAGTTGAATTCCACTTCAAAAGAGTAAAAAATGAAGCCCCAAATTTTTAAGAATTGTTTTCAAGTTCAATCGAGTCGAGAATGATTCTAGGAGTTTTTACAAGTTATTTCCATGTACGAACGAGTCAAGAATGAAGCTATAAGTTGAATTCCACTTCAAATGAGTAAAAAATGAAGCCCCTAATTGTCAAGAATTGTTTTCAAGTTCAATCGAGTCGAGAATGATTCTAGGAATTCTTACAAGTTATTTCCATGTTCAAAGACTAAATAATGAAGCTATAAGTTGATTTCAAGTTCAAATGAGTCAAGAATGGAGTCTCAAATTGTTACAAAATTGTTTCAAGTTCAATCGAGTCGAGAATGATTCTAGGAGTTTTTACAATTTATTTCCATGTACGAACGAGTCAAGAATGAAGCTATAAGTTCAATTCCACTTCAAATGAATAAAAAATGAAGCCCCAAATTGTTAAGAGTTGTTTTCAAGTTCAATCGAGACAAGAATTATTCTAGGAGTTTTTACAAGTTATTTCCATGTTCAAAGAGTAAAGAATGAAGCTATAAGTTGAATTCCACTTCAAAAGAGTAAAAAATGAAGCCCCAAATTTTTAAGAATTGTTTTCAAGTTCAATCGAGTCGAGAATGATTCTAGGAGTTTTTACAAGTTATTTCCATGTACGAACGAGTCAAGAATGAAGCTATAAGTTGAATTCCACTTCAAATGAGTCAAAAATGAAGCCCTAAATTGTTAAGAATTGTTTTCAAGTTCAATCGAGTCGAGAATGATTCTAGGAGTTTTTACAGGTTATTTCCATGTACGAACGAGTCAAGAATGAAGCTATAAGTTGAATTACACTTCAAATGAGTCAAAAATGACGCCTCAAATTGTTAAGAATTGTTTTCAAGTTCAATCGAGACGAGAACGATTCTAGGAGTTTTTACAAGTTATTTCCATGTTCAAAGAGTAAAGAATGAAGCTATAAGTTGATTTCAAGTTCAAATGAGTCAAGAACGGAGTCTCAAATTGTTGCGAATTGGTTTCAAGTTCAATCGAGTCGAGAATGATTCTAGGAGTTCTTACAAGTTATTTCCATGTTCAAAGAGTAAAGAATGAAGCTATAAGTTGATTTCAAGTTCAAATGAGTCAAGAATGGAGTCTCAAATTGTTACGAATTGGTTTCAAGTTCAATCGAGTCGAGAATGATTCCATGAGTTTTTACAATTTATTTCCATGTACGAACGAGTCAAGAATGAAGCTATAAGTTCAATTCCACTTCAAATGAATAAAAAATGAAGCCCCAAATTGTTAAGAGTTGTTTTCAAGTTCAATCGAGACAAGAATTATTCTAGGAGTTTTTACAAGTTATTTCCATGTTCAAAGAGTAAAGAATGAAGCTATAAGTTGAATTCCACCTCAAATGAGTCAAAAATGAATCCCCAAATTTTTAAGAATTGTTTTCAAGTTCAATCGAGTCGAGAATGATTCTAGGAGTTTTTACAAGTTATTTCCATGTATGAACGAGTCAAGAATGAAGCTATAAGTTGAATTCCACTTCAAATGAGTCAAAAATGAAGCCCCTAATTGTAAAGAATTGTTTTCAAGTTTAATCGGTTCGAGAATGATTCTTGGAGTTTTTACAAGTTATTTCCATGTTCCAAGAATAAAGAATGAAGCTATAAGTTGATTTCAAATTCAAACGAGTGAAGAATGAAGTCTCAAATTGTTACGAATTGGTTTCTAGTTCAATCGCGTCGAGAATGATTTTAGGAGTTTTTACAACTTATTTCCATGTACGAACGAGTCAAGAATGAAGCTATAAGTTGAATTCCACTTCAAATGAGTCAAAAATGAAGGCCTAAATTGTTAAGAATTGTTTTCAAGTTCAATCGAGTCGAGAATGATTCTAGGAGTTTTTACAAGTTATTTCCATGTATGAACGAGTCAAGAATGAAGCTATAAGTTGAATTCCACTTCAAATGAGTCAAAAATGAAGCCCCTAATTGTAAAGAATTGTTTTCAAGTTTAATCGGTTCGAGAATGATTCTTGGAGTTTTTACAAGTTATTTCCATGTTCCAAGAGTAAAGAATGAAGCTATATGTTGATTTCAAATTCAAACGAGTCAAGAATGAAGTCTCAAATTGTTACGAATTGGTTTCTAGTTCAATCGCGTCGAGAATGATTTTAGGAGTTTTTACAAGTTATTTCCATGTACGAATGAGTCAAGAATGAAGCTATAAGTTGAATTCCACTTCAAAAGAGTAAAAAATGAAGCCCCAAATTTTTAAGAATTGTTTTCAAGTTCAATCGAGTCGAGAATGATTCTAGGAGTTTTTACAAGTTATTTCCATGTACGAACGAGTCAAGAATGAAGCTATAAGTTGAATTCCACTTCAAATGAGTAAAAAATGAAGCCCCTAATTGTCAAGAATTGTTTTCAAGTTCAATCGAGTCGAGAATGATTCTAGGAATTCTTACAAGTTATTTCCATGTTCAAAGACTAAATAATGAAGCTATAAGTTGATTTCAAGTTCAAATGAGTCAAGAATGGAGTCTCAAATTGTTACAAAATTGTTTCAAGTTCAATCGAGTCGAGAATGATTCTAGGAGTTTTTACAATTTATTTCCATGTACGAACGAGTCAAGAATGAAGCTATAAGTTCAATTCCACTTCAAATGAATAAAAAATGAAGTCCTAAATTGTTAAGAGTTGTTTTCAAGTTCAATCGAGACAAGAATTATTCTAGGAGTTTTTACAAGTTATTTCCATGTTCAAAGAGTAAAGAATGAAGCTATAAGTTGAATTCCACTTCAAAAGAGTAAAAAATGAAGCCCCAAATTTTTAAGAATTGTTTTCAAGTTCAATCGAGTCGAGAATGATTCTAGGAGTTTTTACAAGTTATTTCCATTTACGAACGAGTCAAGAATGAAGCTATAAGTTGAATTCCACTTCAAATGAGTCAAAAATGAAGCCCTAAATTGTTAAGAATTGTTTTCAAGTTCAATCTAGTCGAGAATGATTCTAGGAGTTTTTACAGGTTATTTCCATGTACGAACGAGTCAAGAATGAAGCTATAAGTTGAATTACACTTCAAATGAGTCAAAAATGACGCCTCAAATTGTTAAGAATTGTTTTCAAGTTCAATCGAGACGAGAACGATTCTAGGAGTTTTTACAAGTTATTTCCATGTTCAAAGAGTAAAGAATGAAGCTATAAGTTGATTTCAAGTTCAAATGAGTCAAGAACGGAGTCTCAAATTGTTGCGAATTGGTTTCAAGTTCAATCGAGTCGAGAATGATTCTAGGAGTTCTTACAAGTTATTTCCATGTTCAAAGAGTAAAGAATGAAGCTATAAGTTGATTTCAAGTTCAAATGAGTCAAGAATGGAGTCTGAAATTGTTACGAATTGGTTTCAAGTTCAATCGAGTCGAGAATGATTCCATGAGTTTTTACAATTTATTTCCATGTACGAACGAGTCAAGAATGAAGCTATAAGTTCAATTCCACTTCAAATGAATAAAAAATGAAGCCCCAAATTGTTAAGAGTTGTTTTCAAGTTCAATCGAGACAAGAATTATTCTAGGAGTTTTTACAAGTTATTTCCATGTTCAAAGAGTAAAGAATGAAGCTATAAGTTGAATTCCACCTCAAATGAGTCAAAAATGAATCCCCAAATTTTTAAGAATTGTTTTCAAGTTCAATCGAGTCGAGAATGATTCTAGGAGTTTTTACAAGTTATTTCCATGTATGAACGAGTCAAGAATGAAGCTATAAGTTGAATTCCACTTCAAATGAGTCAAAAATGAAGCCCCTAATTGTAAAGAATTGTTTTCAAGTTTAATCGGTTCGAGAATGATTCTTGGAGTTTTTACAAGTTATTTCCATGTTCCAAGAGTAAAGAATGAAGCTATAAGTTGATTTCAAATTCAAACGAGTGAAGAATGAAGTCTCAAATTGTTACGAATTGGTTTCTAGTTCAATCGCGTCGAGAATGATTTTAGGAGTTTTTACAACTTATTTCCATGTACGAACGAGTCAAGAATGAAGCTATAAGTTGAATTCCACTTCAAATGAGTCAAAAATGAAGCCCTAAATTGTTAAGAATTGTTTTCAAGTTCAATCGAGTCGAGAATGATTCTAGGAGTTTTTACAAGTTATTTCCATGTATGAACGAGTCAATAATGAAGCTATAAGTTGAATTCCACTTCAAATGAGTCAAAAATGAAGCCCCTAATTGTAAAGAATTGTTTTCAAGTTTAATCGGTTCGAGAATGATTCTTGGAGTTTTTACAAGTTATTTCCATGTTCCAAGAGTAAAGAATGAAGCTATATGTTGATTTCAAATTCAAACGAGTCAAGAATGAAGTCTCAAATTGTTACGAATTGGTTTCTAGTTCAATCGCGTCGAGAATGATTTTAGGAGTTTTTACAAGTTATTTCCATGTACGAATGAGTCAAGAATGAAGCTATAAGTTGAATTCCACTTCAAAAGAGTAAAAAATGAAGCCCCAAATTTTTAAGAATTGTTTTCAAGTTCAATCGAGTCGAGAATGATTCTAGGAGTTTTTACAAGTTATTTCCATGTACGAATGAGTCAAGAATGAAGCTATAAGTTGAATTCCACTTCAAAAGAGTAAAAAATGAAGCCCCAAATTTTTAAGAATTGTTTTCAAGTTCAATTGAGTCGAGAATGATTCTAGGAGTTTTTACAAGTTATTTCCATGTACGAACGAATCAAGAATGAAGCTATAAGTTGAATTCCACTTCAAATGAGTCAAAAATGAAGCCCCTAATTGTAAAGAATTGTTTTCAAGTTTAATCGGTTCGAGAATGATTCTTGGAGTTTTTACAAGTTATTTCCATGTTCCAAGAGTAAAGAATGAAGCTATATGTTGATTTCAAATTCAAACGAGTCAAGAATGAAGTCTCAAATTGTTACGAATTGGTTTCTAGTTCAATCGCGTCGAGAATGATTTTAGGAGTTTTTACAAGTTATTTCCTTGTACGAATGAGTCAAGAATGAAGCTATAAGTTGAATTCCACTTCAAAAGAGTAAAAAATGAAGCCCCAAATTTTTAAGAATTGTTTTCAAGTTCAATCGAGTCGAGAATGATTCTAGGAGTTTTTACAAGTTATTTCCATGTACGAACGAGTCAAGAATGAAGCTATAAGTTGAATTCCACTTCAAATGAGTAAAAAATGAAGCCCCTAATTGTCAAGAATTGTTTTCAAGTTCAATCGAGTCGAGAATGATTCTAGGAATTCTTACAAGTTATTTCCATGTTCAAAGACTAAATAATGAAGCTATAAGTTGATTTCAAGTTCAAATGAGTCAAGAATGGAGTCTCAAATTGTTACAAAATTGTTTCAAGTTCAATCGAGTCGAGAATGATTCTAGGAGTTTTTACAATTTATTTCCATGTACGAACGAGTCAAGAATGAAGCTATAAGTTCAATTCCACTTCAAATGAATAAAAAATGAAGCCCCAAATTGTTAAGAGTTGTTTTCAAGTTCAATCGAGACAAGAATTATTCTAGGAGTTTTTACATGTTATTTCCATGTTCAAAGAGTAAAGAATGAAGCTATAAGTTGAATTCCACCTCAAATGAGTCAAAAATGAATCCCCAAATTTTTAAGAATTGTTTTCAAGTTCAATCGAGTCGAGAATGATTCTAGGAGTTTTTACAGGTTATTTCCATGTACGAACGAGTCAAGAATGAAGCTATAAGTTGAATTACACTTCAAATGAGTCAAAAATGACGCCTCAAATTGTTAAGAATTGTTTTCAAGTTCAATCGAGACGAGAACGATTCTAGGAGTTTTTACAAGTTATTTCCATGTTCAAAGAGTAAAGAATGAAGCTATAAGTTGATTTCAAGTTCAAATGAGTCAAGAACGGAGTCTCAAATTGTTGCGAATTGGTTTCAAGTTCAATCGAGTCGAGAATGATTCTAGGAGTTCTTACAAGTTATTTCCATGTTCAAAGAGTAAAGAATGAAGCTATAAGTTGATTTCAAGTTCAAATGAGTCAAGAATGGAGTCTGAAATTGTTACGAATTGGTTTCAAGTTCAATCGAGTCGAGAATGATTCCATGAGTTTTTACAATTTATTTCCACGTACGAACGAGTCAAGAATGAAGCTATAAGTTCAATTCCACTTCAAATGAATAAAAAATGAAGCCCCAAATTGTTAAGAGTTGTTTTCAAGTTCAATCGAGACAAGAATTATTCTAGGAGTTTTTACAAGTTATTTCCATATTCAAAGAGTAAAGAATGAAGCTATAGGTTGAATTCCACCTCAAATGAGTCAAAAATGAATCCCCAAATTTTTAAGAATTGTTTTCAAGTTCAATCGAGTCGAGAATGATTCTCGGAGATTTTACAAGTTATTTCCATGTACGAACGAGTCAAGAATGAAGCTATAAGTTGAATTCCACTTCAAACGAGTCAAAAATGAAGTCCCAAATTATTACGAATTGTTTTCAAGTTCAATCGAGTCGAGAATGATGCTAGGAGTTTTTACAAGTTATTTCCATGTTCCAAGAGTAAAGAATGAAGCTATAAGTTGATTTCAAATTCAAACGAGTGAAGAATGAAGTCTCAAATTGTTACGAATTGGTTTCTAGTTCAATCGCGTCGAGAATGATTTTATGAGTTTTTACAACTTATTTCCATGTACGAACGAGTCAAGAATGAAGCTATAAGTTGAATTCCACTTCAAATGAGTCAAAAATGAAGCCCTAAATTGTTAAGAATTGTTTTCAAGTTCAATCGAGTCGAGAATGATTCTAGGAGTTTTTACAAGTTATTTCCATGTATGAACGAGTCAAGAATGAAGCTATAAGTTGAATTCCACTTCAAATGAGTCAAAAATGAAGCCCCTAATTGTAAAGAATTGTTTTCAAGTTTAATCGGTTCGAGAATGATTCTTGGAGTTTTTACAAGTTATTTCCATGTTCCAAGAGTAAAGAATGAAGCTATATGTTGATTTCAAATTCAAACGAGTCAAGAATGAAGTCTCAAATTGTTACGAATTGGTTTCTAGTTCAATCGCGTCGAGAATGATTTTAGGAGTTTTTACAAGTTATTTCCATGTACGAATGAGTCAAGAATGAAGCTATAAGTTGAATTCCACTTCAAAAGAGTAAAAAATGAAGCCCCAAATTTTTTAGAATTGTTTTCAAGTTCAATCGAGTCGAGAATGATTCTAGGAGTTTTTACAAGTTATTTCCATGTACGAATGAGTCAAGAATGAAGCTATAAGTTGAATTCCACTTCAAAAGAGTAAAAAATGAAGCCCCAAATTTTTAAGAATTGTTTTCAAGTTCAATCGAGTCGAGAATGATTCTAGGAGTTTTTACAAGTTATTTCCATGTACGAACGAATCAAGAATGAAGCTATAAGTTGAATTCCACTTCAAATGAGTCAAAAATGAAGCCCTAAATTGTTAAGAATTGTTTTCAAGTTCAATCGAGTCGAGAATGATTCTAGGAGTTTTTACAGGTTATTTCCATGTACGAACGAGTCAAGAATGAAGCTATAAGTTGAATTACACTTCAAATGAGTCAAAAATGACGCCTCAAATTGTTAAGAATTGTTTTCAAGTTCAATCGAGACGAGAACGATTCTAGGAGTTTTTACAAGTTATTTCCATGTTCAAAGAGTAAAGAATGAAGCTATAAGTTGATTTCAAGTTCAAATGAGTCAAGAACGGAGTCTCAAATTGTTGCGAATTGGTTTCAAGTTCAATCGAGTCGAGAATGATTCTAGGAGTTCTTACAAGTTATTTCCATGTTCAAAGAGTAAAGAATGAAGCTATAAGTTGATTTCAAGTTCAAATGAGTCAAGAATGGAGTCTGAAATTGTTACGAATTGGTTTCAAGTTCAATCGAGTCGAGAATGATTCCATGAGTTTTTACAATTTATTTCCATGTACGAACGAGTCAAGAATGAAGCTATAAGTTCAATTCCACTTCAAATGAATAAAAAATGAAGCCCCAAATTGTTAAGAGTTGTTTTCAAGTTCAATCGAGACAAGAATTATTCTAGGAGTTTTTACAAGTTATTTCCATGTTCAAAGAGTAAAGAATGAAGCTATAAGTTGAATTCCACCTCAAATGAGTCAAAAATGAATCCCCAAATTTTTAAGAATTGTTTTCAAGTTCAATCGAGTCGAGAATGATTCTAGGAGTTTTTACAAGTTATTTCCATGTACGAACGAGTCAAGAATGAAGCTATAACTTGAATTCCACTTCAAATGAGTCAAAAATGAAGCCCTAAATTGTTAAGAATTGTTTTCAAGTTCAATCGAGTCGAGAATGATTCTAGGAGTTTTTACAAGTTATTTCCATGTACGAACGAGTCAAGAATGAAGCTATATTGTTGAATTCCACTTCAAATGAGTCAAAAATGACGCCTCAAATTGTTAAGAATTGTTTTCATGTTCAATCGAGACGAGAACGATTCTAAGAGTTTTTACAAGTTATTTCCATGTTCAAAGAGTAAAGAATGAAGCTATAAGTTGAAGTCCACCTCAAATGAGTCAAAAATGAAGCCCCAAAATTTTAAGAATTGTTTTCAAGTTCAATCGAGTCGAGAATGATTCTAGGAGTTTTTACAGGTTATTTCCATGTACGAACGAGTCAGGAATGAAGCTATAAGTTGAATTCCACTTCAAATGAGTCAAAAATGACGCCTCAAATTGTTAAGAATTGTTTTCAAGTTCAATCGAGACGAGAACGATTCTAGGAGTTTTTACGAGTTATTTCCATGTTGAAAGAGTGAAGAATGAAGCTATAAGTTGATTTCAAGTTCAAATGAGTCAAGAACGGAGTCTCAAATTGATATGAATTGGTTTCAAGTTCAATCGAGTCGAGAATGATTCTAGGAGTTCTTACAAGTTATTTCCATGTTCAAAGAGTAAAGAATGAAGCTATAAGTTGATTTCAAGTTCAAATGAGTCAAGAATGGAGTCGGAAATTGGTACAAATTGGTTTCAAGTTCAATCGAGTCGAGAATGATTCCATGAGTTTTTACAATTTATTTCCATGTACGAACGAGTCAAGAATGAAGCTATAAGTTCAATTCCACTTCAAATGAATAAAAAATGAAGCCCCAAATTGTTAAGAGTTGTTTTCAAGTTCAATCGAGACAAGAATTATTCTAGGAGTTTTTACAAGTTATTTCCATGTTCAAAGAGTAAAGAATGAAGCTATAAGTTGAATTCCACCTCAAATGAGTCAAAAATGACGCCTCAAATTGTTAAGAATTGTTTTCAAGTTCAATCGAGACGAGAACGATTCTAGGAGTTTTTACGAGTTATTTCCATGTTGAAAGAGTGAAGAATGAAGCTATAAGTTGATTTCAAGTTCAAATGAGTCAAGAACGGAGTCTCAAATTGATACGAATTGGTTTCAAGTTCAATCGAGTCGAGAATGATTCTAGGAGTTCTTACAAGTTATTTCCATGTTCAAAGAGTAAAGAATGAAGCTATAAGTTGATTTCAAGTTCAAATGAGTCAAGAATGGAGTCGGAAATTGGTACAAATTGGTTTCAAGTTCAATCGAGTCGAGAATGATTCCATGAGTTTTTACAATTTATTTCCATGTACGAACGAGTCAAGAATGAAGCTATAAGTTCAATTCCACTTCAAATGAATAAAAAATGAAGCCCCAAATTGTTAAGAGTTGTTTTCAAGTTCAATCGAGACAAGAATTATTCTAGGAGTTTTTACAAGTTATTTCCATGTTCAAAGAGTAAAGAATGAAGCTATAAGTTGAATTCCACCTCAAATGAGTCAAAAATGAATCCCTAAATTTTTAAGAATTGTTTTCAAGTTCAATCGAGACGAGAATGATTCTAGGAGTTTTTACAAGTTATTTCCATGTTGAAAGAGTAAAGAATGAAGCTATAAGTTGAATTCCACCTCAAATGAGTAAAAAATGAAGCCCCAAATTGTTAAGAATTGTTTTCAAGTTCAATCGAGTCGAGAATGATTCTAGGAGTTTTTACAAGTTATTTCCATGTACGAACGAGTGAAGAATGAAATTATAAGTTGAATTCCACTTCAAATGAGTCAAAAATGACGCCTCAAATTGTTAAGAATTGTTTTCAAGTTCAATCGAGACGAGAACGATTCTAGGAGTTTTTACAAGTTATTTCCATGTTCAAAGAGTAAAGAATGAAGCTATAAGTTGATTTCAAGTTCAAATGAGTCAAGAACGGAGTCTCAAATTGTTACGAATTGGTTTCAAGTTCAATCGAGACGAGAACGATTCTAGGAGTTTTTACAAGTTATTTCCATGTTCAAAGAGTAAGGAATGAAGCTATAAGTTGATTTCAAGTTCAAATGAGTCAAGAATGAAATTTCAAGTTGTTACAAATTGTTTTCAAGTTCAATCGAGTCGAGAATGATTCTAGGAGTTTTTACAAGTTATTTCCATGTACTAACGAGACAAGAATGAAGCTATATGTTGAATTCCACTTCAAATGAGTCAAAAATGACGCCCCAAATTGTTAAGAATTGTTTTCAAGTTCAATCGAGACGAGAACGATTCTAGGAGTTTTTACAAGTTATTTCCATGTTCAAAGAGTAAAGAATGAAGCTATAAGTTGAATTCCACTTCAAATGAGTCAAAAATGAAGCCCCAAATTTTTAAGAATTGTTTTCAAGTTCAATCGAGTCGAGAATGATTCTAGGAGTTTTTACAACTTATTTCCATGTACGAACGAGTCAAGAATGAAGATATAAGTTGAATTCCACTTCAAATGAGTCAAAAATGAAGCCCTAAATTGTTAAGAATTCTTTTCAAGTTCAATCGAGACGAGAATGATTCTAGGAGTTTTTACAAGTTATTTCCCTGTACGAACGAGTCAAGAATGAAGCTATAAGTTGAATTCCACTTCAAATGAGTAAAAAATGAAGCCCCTAATTGTCAAGAATTGTTTTCAAGTTCAATCGAGTCGAGAATGATTCTAGGAATTCTTACAAGTTATTTCCATGTTCAAAGACTAAATAATGAAGCTATAAGTTGATTTCAAGTTCAAATGAGTCAAGAATGGAGTCTCAAATTGTTACAAAATTGTTTCAAGTTCAATCGAGTCGAGAATGATTCTAGGAGTTTTTACAAGTTATTTCCATGTATGAACGAGTCAAGAATGAAGCTATAAGTTGAATTCCACTTCAAATGAGTCAAAAATGAAGCCCCTAATTGTAAAGAATTGTTTTCAAGTTTAATCGGTTCGAGAATGATTCTTGGAGTTTTTACAAGTTATTTCCATGTTCCAAGAGTAAAGAATGAAGCTATAAGTTGATTTCAAATTCAAACGAGTCAAGAATGAAGTCTCAAATTGTTACGAATTGGTTTCTAGTTCAATCGCGTCGAGAATGATTTTAAGAGTTTTTACAAGTTATTTCCATGTACGAACGAGTCAAGAATGAAGCTATAAGTTGAATTCCACTTCAAATGAGTAAAAAATGAAGCCCTAAATTGTTAAGAATTGTTTTCAAGTTCAATCGAGTCGAGAATGATTCTAGGAGTTTTTACAGGTTATTTCCATGTACGAACGAGTCAAGAATGAAGCTATAAGTTGAATTCCACTTCAAATGAGTCAAAAATGACGCCTTAAATTGTTAAGAATTGTTTTCAAGTTCAATCGAGACGAGAACGATTCTAGGAGTTTTTACAAGTTATTTCCATGTTCAAAGAGTGAAGAATGAAGCTATAAGTTGATTTCAAGTTCAAATGAGTCAAGAACGGAGTCTCAAATTGTTACGAATTGGTTTCAAGTTCAATCGAGTCGAGAATGATTCTAGGAGTTCTTACAAGTTATTTCCATGTTCAAAGAGTAAAGAATGAAGCTATAAGTTGATTTCAAGTTCAAATGAGTCAAGAATGGAGTCTGAAATTGTTACGAATTGGTTTCAAGTTCAATCGAGTCGAGAATGATACCATGAGTTTTTACAATTTATTTCCACGTACGAACGAGTCAAGAATGAAGCTATAAGTTCAATTCCACTTCAAATGAATAAAAAATGAAGCCCCAAATTGTTAAGAGTTGTTTTCAAGTTCAATCGAGACAAGAATTATTCTAGGAGTTTTTACAAGTTATTTCCATGTTCAAAGAGTAAAGAATGAAGCTATAAGTTGAATTCCACCTCAAATGAGTCAAAAATGAAGCCCCAAATTTTTAAGAATTGTTTTCAAGTTCAATCGAGTCGAGAATGATTCTAGGAGTTTTTACAAGTTATTTCCATGTACAAACGAGTCAAGAATGAAGCTATAAGTTGAATTCCACTTCAAATGAGACAAAAATGAAGCCCTAAATTGTTAAGAATTGTTTTGAAGTTCAATCGAGTCGAGAATGATTCTTAGAGTTTTTACAGGTTATTTCCATGTACGAACGAGTCAAGAATGAAGCTATAAGTTGAATTCCACTTCAAATGAGTCAAAAATGACGCCTCAAATTGTTAAGAATTGTTTTCATGTTCAATCGAGACGAGAACGATTCTAGGAGTTTTTACAAGTTATTTCCATGTTCAAAGAGTAAAGAATGAAGCTATAAGTTGATTTCAAGTTCAAATGAGTCAAGAACGGAGTCTCAAATTGTTACGAATTGGTTTCAAGTTCAATCGAGTCGAGAAGGATTCTAGGAGTTTTTACAAGTTATTTCCATGTTCAAAGAGTAAGGAATGAAGGTATAAGTTGATTTCAAGTTCAAATGAGTCAAGAATGAAGTTTCAAGTTGTTACAAATTGTTTTCAAGTTCAATCGAGTCGAGAATGATTCTAGATGTTTTTACAAGTTATTTCCATGTACGAACGAGTCAAGAATGAAGCTATATGTTGAATTCCACTTCAAATGAGTCAAAAATGACGCCCCAAATTGTTAAGAATTGTTTTCAAGTTCAATCGAGTCGAGAATGATTCTAGGAGTTTTTACAAGTTATTTCCATGTACGAACGAGTCAAGAATGAAGCTATAAGTTGAATTCCACCTCAAATGAGTCAAAAATGAAGCCCCAAATTTTTAAGAATTGTTTTCAAGTTCAATCGAGTCGAGAATGATTCTAGGAGTTTTTACAAGTTATTTCCATGTACGAACGAGTCAAGAATGAAGCTATAAGTTGAATTCCACTTCAAATGAGTCAAAAATGAAGCCCTAAATTGTTAAGAATTGTTTTCAAGTTCAATCGAGACGAGAATGATTCTAGGAGTTTTTACAAGTTATTTCCTTGTACGAACGAGTCAAGAATGAAGCTATAAGTTGAATTCCACTTCAAATGAGTAAAAAATGAAGCCCCAAATTGTCAAGAATTGTTTTCAAGTTCAATCGAGTCGAGAATGATTCTAGGAATTCTTACAAGTTATTTCCATGTTCAAAGACTAAATAATGAAGCTATAAGTTGATTTCAAGTTCAAATGAGTCAAGAATGGAGTCTCAAATTGTTACAAAATTGTTTCAAGTTCAATCGAGTCGAGAATGATTCTAGGAGTTTTTACAAGTTATTTCCATGTATGAACGAGTCAAGAATGAAGCTATAAGTTGAATTCCACTTCAAATGAGTCAAAAATGAAGCCCCTAATTGTAAAGAATTGTTTTCAAGTTTAATCGGTTCGAGAATGATTCTTGGAGTTTTTACAAGTTATTTCCATGTTCCAAGAGTAAAGAATGAAGCTATATGTTGATTTCAAATTCAAACGAGTAAAGAATGAAGTCTCAAATTGTTACGAATTGGTTTCTAGTTCAATCGCGTCGAGAATGATTTTAGGAGTTTTTACAAGTTATTTCCATGTACGAACGAGTCAAGAATGAAGCTATAAGTTGAATTCCACTTCAAATGAGTCAAAAATGAAGCCCTAAATTGTTAAGAATTGTTTTCAAGTTCAATCGAGTCGAGAATGATTCTAGGAGTTTTTACAGGTTATTTCCATGTACGAACGAGTCAAGAATGAAGCTATAAGTTGAATTCCACTTCAAATGAGTCAAAAATGAAGCCCTAAATTGTTAAGAATTGTTTTCAAGTTCAATCGAGTCGAAAATGATTCTAGGAGTTTTTACAGGTTATTTCCATGTACGAACGAGTCAAGAATGAAGCTATAAGTTGAATTCCACTTCAAATGAGTCAAAAATGACGCCTCAAATTGTTAAGAATTGTTTTCAAGTTCAATCGAGACGAGAACGATTCTAGGAGTTTTTACAAGTTATTTCCATGTTCAAAGAGTAAAGAATGAAGCTATAAGTTGATTTCAAGTTCAAATGAGTCAAGAACGGAGTCTCAAATTGTTACGAATTGGTTTCAAGTTCAATCGAGTCGAGAATGATTCTAGGAGTTCTTACAAGTTATTTCCATGTTCAAAGAGTAAAGAATGAAGCTATAAGTTGATTTCAAGTTCAAATGAGTCAAGAATGGAGTCTGAAATTGTTACGAATTGGTTTCAAGTTCAATCGAGTCGAGAATGATTCCATGAGTTTTTACAATTTATTTCCACGTACGAACGAGTCAAGAATGAAGCTATAAGTTCAATTCCACTTCAAATGAATAAAAAATAAAGCCCCAAATTGTTAAGAGTTGTTTTCAAGTTCAATCGAGACAAGAATTATTCTAGGAGTTTTTACAAGTTATTTCCATGTTCAAAGAGTAAAGAATGAAGCTATAAGTTGAATTCCACCTCAAATGAGTCAAAAATGAAGCCCCAAATTTTTAAGAATTGTTTTCAAGTTCAATCGAGTCGAGAATGATTCTAGATGTTTTTACAAGTTATTTCCATGTACGAACGAGTCAAGAATGAAGCTATATGTTGAATTCCACTTCAAATGAGTCAAAAATGACGCCCCAAATTGTTAAGAATTGTTTTCAAGTTCAATCGAGTCGAGAATGATTCTAGGAGTTTTTACAAGTTATTTCCATGTACGAACGAGTCAAGAATGAAGCTATAAGTTGAATTCCACCTCAAATGAGTCAAAAATGAAGCCCCAAATTTTTAAGAATTGTTTTCAAGTTCAATCGAGTCGAGAATGATTCTAGGAGTTTTTACAAGTTATTTCCATGTACGAACGAGTCAAGAATGAAGCTATAAGTTGAATTCCACTTCAAATGAGTCAAAAATGAAGCCCTAAATTGTTAAGAATTGTTTTCAAGTTCAATCGAGACGAGAATGATTCTAGGAGTTTTTACAAGTTATTTCCTTGTACGAACGAGTCAAGAATGAAGCTATAAGTTGAATTCCACTTCAAATGAGTAAAAAATGAAGCCCCAAATTGTCAAGAATTGTTTTCCAAGTTCAATCGAGTCGAGAATGATTCTATGAATTCTTACAAGTTATTTCCATGTTCAAAGACTAAATAATGAAGCTATAAGTTGATTTCAAGTTCAAATGAGTCAAGAATGGAGTCTCAAATTGTTACAAAATTGTTTCAAGTTCAATCGAGTCGAGAATGATTCTAGGAGTTTTTACAAGTTATTTCCATGTATGAACGAGTCAAGAATGAAGCTATAAGTTGAATTCCACTTCAAATGAGTCAAAAATGAAGCCCCTAATTGTAAAGAATTGTTTTCAAGTTTAATCGGTTCGAGAATGATTCTTGGAGTTTTTACAAGTTATTTCCATGTTCCAAGAGTAAAGAATGAAGCTATAAGTTGATTTCAAATTCAAACGAGTCAAGAATGAAGTGTCAAATTGTTACGAATTGGTTTCTAGTTCAATCGCGTCGAGAATGATTTTAGGAGTTTTTACAAGTTATTTCCATGTACGAATGAGTCAAGAATGAAGCTATAAGTTGAATTCCACTTCAAAAGAGTAAAAAATGAAGCCCCAAATTTTTAAGAATTGTTTTCAAGTTCAATCGAGTCGAGAATGATTCTAGGAGTTTTTACAAGTTATTTCCATGTACGAACGAGTCAAGAATGAAGCTATAAGTTGAATTCCACTTCAAATGAGTCAAAAATGAAGCCCTAAATTGTTAAGAATTGTTTTCAAGTTCAAACGAGTCGAGAATGATTCTAGGAGTTTTTACAGGTTATTTCCATGTACGAACGAGTCAAGAATGAAGCTATAAGTTGAATTCCACTTCAAATGAGTCAAAAATGACGCCTCAAATTGTTAAGAATTGTTTTCAAGTTCAATCCAGACGAGAACGATTCTAGGAGTTTTTACAAGTTATTTCCATGTTCAAAGAGTAAAGAATGAAGCTATAAGTTGATTTCAAGTTCAAATGAGTCAAGAACGGAGTCTCAAATTGTTACGAATTGGTTTCAAGTTCAATCGAGTCGAGAATGATTCTAGGAGTTCTTACAAGTTATTTCCATGTTCAAAGAGTAAAGAATGAAGCTATAAGTTGATTTCAAGTTCAAATGAGTCAAGAATGGAGTTTGAAATTGTTACGAATTGGTTTCAAGTTCAATCGAGTCGAGAATGATTCCATGAGTTTTTACAATTTATTTCCACGTACGAACGAGTCAAGAATGAAGCTATAAGTTCAATTCCACTTCAAATGAATAAAAAATGAAGCCCCAAATTGTTAAGAGTTGTTTTCAAGTTCAATCGAGACAAGAATTATTCTAGGAGTTTTTACAAGTTATTTCCATGTTCAAAGAGTAAAGAATGAAGCTATAAGTTGAATTCCACCTCAAATGAGTCAAAAATGAAGCCCCAAATTTTTAAGAATTGTTTTCAAGTTCAATCGAGTCGAGAATGATTCTAGGAGTTTTTACAAGTTATTTCCATGTACGAACGAGTCAAGAATGAAGCTATAAGTTGAATTCCACTTCAAATGAGACAAAAATGAAGCCCTAAATTGTTAAGAATTATTTTGAAGTTCAATCGAGTCGAGAATGATTCTAGGAGTTTTTACAGGTTATTTCCATGTACGAACGAGTCAAGAATGAAGCTATAAGTTGAATTCCACTTCAAATGAGTCAAAAATGACGCCTCAAATTGTTAAGAATTGTTTTCATGTTCAATCGAGACGAGAACGATTCTAGGAGTTTTTACAAGTTATTTCCATGTTCAAAGAGTAAAGAATGAAGCTATAAGTTGATTTCAAGTTCAAATGAGTCAAGAACGGAGTCTCAAATTATTACGAATTGGTTTCAAGTTCAATCGAGTCGAGAAGGATTCTAGGAGTTTTTACAAGTTATTTCCATGTTCAAAGAGTAAGGAATGAAGCTATAAGTTGATTCCAAGTTCAAATGAGTCAAGAATGAAGTTTCAAGTTGTTACAAATTGTTTTCAAGTTCAATCGAGTCGAGAATTATTCTAGATGTTTTTACAAGTTATTTCCATGTACGAACGAGTCAAGAATGAAGCTATATGTTGAATTCCACTTCAAATGAGTCAAAAATGACGCCCCAAATTGTTAAGAATTGTTTTCAAGTTCAATCGAGACGAGAACGATTCTAGGAGTTTTTACAAGTTATTTCCATTTTCAAAGAGTAAAGAATGAAGCTATAAGTTGAATTCCACCTCAAATGAGTCAAAAATGAAGCCCCAAATTTTTAAGATTTGTTTTCAAGTTCAATCGAGTCGAGAATGATTCTAGGAGTTTTTACAAGTTATTTCCATGTACGAACGAGTCAAGAATGAAGCTATAAGTTGAATTCCACTTCAAATGAGTCAAAAATGAAGCCCTAAATTGTTAAGAATTGTTTTCAAGTTCAATCGAGACGAGAAAGATTCTAGGAGTTTTTACAAGTTATTTCCTTGTACGAACGAGTCAAGAATGAAGCTATAAGTTGAATTCCACTTCAAATGAGTAAAAAATGAAGCCCCAAATTGTCAAGAATTGTTTTCAAGTTCAATCGAGTCGAGAATGATTCTAGGAATTCTTACAAGTTATTTCCATGTTCAAAGACTAAATAATGAAGCTATAAGTTGATTTCAAGTTCAAATGAGTCAAGAATGGAGTCTCAAATTGTTACAAAATTGTTTCAAGTTCAATCGAGTCGAGAATGATTCTAGGAGTTTTTACAAGTTATTTCCATGTATGAACGAGTCAAGAATGAAGCTATAAGTTGAATTCCACTTCAAATGAGTCAAAAACGAAGCCCCTAATTGTAAAGAATTGTTTTCAAGTTTAATCGGTTCGAGAATGATTCTTGGAGTTTTTACAAGTTATTTCCATGTTCCAAGAGTAAAGAATGAAGCTATAAGTTGATTTCAAATTCAAACGAGTCAAGAATGAAGTGTCAAATTGTTACGAATTGGTTTCTAGTTCAATCGCGTCGAGAATGATTTTAGGAGTTTTTACAAGTTATTTCCATGTACGAATGAGTCAAGAATGAAGCTATAAGTTGAATTCCACTTCAAAAGAGTAACAAATGAAGCCCCAAATTTTTAAGAATTGTTTTCAAGTTCAATCGAGTCGAGAATGATTCTAGGAGTTTTTACAAGTTATTTCCATGTACGAACGAGTCAAGAATGAAGCTATAAGTTGAATTCCACTTCAAATGAGTCAAAAATGAAGCCCTAAATTGTTAAGAATTGTTTTCAAGTTCAATCGAGACGAGAATGATTCTAGGAGTTTTTACAAGTTATTTCCTTGTACGAACGAGTCAAGAATGAAGCTATAAGTTGAATTCCACTTCAAATGAGTCAAAAATGACGCCTCAAATTGTTAAGAATTATTTTCAAGTTCAATCGAGACGAGAACGATTCTAGGAGTTTTTACAAGTTATTTCCATGTTCAAAGAGTAAAGAATGAAGCTATAAGTTGATTTCAAGTTCAAATGAGTCAAGAACGGAGTCTCAAATTGTTACGAATTGGTTTCAAGTTCAATCGAGTCGAGAATGATTCTAGGAGTTCTTACAAGTTATTTCCATGTTCAAAGAGTAAAGAATGAAGCTATAAGTTGATTTCAAGTTCAAATGAGTCAAGAATGGAGTCTGAAATTGTTACGAATTGGTTTCAAGTTCAATCGAGTCGAGAATGATTCCATGAGTTTTTACAATTTATTTCCACGTACGAACGAGTCAAGAATGAAGCTATAAGTTCAATTCCACTTCAAATGAATAAAAAATGAAGCCCCAAATTGTTAAGAGTTGTTTTCAAGTTCAATCGAGACAAGAATTATTCTAGGAGTTTTTACAAGTTATTTCCATGTTCAAAGAGTAAAGAATGAAGCTATAAGTTGAATTCCACCTCAAATGAGTCAAAAATGAAGCCCCAAATTTTTAAGAATTGTTTTCAAGTTCAATCGAGTCGAGAATGATTCTAGGAGTTTTTACAAGTTATTTCCATGTACGAACGAGTCAAGAATGAAGCTATAAGTTGAATTCCACTTCAAATGAGACAAAAATGAAGCCCTAAATTGTTAAGAATTGTTTTGAAGTTCAATCGAGTCGAGAATGATTCTAGGAGTTTTTACAGGTTATTTCCATGTACGAACGAGTCAAGAATGAAGCTATAAGTTGAATTCCACTTCAAATGAGTCAAAAATGACGCCTCAAATTGTTAAGAATTGTTTTCATGTTCAATCGAGACGAGAACGATTCTAGGAGTTTTTACAAGTTATTTCCATGTTCAAAGAGTAAAGAATGAAGCTATAAGTTGATTTCAAGTTCAAATGAGTCAAGAACGGAGTCTCAAATTATTACGAATTGGTTTCAAGTTCAATCGAGTCGAGAAGGATTCTAGGAGTTTTTACAAGTTATTTCCATGTTCAAAGAGTAAGGAATGAAGCTATAAGTTGATTCCAAGTTCAAATGAGTCAAGAATGAAGTTTCAAGTTGTTACAAATTGTTTTCAAGTTCAATCGAGTCGAGAATTATTCTAGATGTTTTTACAAGTTATTTCCATGTACGAACGAGTCAAGAATGAAGCTATATGTTGAATTCCACTTCAAATGAGTCAAAAATGACGCCCCAAATTGTTAAGAATTGTTTTCAAGTTCAATCGAGACGAGAACGATTCTAGGAGTTTTTACAAGTTATTTCCATTTTCAAAGAGTAAAGAATGAAGCTATAAGTTGAATTCCACCTCAAATGAGTCAAAAATGAAGCCCCAAATTTTTAAGATTTGTTTTCAAGTTCAATCGAGTCGAGAATGATTCTAGGAGTTTTTACAAGTTATTTCCATGTACGAACGAGTCAAGAATGAAGCTATAAGTTGAATTCCACTTCAAATGAGAAAAAACTGAAGCCCTAAATTGTCAAGAATTGTTTTCAAGTTCAATCGATTCGAGAATGATTCTTGGAGTTTTTACAAGTTATTTCCATGTTCAAAAAGTAAAGAATGAAGCTATAAGTTGAAGTCCACCTCAAATGAGTCAAAAATGAAGCTATATGTTGAATTCCACTTCAAATGAGTCAAAAATGACGCCCCAAATTGTTAAGAATTGTTTTCAAGTTCAATCGAGACGAGAACGATTCTAGGAGTTTTTACAAGTTATTTCCATTTTCAAAGAGTAAAGAATGAAGCTATAAGTTGAATTCCACCTCAAATGAGTCAAAAATGAAGCCCCAAATTTTTAAGAATTGTATTCAAGTTCAATCGAGACGAGAATGATTCTAGGAGTTTTTACAAGTTATTTCCTTGTACGAACGAGTCAAGAATGAAGCTATAAGTTGAATTCCACTTCAAATGAGTCAAAAATGACGCCTCAAATTGTTAAGAATTATTTTCAAGTTCAATCGAGACGAGAACGATTCTAGGAGTTTTTACAAGTTATTTCCATGTTCAAAGAGTAAAGAATGAAGCTATAAGTTGATTTCAAGTTCAAATGAGTCAAGAACGGAGTCTCAAATTGTTACGAATTGGTTTCAAGTTCAATCGAGTCGAGAATGATTCTAGGAGTTCTTACAAGTTATTTCCATGTTCAAAGAGTAAAGAATGAAGCTATAAGTTGATTTCAAGTTCAAATGAGTCAAGAATGGAGTCTGAAATTGTTACGAATTGGTTTCAAGTTCAATCGAGTCGAGAATGATTCCATGAGTTTTTACAATTTATTTCCACGTACGAACGAGTCAAGAATGAAGCTATAAGTTCAATTCCACTTCAAATGAATAAAAAATGAAGCCCCAAATTGTTAAGAGTTGTTTTCAAGTTCAATCGAGACAAGAATTATTCTAGGAGTTTTTACAAGTTATTTCCATGTTCAAAGAGTAAAGAATGAAGCTATAAGTTGAATTCCACCTCAAATGAGTCAAAAATGAAGCCCCAAATTTTTAAGAATTGTTTTCAAGTTCAATCGAGTCGAGAATGATTCTAGGAGTTTTTACAAGTTATTTCCATGTACGAACGAGTCAAGAATGAAGCTATAAGTTGAATTCCACTTCAAATGAGACAAAAATGAAGCCCTAAATTGTTAAGAATTGTTTTGAAGTTCAATCGAGTCGAGAATGATTCTAGGAGTTTTTACAGGTTATTTCCATGTACGAACGAGTCAAGAATGAAGCTATAAGTTGAATTCCACTTCAAATGAGTCAAAAATGACGCCTCAAATTGTTAAGAATTGTTTTCATGTTCAATCGAGACGAGAACGATTCTAGGAGTTTTTACAAGTTATTTCCATGTTCAAAGAGTAAAGAATGAAGCTATAAGTTGATTTCAAGTTCAAATGAGTCAAGAACGGAGTCTCAAATTATTACGAATTGGTTTCAAGTTCAATCGAGTCGAGAAGGATTCTAGGAGTTTTTACAAGTTATTTCCATGTTCAAAGAGTAAGGAATGAAGCTATAAGTTGATTCCAAGTTCAAATGAGTCAAGAATGAAGTTTCAAGTTGTTACAAATTGTTTTCAAGTTCAATCGAGTCGAGAATTATTCTAGATGTTTTTACAAGTTATTTCCATGTACGAACGAGTCAAGAATGAAGCTATATGTTGAATTCCACTTCAAATGAGTCAAAAATGACGCCCCAAATTGTTAAGAATTGTTTTCAAGTTCAATCGAGACGAGAACGATTCTAGGAGTTTTTACAAGTTATTTCCATTTTCAAAGAGTAAAGAATGAAGCTATAAGTTGAATTCCACCTCAAATGAGTCAAAAATGAAGCCCCAAATTTTTAAGATTTGTTTTCAAGTTCAATCGAGTCGAGAATGATTCTAGGAGTTTTTACAAGTTATTTCCATGTACGAACGAGTCAAGAATGAAGCTATAAGTTGAATTCCACTTCAAATGAGTCAAAAATGAAGCCCTAAATTGTTAAGAATTGTTTTCAAGTTCAATCGAGACGAGAAAGATTCTAGGAGTTTTTACAAGTTATTTCCTTGTACGAACGAGTCAAGAATGAAGCTATAAGTTGAATTCCACTTCAAATGAGTAAAAAATGAAGCCCCAAATTGTCAAGAATTGTTTTCAAGTTCAATCGAGTCGAGAATGATTCTAGGAATTCTTACAAGTTATTTCCATGTTCAAAGACTAAATAATGAAGCTATAAGTTGATTTCAAGTTCAAATGAGTCAAGAATGGAGTCTCAAATTGTTACAAAATTGTTTCAAGTTCAATCGAGTCGAGAATGATTCTAGGAGTTTTTACAAGTTATTTCCATGTATGAACGAGTCAAGAATGAAGCTATAAGTTGAATTCCACTTCAAATGAGTCAAAAACGAAGCCCCTAATTGTAAAGAATTGTTTTCAAGTTTAATCGGTTCGAGAATGATTCTTGGAGTTTTTACAAGTTATTTCCATGTTCCAAGAGTAAAGAATGAAGCTATAAGTTGATTTCAAATTCAAACGAGTCAAGAATAAAGTCTCAAATTGTTACGAATTGGTTTCTAGTTCAATCGCGTCGAGAATGATTTTAGGAGTTTTTACAAGTTATTTCCATGTACGAATGAGTCAAAAATGAAGCTATAAGTTGAATTCCACTTCAAAAGAGTAAAAAATGAAACCCCAAATTTTTAAGAATTGTTTTCAAGTTCAATCGAGTCGAGAATGATTCTAGGAGTTTTTACAAGTTATTTCCATGTACGAACGACTCAAGAATGAAGCTATAAGTTGAATTCCACTTCAAATGAGTCAAAAATGAAGCCCTAAATTGTTAAGAATTGTTTTCAAGTTCAATCGACTCGAGAATGATTCTAGGAGGTTTTACAGGTTATTTCCATGTACGAACGAGTCAAGAATGAAGCTATAAGTTGAATTCCACTTCAAATGAGTCAAAAATGACGCCTCAAATTGTTAAGAATTGTTTTAAAGTTCAATCGAGACGAGAACGATTCTAGGAATTTTTACAAGTTATTTCCATGTTCAAAGAGTAAAGAATGAAGCTATAAGTTGATTTCAAGTTCAAATGAGTCAAGAATGGAGTCTGAAATTGTTACGAATTGGTTTCAAGTTCAATCGAGTCGAGAATGATTCCATGAGTTTTTACAATTTATTTCCACGTACGAACAAGTCAAGAGTGAAGCTATAAGTTCAATTCCACTTCAAATGAATAAAAAATGAAGCCCCAAATTGTTAAGAGTTGTTTTCAAGTTCAATCGAGACAAGAATTATTCTAGGAGTTTTTACAAGTTATTTCCATGTTCAAAGAGTAAAGAATGAAGCTATAAGTTGAATTCCACCTCAAATGAGTCAAAAATGAAGCCCCAAATTTTTAAGAATTGTTTTCAAGTTCAATCGAGTCGAGAATGATTCTAGGAGTTTTTACAAGTTATTTCCATGTACGAACGAGTCAAGAATGAAGCTATAAGTTGAATTCCACTTCAAATGAGTCAAAAATGAAGCCCTAAATTGTTAAGAATTGTTTTCAAGTTCAATCGAGACGAGAATGATTCTAGGAGTTTTTACAAGTTATTTCCTTGTACGAACGAGTCAAGAATGAAGCTATAAGTTGAATTCCACTTCAAATGAGTAAAAAATGAAGCCCCAAATTGTCAAGAATTGTTTTCAAGTTCAATCGAGTCGAGAATGATTCTAGGAATTCTTACAAGTTATTTCCATGTTCAAAGACTAAATAATGAAGCTATAAGTTGATTTCAAGTTCAAATGAGTCAAGAATGGAGTCTCAAATTGTTACAAAATTGTTTCAAGTTCAATCGAGTCGAGAATGATTCTAGGAGTTTTTACAAGTTATTTCCATGTATGAACGAGTCAAGAATGAAGCTATAAGTTGAATTCCACTTCAAATGAGTCAAAAATGAAGCCCCTAATTGTAAAGAATTGTTTTCAAGTTTAATCGGTTCGAGAATGATTCTTGGAGTTTTTACAAGTTATTTCCATGTTCCAAGAGTAAAGAATGAAGCTATAAGTTGATTTCAAATTCAAACGAGTCAAGAATGAAGTCTCATATTGTTACGAATTGGTTTCTAGTTCAATCGCGTCGAGAATGATTTTAGGAGTTTTTACAAGTTATTTCCATGTACGAATGAGTCAAGAATGAAGCTATAATTTGAATTCCACTTCAAAAGAGTAAAAAATGAAGCCCCAAATTTTTAAGAATTGTTTTCAAGTTCAATCGAGTCGAGAATGATTCTAGGAGTTTTTACAAGTTATTTCCATGTACGAACGAGTCAAGAATGAAGCTATAAGTTGAATTCCACTTCAAATGAGTCAAAAATGAAGCCCTAAATTGTTAAGAATTGTTTTCAAGTTCAATCGAGTCGAGAATGATTCTAGGAGTTTTTACAGGTTATTTCCATGTACGAACGAGTCAAGAATGAAGCTATAAGTTGAATTCCACTTCAAATGAGTCAAAAATGACGCCTCAAATTGTTAAGAATTGTTTTCAAGTTCAATCGAGACGAGAACGATTCTAGGAGTTTTTACAAGTTATTTCCATGTTCAAAGAGTAAAGAATGAAGCTATAAGTTGATTTCAAGTTCAAATGAGTCAAGAACGGAGTCTCAAATTGTTACGAATTGGTTTCAAGTTCAATCGAGTCGAGAATGATTCTATGAGTTTTTACAAGTTATTTCCATGTTCAAAGGGTAAAGAATGAAGCTATAAGTTGATTTCAAGTTCAAATGAGTCAAGAATGAAGTTTCAAGTTGTTACAAATTGTTTTCAAGTTCAATCGAGTCGAGAATGATTCTAGGAGTTTTTACAAGTTATTTCCATGTACTAACGAGTCAAGAATGAAGCTATATGTTGAATTCCACTTCAAATGCGTCAAAAATGACGCCCTAAATTGTTAAGAATTGTTTTCAAGTTCAATCGAGACGAGAACGATTCCAGGAGTTTTTACAAGTTATTTCCATGTACGAACGAGTCAAGAATGAAGCTATAAGTTGAATTCCACTTCAAATGAGTAAAAAATGAAGCCCCAAATTGTCAAGAATTGTTTTCAAGTTCAATCGAGTCGAGAATGATTCTAGGAATTCTTACAAGTTATTTCCATGTTCAAAGACTAAAGAATGAAGCTATAAGTTGATTTCAAGTTCAAATGAGTCAAGAATGAGGTCTCAAATTGTTACGAATTGGTTTCATGTTCAATCGAGACGAGAACGATTCTAGGAGTTTTTACAAGTTATTTCCATGTACGAACGAGTCAAGAATGAAGCTATAAGTTGAATTCCACTTCAAATGAGTCAAAAATGAAGCCCAAAATTGTTAAGAATTGTTTTCAAGTTCAATCGAGACGAGAAAGATTCTAGGAGTTTTTACAAGTTATTTCCTTGTACAAACGAATGAAAAATGAAGCTATAAGTTGAATTCCACTTCAAATGAGTAAAAAATGAAGTCCCAAATTGTCAAGAATTGTTTTCAAGTTCAATCGAGTCGAGAATGATTCTAGGAATTCTTACAAGTTATTTCCATGTTCAAAGACTAAAGAATGAAGCTATAAGTTGATTTCAAGTTCAAATGTGTCAAGAATGGAGTCTCAAATTGTTACAAAATTGTTTCAAGTTCAATCGAGTCGAGAATGATTCTAGGAGTTTTTACAAGTTATTTCCATGTACAAACGAGTCAAGAATGAAGCTATAAGTTGATTCCACTTCAAATGAGTCAAAAATGAAGCCCCAAATTGTTACAAATTGTTTTCAAGTTCAATCGAGTCGAGAATGATTCTTGGAGTTTTTACAAGTTATTTCCATGTTCCAAGAGTAAAGAATGAAGCTATAAGTTGATTTCAATTTCAAACGAGCCAAGGACACAGAGCTACAGCAGCAACAATTAGAGTGCATGTTCTTCGAATTTTTCGAGAAAAAGTTTTCTCCTGCACCTCCTTCAAACAAGCAGCTGGAAAAGATTTTTCTTTAATTACTTCCCTATATCAGCCGTAGTCTATATTGTATCAGCCATATGTTATGGGCTTATTTGTCCTAGACATTATGTTTATTGAGTTGTACTCTCGTTGTTTCTCGCGGGGTATGCCCCTAGAATTGTAATTCTTCTTTCTTTCTATAAAAATTTCTATTTAGCAAAAAAAAAAAAAAAAATTGTTTTCAAGTTCAATCGAGTCGAGAATGATTCTAGGAGTTTTTACAAGTTATTTCCATGTTCAAAGAGTAAAGAATGAAGCTATAAGTTGATTTCAAGTTCAAATGAGTCAAGAATGGAGTCTCAAATTGTTACGAATTGGTTTCAAGTTCAATCGAGTCGAGAATGATTCCATGAGTTTTTACAATTTATTTCCATGTACGAACGAGTCAAGAATGAATCTATAAGTTGAATTCTACTTCAAATGAGTAAAAAATGAAGCCCCAAATTGTTAAGAATTGTTTTCAAGTTCAATCGAGTCGAGAATGATTCTAGGAGTTTTTACAAGTTATTTCCATGTACGAACGAGTCAAGAATGAAGCTATAAGTTGAATTCCACTTCAAATGAGTCAAAAATGAAGCCCCAAATTGTTAAGAATTGTTTTCAAGTTTAATCAAGTAGAGAATGATTCTTGGAGTTTTTACAAGTTATTTCCATGTTCAAAGAGTAAAGAATGAAGCTATAAGTTGATTTCAAGTTCAAATGAGTCAAGAATGGAGTCTCAAATTGTTACGAATTGGTTTCAAGTTCAATCGAGTCGAGAATGATTCCATGAGTTTTTACAATTTATTTCCATGTACGAACGAGTCAAGAAAGAAGCTATAAGTTGAATTCCACTTCAAATGAGTCAAAAATGAAGTCCCAAATTGTTAGGAATTGTTTTCAAGTTCAATCGAGACGAGAATGATTCTAGGAGTTTTTACAAGTTATTTCCATGTTCAAAGAGTAAAGAATGAAGCTATAAGTTGAATTCCACCTCAAATGAGTAAAAAATGAAGCCCCAAATTGTTAAGAATTGTTTTCAAGTTCAATCGAGTCGAGAATGATTCTAGGAGTTTTTACAAGTTATTTCCATGTACGAACGAGTCAAGAATGAAGCTATAAGTTGAATTCCACTTCAAATGAATCAAAAATGACGCCTCAAATTGTTAAGAATTGTTTTCAAGTTCAATCGAGACGAGAACGATTCTAGGAGTTTTTACAAGTTATTTCCATGTTCAAAGAGTAAAGAATGAAGCTATAAGTTGATTTCAAGTTCAAATGAGTCAAGAACGGAGTCTCAAATTGTTACGAATTGGTTTCAAGTTCAATCGAGTCGAGAATGATTCTATGAGTTTTTACAAGTTATTTCCATGTTCAAAGGGTAAAGAATGAAGCTATAAGTTGATTTCAAGTTCAAATGAGTCAAGAATGAAGTTTCAAGTTGTTACAAATTGTTTTCAAGTTCAATCGAGTCGAGATTGATTCTAGGAGTTTTTACAAGTTATTTCCATGTACTAACGAGTCAAGAATGAAGCTATATGTTGAATTCCACTTCAAATGCGTCAAAAATGACGCCCTAAATTGTTAAGAATTGTTTTCAAGTTCAATCGAGACGAGAACGATTCCAGGAGTTTTTACAAGTTATTTCCATGTACGAACGAGTCAAGAATGAAGCTATAAGTTGAATTCCACTTCAAATGAGTAAAAAATGATGCCCCAAATTGTCAAGAATTGTTTTCAAGTTCAATCGAGTCGAGAATGATTCTAGGAATTCTTACAAGTTATTTCCATGTTCAAAGACTAAAGAATGAAGCTATAAGTTGATTTCAAGTTCAAATGAGTCAAGAATGAGGTCTCAAATTGTTACGAATTGGTTTCATGTTCAATCGAGACGAGAACGATTCTAGGAGTTTTTACAAGTTATTTCCATGTACGAACGAGTCAAGAATGAAGCTATAAGTTGAATTCCACTTCAAATGAGTCAAAAATGAAGCCCTAAATTGTTAAGAATTGTTTTCAAGTTCAATCGAGACGAGAAAGATTCTAGGACTTTTTACAAGTTATTTCCTTGTACAAACGAGTGAAAAATGAATCTATAAGTTGAATTCCACTTCAAATGAGTAAAAAATGAAGTCCCAAATTGTCAAGAATTGTTTTCAAGTTCAATCGAGTCGAGAATGATTCTAGGAATTCTTATAAGTTATTTCCATGTTCAAAGACTAAAGAATGAAGCTATAAGTTGATTTCAAGTTCAAATGTGTCAAGAATGGAGTCTCAAATTGTTACAAAATTGTTTCAAGTTCAATCGAGTCGAGAATGATTCTAGGAGTTTTTACAAGTTATTTCCATGTACAAACGAGTCAAGAATGAAGCTATAAGTTGATTCCACTTCAAATGAGTCAAAAATGAAGCCCCAAATTGTTACAAATTGTTTTCAAGTTCAATCGAGTCGAGAATGATTCTTGGAGTTTTTACAAGTTATTTCCATGTTCCAAGAGTAAAGAATGAAGCTATAAGTTGATTTCAATTTCAAACGAGCCAAGGACACAGAGCTACAGCAGCAACAATTAGAGTGCATGTTCTTCGAATTTTCCGAGAAAAAGTTTTCTCCTGCACCTCCTTCAAACAAGCAGCTGGAAAAGATTTTTCTTTAATTACTTCCCTATATCAGCCGTAGTCTATATTGTATCAGCCATATGTTATGGGCTTATTTGTCCTAGACATTATGTTTATTGAGTTGTACTCTCGTTGTTTCTCGCGGGGTATGCCCCTAGAATTGTAATTCTTCTTTCTTTCTATAAAAATTTCTATTTAGCAAAAAAAAAAAAAAAATTGTTTTCAAGTTCAATCGAGTCGAGAATGATTCTAGGAGTTTTTACAAGTTATTTCCATGTTCAAAGAGTAAAGAATGAAGCTATAAGTTGATTTCAAGTTCAAATGAGTCAAGAATGGAGTCTCAAATTGTTACGAATTGGTTTCAAGTTCAATCGAGTCGAGAATGATTCCATGAGTTTTTACAATTTATTTCCATGTACGAACGAGTCAAGAATGAATCTATAAGTTGAATTCTACTTCAAATGAGTAAAAAATGAAGCCCCAAATTGTTAAGAATTGTTTTCAAGTTCAATCGAGTCGAGAATGATTCTAGGAGTTTTTACAAGTTATTTCCATGTACGAACGAGTCAAGAATGAAGCTATAAGTTGAATTCCACTTCAAATGAGTCAAAAATGAAGCCCCAAATTGTTAAGAATTGTTTTCAAGTTTAATCAAGTAGAGAATGATTCTTGGAGTTTTTACAAGTTATTTCCATGTTCAAAGAGTAAAGAATGAAGCTATAAGTTGATTTCAAGTTCAAATGAGTCAAGAACGGAGTCTCAAATTGTTACGAATTGGTTTCAAGTTCAATCGAGTCGAGAATGATTCTATGAGTTTTTACAAGTTATTTCCATGTTCAAAGGGTAAAGAATGAAGCTATAAGTTGATTTCAAGTTCAAATAAGTCAAGAATGAAGTTTCAAGTTGTTACAAATTGTTTTCAAGTTCAATCGAGTCGAGATTGATTCTAGGAGTTTTTACAAGTTATTTCCATGTACTAACGAGTCAAGAATGAAGCTATATGTTGAATTCCACTTCAAATGCGTCAAAAATGACGCCCTAAATTGTTAAGAATTGTTTTCAAGTTCAATCGAGACGAGAACGATTCCAGGAGTTTTTACAAGTTATTTCCATGTACGAACGAGTCAAGAATGAAGCTATAAGTTGAATTCCACTTCAAATGAGTAAAAAATGAAGCCCCAAATTGTCAAGAATTGTTTTCAAGTTCAATCGAGTCGAGAATGATTCTAGGAATTCTTACAAGTTATTTCCATGTTCAAAGACTAAAGAATGAAGCTATAAGTTGATTTCAAGTTCAAATGAGTCAAGAATGAGGTCTCAAATTGTTACGAATTGGTTTCATGTTCAATCGAGACGAGAACGATTCTAGGAGTTTTTACAAGTTATTTCCATGTACGAACGAGTCAAGAATGAAGCTATAAGTTGAATTCCACTTCAAATGAGTCAAAAATGAAGCCCTAAATTGTTAAGAATTGTTTTCAAGTTCAATCGAGACGAGAAAGATTCTAGGACTTTTTACAAGTTATTTCCTTGTACAAACGAGTGAAAAATGAATCTATAAGTTGAATTCCACTTCAAATAAGTAAAAAATGAAGCCCCAAATTGTCAAGAATTTTTTTCAAGTTCAATCGAGTCAAGAATGATTCTAGGAATTCTTACAAGTTATTTCCAGGTTCAAAGACTAAATAATGAAGCTATAAGTTGATTTAAAGTTCAAATGAGTCAAGAATGGAGTCTCAAATTGTTACAAAATTGTTTCAAGTTCAATCGAGTCGAGAATGATTCTAGGAGTTTTTACAAGTTATTTCCATGTACGAACGAGTAAAGAATGAAGCTATAAGTTGAATTCCACCTCAAATGAGTCAAAAATGAAGCCCCAAATTTTTAAGAATTGTTTTCAAGTTCAATCGAGTCGAGAAAGATTCTAGGAATTCCTACAAGTTATTTCCAGGTTCAAAGACTAAATAATGAAGCTATAAGTTGATTTCAAGTTTAAATGAGTCAAGAATGGAGTCTCAAATTGTTACAAAATTGTTTCAAGTTCAATCGAGTCGAGAATGATTCTAGGAGTTTTTACAAGTTACTTTCATGTACGAACGAGTCAAGAATGAAGCTATAAGTTGAATTCCACTTCAAATGAGTCAAAAATGAAGCCCTAAATTGTTAAGAATTGTTTTCAAGTTCAATCGAGACGAGAATGATTCTAGGAGTTTTTACAAATTATTTCCTTGTACGAACGAGTCAAGAATGAAGCTATAAGTTGAATTCCACTTCAAATGAGTAAAAAAGGAAGGCCCAAATTGTCAAGAATTGTTTTCAAGTTCAATCGAGTCAAGAATGATTCTAGGAATTCTTTCAAGTTATTTCCAGGTTCAAAGACTAAATAATGAAGCTATAAGTTGATTTCAAGTTCAAATGAGTCAAGAATGGAGTCTCAAATTGTTACAAAATTGTTTCAAGTTCAATCGAGTCCAGAATGATTCTAGGAGTTTTTACAAGTTATTTCCATGTACGAACGAGTAAAGAATGAAGCTATAAGTTGAATTCCACCTCAAATGAGTCAAAAATGAAGCCCCAAATTTTTAAGAATTGTTTTCAAGTTCAATCGAGTCGAGAAAGATTCTAGGAATTCTTACAAGTTATTTCCATGTTCAAAGAGTAAAGAATGAAGCTTTAAGTTGAATTCCACCTCAAATGAGTCAAAAATGAAGCACCAAATTTTTAAGAATTGTTTTCAAGTTCAATCGAGTCGATAATGATTCTAGGAGTTTTTACAAGTTATTTCCATGTACGAACGAGTCAAGAAAGAAGCTATAAGTTGAATTCCACTTCAAATGAGTCAAAAATGAAGCCCTAAATTGTTAAGAATTGTTTTCAAGTTCAATCGAGACGAGAATGATTCTAGGAGTTTTTACAAGTTATTTCCTTGTACGAACGAGTCAAGAATGAAGCTATAAGTTGAATTCCACTTCAAATGAGTAAAAAATGAAGCCCCAAATTGTCAAGAATTGTTTTCAAGTTCAATCGAGTCAAGAATGATTCTAGGAATTCTTACAAGTTATTTCCATGTTCAAAGACTAAATAATGAAGCTATAAGTTGATTTCAAGTTCAAATGAGTCAAGAATGGAGTCTCAAATTGTTACAAAATTGTTTCAAGTTCAATCGAGTCGAGAATGATTCTAGGAGTTTTTACAAGTTATTTCCATGTACGAACGAGTAAAGAATGAAACTATAAGTTGAATTCCACCTCAAATGAGTCAAAAATGAAGCCCCAAATTTTTAAGAATTGTTTTCAAGTTCAATCGAGTCGAGAAAGATTCTAGGAATTCTTACAAGTTATTTCCAGGTTCAAAGACTAAATAATGAAGCTATAAGTTGATTTCAAGTTCAAATGAGTCAAGAATGGAGTCTCAAATTGTTACAAAATTGTTTCAAGTTCAATCGAGTCGAGAATGATTCTAGGAGTTTTTACAAGTTACTTCCATGTACGAACGAGTCAAGAATGAAGCTATAAGTTGAATTCCACTTCAAATGAGTCAAAAATGAAGCCCTAAATTGTTAAGAATTGTTTTCAAGTTCAATCGAGACGAGAATGATTCTAGGAGTTTTTACAAATTATTTCCTTGTACGAACGAGTCAAGAATGAAGCTATAAGTTGAATTCCACTTCAAATGAGTAAAAAATGAAGCCCCAAATTGTCAAGAATTGTTTTCAAGTTCAATCGAGTCAAGAATGATTCTAGGAATTCTTACAAGTTATTTCCAGGTTCAAAGACTAAATAATGAAGCTATAAGTTGATTTCAAGTTCAAATGAGTCAAGAATGGAGTCTCAAATTGTTACAAAATTGTTTCAAGTTCAATCGAGCCGAGAATGATTCTAGGAGTTTTTACAAGTTATTTCCATGTACGAACGAGTAAAGAATGAAGCTATAAGTTGAATTCCACCTCAAATGAGTCAAAAATGAAGCCCCAAATTTTTAAGAATTGTTTTCAAGTTCAATCGAGTCGAGAAAGATTCTAGGAATTCTTACAAGTTATTTCCATGTTCAAAGAGTAAAGAATGAAGCTTTAAGTTGAATTCCACCTCAAATGAGTCAACAATGAACACCAAATTTTTAAGAATTGTTTTCAAGTTCAATCGAGACGAGAATGATTCTAGGAGTTTTTACAAGTTATTTCCTTGTACGAACGAGTCAAGAATGAAGCTATAAGTTGAATTCCACTTCAAATGAGTAAAAAATGAAGCCCCAAATTGTCAAGAATTGTTTTCAAGTTCAATCGAGTCGAGAATGATTCTAGGAATTCTTATAAGTTATTTCCATGTTCAAAGACTAAATAATGAAGCTATAAGTTGATTTCAAGTTCAAATGAGTCAAGAATGGAGTCTCAAATTGTTACAAAATTATTTCAAGTTCAATCGAGTTGAGAATGATTCTAGGAGTTTTTACAAGTTACTTTCATGTACGAACGAGTCAAGAATGAAGCTATAAGTTGAATTCCACTTCAAATGAGACAAAAATGAAGCCCCAAATTGTTAAGAATTGTTTTCAAGTTTAATCGGTTCGAGAATGATTCTTGGAGTTTTTACAAGTTATTTCCATGTTCCAAGAGTAAAGAATGAAGCTATAAGTTGATTTCAAATTCAAACGAGTCAAGAATGAAGTCTCAAATTGTTACGAATTGGTTTCTAGTTCAATCGCGTCGAGAATGATTTTAGGAGTTTTTACAAGTTATTTCCATGTACGAACGAGTCAAGAATGAAGCTATAAGTTGAATTCCACTTCAAATGAGTCAAAAATGAAGCCCTAAATTGTTAAGAATTGTTTTCTAGTTCAATCGAGTCGAGAATGATTCTAGGAGTTTTTACAGGTTATTTCCATGTACGAACGAGTCAAGAATGAAGCTATAAGTTGAATTCCACTTCAAATGAGTCAAAAATGACGCCTCAAATTGTTAAGAATTGTTTTCAAGTTCAATCGAGACGAAAACGATTCTAGGAGTTTTTACAAGTTATTTCCATGTTCAAAGGGTAAAGAATGAAGCTATAAGTTGATTTCAAGTTCAAATGAGTCAAGAATGAAGTTTCAAGTTGTTACAAATCGTTTTCAAGTTAATTCGAGTCGAGAATGATTCTAGGTATTTTTACAAGTTATTTCCATGTACGAACGAGTCAAGAATGAAGCTATAAGTTGAATTCCACTTCAAATGAGTCAAAAATGAAGCCCTAAATTGTTAAGAATTGTTTTCTAGTTCAATCGAGTCGAGAATGATTCTAGGAGTTTTTACAGGTTATTTCCATGTACGAACGAGTCAAGAATGAAGCTATAAGTTGAATTCCACTTCAAATGAGTCAAAAATGATACCTCAAATTGTTAAGAATTGTTTTCAAGTTCAAACGAGACGAGAACGATTCTAGGAGTTTTTACAAGTTATTTCCATGTTCAAAGAGTAAAGAATGAAGCTATAAGTTGATTTCAAGTTCAAACGAGTCAAGAACGGAGTCTCAAATTGTTACGAATTGGTTTCAAGTTCAATCGAGTCGAGAATGATTCTAGGAGTTTTTACAAGTTATTTCCATGTTCAAAGGGTAAAGAATGAAGCTATAAGTTGATTTCAAGTTCAAATGAGTCAAGAATGAAATTTCAAGTTGTTACAAATTGTTTTCAAGTTCAATCGAGACGAGAATGATTCTAGGAGTTTTTACAAGTTATTTCCATGTTCAAAGAGTAAAGAATGAACCTATAAGTTGAATTCCACTTCAAATGAGTCAAAAATGACGCCTCAAATTGTTAAGAATTGTTTTCAAGTTCAATCGAGACGAGAACGATTCTAGGAGTTTTTACAAGTTATTTCCATGTTCAAAGAGTAAAGAATGAAGCTATAAGTTGAATTCCACCTCAAATGAGTCAAAAATGAAGCCCCAAATTTTTAAGAATTGTTTTCAAGTTCAATCGAGTCGAGAATGATTCTAGGAGTTATTACTAGTTATTTCCATGTACGAACGAGTCAAGAATGAAGCTATATGTTGAATTCCACTTCAAATGAGTCAAAAATGAAGCCGTAAATTGTTAATAATTGTTTTCAAGTTCAATCGACACGAGAATGATTCTAGGAGTTTTTACAAGTTATTTCCTTGTACGAACGAGTCAAGAATGAAGCTATAAGTTGAATTCCACTTCAAATGAGTCAAAAATGATACCTCAAATTGTTAAGAATTGTTTTCAAGTTCAAACGAGACGAGAACGATTCTAGGAGTTTTTACAAGTTATTTCCATGTTCAAAGAGTAAAGAATGAAGCTATAAGTTGATTTCAAGTTCAAACGAGTCAAGAACGGAGTCTCAAATTGTTACGAATTGGTTTCAAGTTCAATCGAGTCGAGAAAGATTCTAGGAGTTTTTACAAGTTATTTCCATGTTCAAAGGGTAAAGAATGAAGCTATAAGTTGATTTCAAGTTCAAATGAGTCAAGAATGAAATTTCAAGTTGTTACAAATTGTTTTCAAGTTCAATCGAGTCGAGAATGATTCTAGGAGTTTTTACAAGTTATTTCCATGTACTAACGAGTCAAGAATGAAGCTATATGTTGAATTCCACTTCAAAAGAGTCAAAAATGAAGCCCTAAATTGTTAAGAATTGTTTTCAAGTTCAATCGAGACGAGAATGATTCTAGGAGTTTTTACAAGTTATTTCCTTGTACGAACGAGTCAAGAATGAAGCTATAAGTTGAATTCCACTTCAAATGAGTAAAAAATGAAGCCCCAAATTGTCAAGAATTGTTTTCAAGTTCAATCGAGTCAAGAATGATTCTAGGAATTCTTACAAGTTATTTCCATGTTCAAAGACTAAATAATGAAGCTATAAGTTGATTTCAAGTTCAAATGAGTCATGAATGGAGTCTCAAATTGTTACAAAATTGTTTCAAGTTCAATCGAGTCGAGAATGATTCTAGGAGTTTTTACAAGTTATTTCCATGTACGAACGAGTAAAGAATGAAGCTATAAGTTGAATTCCACCTCAAATGAGTCAAAAATGAAGCCCCAAATTTTTAAGAATTGTTTTCAAGTTCAATCGAGTCGAGAAAGATTCTAGGAATTCTTACAAGTTATTTCCAGGTTCAAAGACTAAATAATGAAGCTATAAGTTGATTTCAAGTTCAAATGAGTCAAGAATGGAGTCTCAAATTATTACAAAATTATTTCAAGTTCAATCGAGTCGAGAATGATTCTAGGAGTTTTTACAAGTTATTTCCATGTACGAACGAGTCAAGAATGAAGCTATAAGTTTAATTCCACTTCAAATGAGTCAAAAATGAAGCCCCAAATTGTTAAGAATTGTTTTCAAGTTTAATCGGTTCGAGAATGATTCTTGGAGTTTTTACAAGTTATTTCCATGTTCCAAGAGTAAAGAATGAAGCTATAAGTTGATTTCAAATTCAAACGAGTCAAGAATGAAGTCTCAAATTGTTATGAATTGGTTTCTAGTTCAATCGCGTCGAGAATGATTTTAGGAGTTTTTACAAGTTATTTCCATGTACGAACGAGTCAAGAATGAAGTTATAAGTTGAATTCAACTTCAAATGAGTCAAAAATGAAGCCCTAAACTGTTAAGAATTGTTTTCTAGTTCAATCGAGTCGAGAATGATTCTAGGAGTTTTTACAGGTTATTTCCATGTACGAACGAGTCAAGAATGAAGCTATAAGTTGAATTCCACTTCAAATGAGTCAAAAATGACACCTCAAATTGTTAAGAATTGTTTTCAAGTTCAATCGAGACGAGAACGATTCTAGGAGTTTTACAAGTTATTTCCATGTTCAAAGAGTAAAGAATGAAGCTATAAGTTGATTTCAAGTTCAAACGAGTCAAGAACGGAGTCTCAAATTGTTACGAATTGGTTTCAAGTTCAATCGAGTCGAGAATGATTCTAGGAGTTTTTACAAGTTATTTCCATGTTCAAAGGGTAAAGAATGAAGCTATAAGTTGATTTCAAGTTCAAATGAGTCAAGAATGAAATTTCAAGTTGTTACAAATTGTTTTCAAGTTCAATCGAGTCGAGAATGATTCTAGGAGTTTTTACAAGTTATTTCCATGTACGAACGAGTCAAGAATGAAGCTATATGTTGAATTCCACTTCAAATGAGTCAAAAATGACGCCCCAAATTGTTAAGAATTGTTTTCAAGTTCAATCGAGACGAGAACGATTCTAGGAGTTTTTACAAGTTATTTCCATGTACGAACGAGTCAAGAATGAAGCTATATGTTGAATTCCACTTCAAATGAGTAAAAAATGAAGCCCCAAATTGTTAAGAATTGTTTTCAAGTTAAATCGAGACGAGAATGATTCTAGGAGTTTTTACAAGTTATTTCCATGTACGAAGGAGTCAAGAATGAAGCTATAAGTTGAATTCCACTTCAAATGAGTGAAAAATGAAGCCCCAAATTGTCAAGAATTGTTTTCAAGTTCAATCGAGTCGAGAATGATTCTAGGAATTCTTACAAGTTATTTCCAAGTTCAAAGACTAAAGAATGAAGCTATAAGTTGATTTCAAGTTCAAATGAGTCAAGAATGAGGTCTCAAATTGTTACGAATTGGTTTCATGTTCAATAGAGACGAGAACGATTCTAGGAGTTTTTACAAGTTATTTCCATGTACGAACGAGTCAAGAATGAAGCTATAAGTTGAATTCCACTTCAAATGAGTCAAAAATGAAGCCCTAAATTGTTAAGAATTGTTTTCAAGTTTAATCGAGACGAGAATGATTCTAGGAGTTTTTACAAGTTATTTCCTTGTACGAACGAGTCAAGAATGAAGCTATAAGTTGAATTCCACTTCAAATGAGTAAAAAATGAAGCCCCAAATTGTCAAGAATTGTTTTCAAGTTCAATCGAGTCCAGAATGATTCTAGGAATTCTTACAAGTTATTTCCAGGTTCAAGGACTAAATAATGAAGCTATAAGTTGATTTCAAGTTCAAATGAGTCAAGAATGACGTCTCAAATTGTTACGAATTGGTTTCATGTTCAATAGAGACGAGAACGATTCTAGGAGTTTTTACAAGTTATTTCCATGTACGAACGAGTCAAGAATGAAGCTATAAGTTGAATTCCACTTCAAATGAGTCAAAAATGAAGCCCTAAATTGTTAAGAATTGTTTTCAAGTTCAATCGAGACGAGAATGATTCTAGGAGTTTTTACAAGTTATTTCCTTGTACGAACGAGTCAAGAATGAAGCTATAAGTTGAATTCCACTTCAAATGAGTAAAAAATGAAGCCCCAAATTGTCAAGAATTGTTTTCAAGTTCAATCGAGTCAAGAATGATTCTAGGAATTCTTACAAGTTATTTCCAGGTTCAAAGACTAAATAATGAAGCTATAAGTTGATTTCAAGTTCAAATGAGTCAAGAATGGAGTCTCAAATTGTTACAAAATTGTTTCAAGTTCAATCGAGTCGAGAATGATTCTAGGAGTTTTTACAAGTTATTTCCATGTACGAACGAGTAAAGAATGAAGCTATAAGTTGAATTCCACCTCAAATGAGTCAAAAATGAAGCCCCAAATTTTTAAGAATTGTTTTCAAGTTCAATCGAGTAGAGAAAGATTCTAGGAATTCTTTCAAATTATTTCCAGGTTCAAAGACTAAATAATGAAGCTATAAGTTGATTTCAAGTTCAAATGAGTCAAGAATGGAGTCTCAAATTGTTACAAAATTGTTTCAAGTTCAATCGAGCCGAGAATGATTCTAGGAGTTTTTACAAGTTATTTCCATGTACGAACGAGTGAAGAATGAAGCTATAAGTTGAATTCCACTTCAAATGAGTCAAGAATGACGCCTCAAATTGTTAAGAATTGTTTTCGAGTTCAATCGAGACGAGAACGATTCTAGGAGTTTTACAAGTTATTTCCATGTTCAAAGAGTAAAGAATGAAGCTATAAGTTGATTTCAAGTTCAAACGAGTCAAGAACGGAGTCTCAAATTGTTACGAATTGGTTTCAAGTTCAATCGAGTCGAGAATGATTCTAGTAGTTTTTACAAGTTATTTCCATGTACGAACGAGTCAAGAATGAAGCTATAAGTTGAATTCCACTTCAAATGAGTCAAAAATGAAGCCCCAAATTGTTAAGAATTGTTTTCAAGTTTAATCGGTTCGAGAATGATTCTTGGAGTTTTTACAAGTTATTTCCATGTTCCAAGAGTAAAGAATGAAGCTATAAGTTGATTTCAAATTCAAACGAGTCAAGAATGAAGTCTCAAATTGTTATGAATTGGTTTCTAGTTCAATCGCGTCGAGAATGATTTTAGGAGTTTTTACAAGTTATTTCCATGTACGAACGAGTCAAGAATGAAGTTATAAGTTGAATTCCACTTCAAATGAGTCAAAAATGAAGCCCCAAATTGTCAAGAATTGTTTTCAAGTTCAATCGAGTCGAGAATGATTCTAGGAATTCTTACAAGTTATTTCCATGTTCAAAGACTAAAGAATGAAGCTATAAGTTGATTTCAAGTTCAAATGAGTCAAGAATGAGGTCTCAAATTGTTACGAATTGGTTTCATGTTCAATAGAGACGAGAACGATTCTAGGAGTTTTTACAAGTTATTTCCATGTACGAACGAGTCAAGAATGAAGCTATAAGTTGAATTCCTCTTCAAATGAGTCAAAAATGAAGCCCTAAATTGTTAAGAATTGTTTTCAAGTTCAATCGAGACGAGAATGATTCTAGGAGTTTTTACAAGTTATTTGCTTGTACGAACGAGTCAAGAATGAAGCTATAAGTTGAATTCCACTTCAAATGAGTCAAAAATGAAGCCCCAAATTGTTAAGAATTGTTTTCAAGTTTAATCGGTTCGAGAATGATTTTTGGAGTTTTTACAAGTTATTTCCATGTTCCAAGAGTAAAGAATGAAGCTATAAGTTGATTTCAAATTCAAACGAGTCAAGAATGAAGTCTCAAATTGTTACGAATTGGTTTCTAGTTCAATCGCGTCGAGAATGATTTTAGGAGTTTTTACAAGTTATTTCCATGTACGAACGAGTCAAGAATGAAGCTATAAGTTGAATTCCACTTCAAATGAGTCAAAAATGAAGCCCTAAATTGTTAAGAATTGTTTTCATGTTCAATCGAGTCGAGAATGATTCTAGGAGTTTTTACAGGTTATTTCCATGTACGAACGAGTCAAGAATGAAGCTATAAGTTGAATTCCACTTCAAATGAGTCAAAAATGACGCCTCAAATTGTTAAGAATTGTTTTCAAGTTCAATCGAGACGAGAATGATTCTTGGAGTTTTTACAAGTTATTTCCGTGTTCAAAGGGTAAAGAATGAAGCTATAAGTTGATTTCAAGTTCAAATGAGTCAAGAATGAAGTTTCAAGTTGTTACAAATTGTTTTCAAGTTCAATCGAGTCGAGAATGATTCTAGGTGTTTTTACAAGTTATTTCCATGTACGAACGAGTCAAGAATGAAGCTATATGTTGAATTCCACTTCAAATGAGTCAAAAATGACGCCCCAAATTGTTAAGAATTGTTTTCAAGTTCAATCGAGACGAGAACGATTCTAGGAGTTTTTACAAGTTATTTCCATGTTCAAAGAGTAAAGAATGAAGCTATAAGTTGAATTCCACCTCAAATGAGTCAAAAATGAAGCCCCAAATTTTTAAGAATTGTTTTCAAGTTCAATCGAGTCGAGAATGATTCTAGGAGTTATTACTAGTTATTTCCATGTACGAACGAGTTAAGAATGAAGCTATATGTTGAATTCCACTTCAAATGATTCAAAAACGAAGCCCTAAATTGTTAAGAATTGTTTTCAAGTTCAATCGAGACGAGAATGATTCTAGGAGTTTTTACAAGTTATTTCCTTGTACGAACGAGTCAAGAATGAAGCTATAAGTTGAATTCCACTTCAAATGAGTAAAAAATGAAGCCCCCCCCAAATTGTCAAGAATTGTTTTCAAGTTCAATCGAGTCGAGAATGATTCTAGGAATTCTTACAAGTTATTTCCATGTTCAAAGAGTGAAGAATGAAGCTATAAGTTGAATTCCACCTCAAATGAGTCAAAAAAGAAGCCCCAAATTTTTAAGAATTGTTTTCAAGTTCAATCGAGTCGAGAATGATTCTAGGAGTTTTTACAAGTTATTTCCATGTACGAACGAGTCAAGAATGAAGCTATATGTTGAATTCCACTTCAAATGAGTAAAAAATGAAGCCCCAAATTGTCAAGAATTGCTTTCAAGTTCAATCGAGTCGAGAATGATTCTAGGAATTCTTACAAGTTATTTCCATGTTCAAAGACTAAATAATGAAGCTATAAGTTGATTTCAAGTTCAAATGAGTCAAGAATGGAGTCTTAAATTGTTACAAAATTGTTTCAAGTTCAATCGAGTCGAGAATAATTCTAGTAGTTTTTACAAGTTATTTCCATGTACGAACGAGTCAAGAATGAAGCAATAAGTTGAATTCCACTTCAAATGAGTCAAAAATGAAGCCCCAAATTGTTAAGAATGGTTTTCAAGTTTAATCGATTCGAGAATAATTCTTGGAGTTTTTACAAGTTATTTCCATGTTCCAAGAGTAATGAATGAAGCTATAAGTTGATTTCAAATTCAAACGAGTCAAGAATGAAGTCTCAATTTGTTACGAATTGGTTTCTAGTTCAATCGCGTCAAGAATGATTTTAGGAGTTTTTACAAGTTATTTCCATGTACGAACGAGTCAAGAATGAAGTTATAAGTTGAATTCCACTTCAAATGAGTCAAAAATGACGCCCTAAATTGTTAAGAATTGTTTTCAAGTTCAATCGAGACGAGAAAGATTCTAGGAGTTTTTACAAGTTATTTCCTTATACAAACGAGTCAAGAATGAAGCTATAAGTTGAATTTCACCTCAAATGAGTAAAAAATGAAGCCCAAATAGGTAAGAATTGTTTTCAAGTTCAATCGAGTCGAGAATGATTCTAGGAGTTTTTACAGTTTATTTCCATGTACGAATGAGTCAAGAATGAAGCTATAAGTTGAATTCCACTGCAAATGAGTCAAAAATGACGCCTCAAATTGTTAAGAATTGTTTTCAAGTTCAATCGAGACGAGAACGATTCTAGGAGTTTTTACAAGTTATTTCCATGTTCAAAGAGTAAAGAATGAAGCTATAAGTTGATTTCAAGTTCAAATGAGTCAAGAATGAAGTTTCAAGTTGTTACGAATTGTTTTCAAGTTCAATCGAGTCAAGAATGATTTTAGGAGTTTTTACAAGTTATTTCCATGTACTAACGAGTGAAGAATGAAGCTATCTGTTGAATTCCACTTCAAAGGAGTCAAAAATGACGCCCTAAATTGTTAAGAATTGTTTTCAAGTTCAATCGAGACGAGAACGATTCTAGGAGTTTTTACAAGTTATTTCCATGTACGAACGAGTCAAGAATGAAGCTATAAGTTGAATTCCACTTCAAATGAGTCAAAAATGAAGCCCTAAATTGTTAAGAATTTTTTCAAGTTCAATCGAGACGAGAAAGATTCTAGGAGTTTTTACAAGTTATATCCTTGTACAAACGAGTCAAGAATGAAGCCATAAGTTGAATTCCACTTCAAATGAGTAAAAAATGAAGCCCCAAATTGTCAAGAATTGTTTTCAAGTTCAATCGAGTCGAGAATGATTCTAGGAATTCTTACAAGTTATTTCCATGTTCAAAGACTAAAGAATGAAGCTATAAGTTGATTTCAAGTTCAAATGAGTCAAGAATGAGGTCTCAAATTGTTACGAATTGGTTTCATGTTCAATCGAGACGAGAACGATTGTAGGAGTTTTTACAAGTTATTTCCATGTACGAACGAGTCAAGAATGAAGCTATAAGTTGAATTCCACTTCAAATGAGTCAAAAATTAAGCCCTAAATTGTTAAGAATTGTTTTCAAGTTCAATCCAGACGAGAAAGATTCTAAGAGTTTTTACAAGTTATTTCCTTGTACAAACGAGTCAAGAATGAAGCTATAAGTTGAATTCCACTTCAAATGAGTAAAAAATGAAGCCCCAAATTGTCAAGAATTGTTTTCAAGTTCAATCGAGTCGAGAATAATTCTAGGAATTCTTACAAGTTATTTCCATGTTCAAAGACTAAAGAATGAAGCTATAAGTTGATTTCAAGTTCAAATGAGTCAAGAATGGAGTCTCAATTTGTTACAAAATTCTTTCAAGTTCAATCGAGTCGAGAATGATTCTAGGAGTTTTTACAAGTTATTTCCATGTACGAACGAGTCAAGAATGAAGCTATAAGTTGAATTCCACTTCAAATGAGTCAAAAATGAAGCCCCAAATTGTCAAGAATTGTTTTCAAGTTCAATCGAGTCGAGAATGATTCTAGGAATTCTTACAAGTTATTTCCATGTTCAAAGACTAAAGAATGAAGCTATAAGTTGATTTCAAGTTCAAATGAGTCAAGAATGAGGTCTGAAATTGTTACGAATTGGTTTCAAGTTCAATCGAGTCGAGAATGATTCCATGAGTGTTTACAATTTATTTCCATGTACGAACAAGTCAAGAATGAAGCTATAAGTTGAATTCCACTTCAAATGAGTAAAAAATGAAGCCCCAAATTGTTAAGAATTGTTTTCAAGTTCAATCGAGACGAGAATGATTCTAGGAGTTTTTACATGTTATTTCCATGTACGAACGAGTCAAGAATGAAGCTATAAGTTGAATTCCACCTCAAATGAGTAAAAAATGAAGCCCCAAATTGTTAAGAATTGTTTTCAAGTTCAATCGAGTCGAGAATGATTCTAGGAGTTTTTACAAGTTATTTCGAAGTACGAACGAGTCAAGAATGAAGCTATAAGTTGAATTCCACTTCAAATGAGTCAAAAATGACGCCTCAAATTGTTAAGAATTGTTTTCAAGTTCAATCGAGACGAGAACGATTCTAGGAGTTTTTACAAGTTATTTCCATGTTCCAAGAGTAAAGAATGAAGCTATAAGTTGATTTCAAATTCAAACGAGTCAAGAATGAAGTCTCAAATTGTTACGAATTGGTTTCTAGTTCAATCGCGTCGAGAATGATTCTAGGAGTTTTTACAAGTTATTTCCATGTTCAAAGGGTAAAGAATGAAGCTATAAGTTGATTTCAAGTTCAAATGAGTCAAGAATGAAGTTTCAAGTTGTTACAAATTGTTTTCAAGTTCAATCGAGTCGAGAATGATTCTAGGAGTTTTTACAAGTTATTTCCATGTACTAACGAGTCAAGAATGAAGCTATATGTTGAATTCCACTTCAAATGAGTCAAAAATGACGCCCCAAATTGTTAAGAATTGTTTTCAAGTGCAATCGAGACGAGAACGATTCTAGGAGTTTTTACAAGTTATTTCCATGTACGAACGAGTCAAGAATGAAGCTATAAGTTGAATTCCACTTCAAATGAGTCAAAAATGAAGCCCCAAATTGTTAAGAATTGTTTTCAAGTTTAATCGGTTCGAGAATGATTCTTGGAGTTTTTACAAGTTATTTCCATGTTCCAAGAGTAAAGAATGAAGCTATAAGTTGATTTCAAATTCAAACGAGTCAAGAATGAAGTCTCAAATTGTTACGAATTGGTTTCTAGTTCAATCGCGTCGAGAATGATTTTAGGAGTTTTTACAAGTTATTTCCATGTACGAACGAGTCAAGAATGAAGCTATAAGTTGAATTCCACTTCAAATGAGTCAAAAATGAAGCCCTAAATTGTTAAGAATTGTTTTCAAGTTCAATAGAGTCGAGAATGATTCTAGGAGTTTTTACAGGTTATTTCCATGTACGAACGAGTCAAGAATGAAGCTATAAGTTGAATTCCACTTCAAATGAGTCAAAAATGACGCCTCAAATTGTTAAGAATTGTTTTCAAGTTCAATCGAGATGAGAACGATTCTAGGAGTTTTTACAAGTTATTTCCATGTTCAAAGGGTAAAGAATGAAGCTATAAGTTGATTTCAAGTTCAAATGAGTCAAGAATGAAGTTTCAAGTTGTTACAAATTGTTTTCAAGTTCAATCGAGACGAGAATGATTCTAGGAGTTTTTACAAATTATTTCCTTGTACGAACGAGTCAAGAATGAAGCTATAAGTTGAATTCCACTTCAAATGAGTAAAAAATGAAGCCCCCCCCCCCAAATTGTCAAGAATTGTTATCAAGTTCAATCGAGTCGAGAATGATTCTAGGAATTCTTACAAGTTATTTCCATGTTCAAAGAGTGAAGAATGAAGCTATAAGTTGAATTCCACCTCAAATGAGTCAAAAAAGAAGCCCCAAATTTTTAAGAATTGTTTTCAAGTTCAATCGAGTCGAGAATGATTCTAGGAGTTTTTACAAGTTATTTCCATGTACGAACGAGTCAAGAATGAAGCTATATGTTGAATTCCACTTCAAATGAGTAAAAAATGAAGCCCCAAATTGTCAAGAATTGCTTTCAAGTTCAATCGAGTCGAGAATAATTCTAGGAATTCTTACAAGTTATTTCCATGTTCAAAGACTAAATAATGAAGCTATAAGTTGATTTCAAGTTCAAATGAGTCAAGAATGGAGTCTTAAATTGTTACAAAATTGTTTCAAGTTCAATCGAGTCGAGAATGATTCTAGGAGTTTTTACAAGTTATTTCCATGTACGAACGAGTCAAGAATGAAGCTATAAGTTGAATTCCACTTCAAATGAGTCAAAAATGAAGCCCCAAATTGTTAAGAATGGGTTTCAAGTTTAATCGATTCGAGAATGATTCTTGGAGTTTTTACAAGTTATTTCCATGTTCCAAGAGTAAAGAATGAAGCTATAAGTTGATTTCAAATTCAAACGAGTCAAGAATGAAGTCTCAATTTGTTACGAATTGGTTTCTAGTTCAATCGCGTCGAGAATGATTTTAGGAGTTTTTACAAGGTATTTCCATGTACGAACGAGTCACGAATGAAGTTATAAGTTGAATTCCACTTCAAATGAGTCAAAAATGACGCCCTAAATTGTTAAGAATTGTTTTCAAGTTCAATCGAGACTAGAAAGATTCTAGGAGTTTTTACAAGTTATTTCTTTATACAAACGAGTCAAGAATGAAGCTATAAGTTGAATTCCACCTCAAATGAGTAAAAAATGAAGCCCAAATTGGTAAGAATTGTTTTCAAGTTCAATCGAGTCGAGAATGATTCTAGGAGTTTTTACAGTTTATTTCCATGTACGAATGAGTCAAGAATGAAGCTATAAGTTGAATTCCACTACAAATGAGTCAAAAATGACGCCTCAAATTGTTAAGAATTGTTTTCAAGTTCAATCGAGACGAGAACGATTCTAGGAGTTTTTACAGGTTATTTCCATGTTCAAAGAGTAAAGAAGGAAGCTATAAGTTGATTTCAAGTTCAAATGAGTCAAGAATGAAGTTTTAAGTTGTTACGAATTGTTTTCAAGTTCAATCGAGTCAAGAATGATTTTAGGAGTTTTTACAAGTTATTTCCATGTACTAACGAGTCAAGAATGAAGCTATCTGTTGAATTCCACTTCAAATGGGTCAAAAATGACGCCCCAAATTGTTAAGAATTGTTTTCAAGTTCGATCGAGACGAGAACGATTCTAGGAGTTTTTACAAGTTATTTCCATGTACGAACGAGTCAAGAATGAAGCTATAAGTTGAATTCCACTTCAAATGAGTAAAAAATGAAGCCCTAAATTGTTAAGAATTGTTTTCAAGTTCAATTGAGACGAGAAGGATTCTAGGAGTTTTTACAAGTTATTTCCATGTACAAACGAGTCAAGAATGAAGCTATAAGTTGAATTCCACTTCAAATGAGTAAAAAATGAAGCCCTAAATTGTCAAGAATTGTTTTCAAGTTCAATCGAGTCGAGAATGATTCTAGGAATTCTTACAAGTTATTTCCATGTTCAAAGACTAAAGAATGAAGCTATAAGTTGATTTCAAGTTCAAATGAGTCAAGAATGAGGTCTCAAATTGTTACGAATTGGTTTCATGTTCAATCGAGACGAAAACGATTGTAGGAGTTTTTACAAGTTATTTCCATGTACGAACGAGTCAAGAATGAAGCTATAAGTTGAATTCCACCTCAAATGAGTCAAAAATGAAGCCCTAAATTGTTAAGAATTGTTTTCAAGTTCAATCCAGACGAGAAAGATTCTAAGAGTTTTTACAAGTTATTTCCTTGTACAAACGAGTCAAGAATGAAGCTATAAGTTGAATTCCACTTCAAATGAGTAAAAAATGAAGCCCCAAATTGTCAAGAATTGTTTTCAAGTTCAATCGAGTCGAGAATGATTCTAGGAATTCTTACAAGTTATTTCCATGTTCAAAGACTAAAGAATGAAGCTATAAGTTGATTTCAAGTTCAAATGAGTCAAGAATGGAGTCTCAAATTGTTACAAAATTCTTTCAAGTTCAATCGAGTCGAGAATGATTCTAGGAGTTTTTACAAGTTATTTCCATGTACGAACGAGTCAAGAATGAAGCTATAAGTTGAATTCCACTTCAAATGAGTCAAAAATGAAGCCCCAAATTGCTAAGAATTGTTTTCATGTTTAATCGAGTCGAGAATGATTCTTGGAGTTTTTACAAGTTATTTCCATGTTCCAAGAGTAAAGAATAAAGCTATAAGTTGATTTCAAATTCAAACGAGTCAAAAATGAAGTCTCAAATTGTTACCAATTGGTTTCAAGTTCAATCGCGTCGAGAATGATTTTAGGAGTTTTTACAAGTTATTTCCATGTACGAATGAGTCAAGAATGAAGCTATAAGTTGAATTCCACTTCAAATGAGTAAAAAATGAAGCCCCAAATTGTCAAGAATTGTTTTCAAGTTCAATCGAGTCGAGAATGATTCTAGGAATTCTTACAAGTTATTTCCATGTTCAAAGACTAAAGAATGAAGCTATAAGTTGATTTCAAGTTCAAATGAGTCAAGAATGAGGTCTGAAATTGTTACGAATTGGTTTCAAGTTCAATCGAGTCGAGAATGATTTCATGAGTTTTTACAATTTATTTCCATGTACGAACGAGTCAAGAATGAAGCTATAAGTTGAATTCCACTTCAAATGAGTAAAAAATGAAGCCCCAAATTGTTAAGAATTGTTTTCAAGTTCAATCGAGACGAGAATGATTCTAGGAGTTTTTACATGTTATTTCCATGTACGAACGAGTCAAGAATGAAGCTATAAGTTGAATTCCACCTCAAATGAGTAAAAAATGAAGCCCCAAATTGTTAAGAATTGTTTTCAAGTTCAATCGAGTCGAGAATGATTCTAGGAGTTTTTACAAGTTATTTCGAAGTACGAACGAGTCAGGAATGAAGCTATAAGTTGAATTCCACTTCAAATGAGTCAAAAATGACGCCTCAAATTGTTAAGAATTGTTTTCAAGTTCAATCGAGACGAGAACGATTCTAGGAGTTTTTACAAGTTATTTCCATGTTCAAAGAGTAAAGAATGAAGTTATAAGTTGATTTCAAGTTCAAATGAGTCAAGTACGGAGTCTCAAATTGTTACGAATTGGTTTAAAGTTCAATCGAGTCGAGAATGATTCTAGGAGTTTTTACAAGTTATTTCCATGTTCAAAGGGTAAAGAATGAAGCTATAAGTTGATTTCAAGTTCAAATGAGTCAAGAATGAAGTTTCAAATTGTTACAAATTGTTTTCAAGTTCAATCGAGTCGAGAATGATTCTAGGAGTTTTTACAAGTTATTTCCATGTACTAACGAGTCAAGAATGAAGCTATATGTTGAATTCCACTTCAAATGAGTCAAAAATGACGCCCCAAATTGTTAAGAATTGTTTTCAAGTACAATCGAGACGAGAACGATTCTAGGAATTTTTACAATTTATTTCCATGTACGAACGAGTCAAGAATGAAGCTATAAGTTGAATTCCACTTCAAATGAGTAAAAAATGAAGCCCCAAATTGTCAAGAATTGTTTTCAAGTTCAATCGAGTCGAGAATGATTCTAGGAATTCTTACAAGTTATTTCCATGTTCAAAGACTAAAGAATGAAGCTATAAGTTGATTTCAAGTTCAAATGAGACAAGAATGGAGTCTCAAATTGTTACAAATTGTTTTCAAGTTCAATCGAGTCGAGAATGATTCTAGGAGTTTTTACAAGTTATTTCCATGTTCAAAGAGTAAAGAATCAAGCTATAAGTTGATTTCAAGTTCAAATGAGACAAGAATGAACTCCGAAATTGTTACAAATTGGTTTCAAGTTTAATCGAGTCGAGAATGATTTTAGGAGTTTTTAAAAGTTATTTCTATGTACGAACGAGTCAAGAATAAAGCTATAAATTGAATTCCAATTCAATTGAGTCAAAAATGAAGCCCCAAATTGTTAAGAATTGCTTTCAAGTTCAATCGAGTCGAGAATGATTCTAGGAGTTTTTACAAGTTATTTCCATGTACGAACGACTCAAGAATGAAGCTATAAGTTGAATTCCACTTCAAATGAGTCAAAAATGAAGCCCCAAATTGTTAAGAATTGTTTTCAAGTTCAATCGAGACGAGAATGATTATAGGAGTTTTTACAAGTTATTCCCATGTTCAAAGAGTAAAGAATGAAGCTATAAGTTGAATTTCACCTCAAATGAGTAAAAAATGAAGCCCCAAATTGTTAAGAATTGTTTTCAAGTTCAATCGAGTCGAGAATGATTCTAGGAGTTTTTACAAGTTATTTCCATGTACGAACGACTCAAGAATGAAGCTATAAGTTCAATTCCACTTCAAATGAGTCAAAAATGACGCCTCAAATTGTTAAGAATTGTTTTCAAGTTCAATCGAGACGAGAACGATTCTACGAGTTTTTACAAGTTATTTTTCCATGTTCAAAGAGTAAAGAATGAAGCTATAAGTTGATTTCAAGTTCAAATGAGTCAAGAACGGAGTCACAAATTGTTACGAATTGGTTTCAAGTTCAATCGAGTCGAGAATGATTCCAGGAGTTTTTACAAGTTATTTCCATGTTCAAAGAGGAAAGAATGAAGCTATAAGTTGATTTCAAGTTCAAATGAGTCAAGAATGAAGTTTCAAGTTGTTACAAATTGTTTTCAAGTTCAATCGAGTCGAGAATGATTCTAGGAGTTTTTACAAGTTATTTCCATGTACGAACGAGTCAAGAATGAAGCTATATGTTGAATTCCACTTCAAATGAGTCAAAAATGACGCCCCAAGTTGTTAAGAATTGTTTTCAAGTTCAATCGAGACGATAACGATTCTAGGAGTTTTTACAAGTTATTTCCATGTTCAAAGAGTAAAGAATGAACCTATAAGTTGATTTCAAGTTCAAATGAATCAAGAATGAAGTTTCAAGTTGTTACAAATTGTTTTCAAGTTCAATCGAGTCGAGAATGATTCTAGGAGTTTTTACAAGTTATTTCCATGTACGAACAAGTCAAGAATGAAGCTATAAATTGAATTTGTTAGTAATTGTGCTCTAGAGACAATACTTACAATATTTTAAGGAAAATATTTATTATTAAGGATTATGTTTTATTGATTATTATTTATTTATTATGTTTTACTTACTGCGTAATAAATTGAAAGCATAATAAATGTCCTTGGAATGTTGATACGTATTATATATCTTTAAGTATGTGACTTAAAAAATGAGATTATATGAATAGTATCTTATTCCTAAAATTCCCTAGTCGAGTATTATTATTTAAGGACAATAGTAATGCACAAAGACTAGTATGTTTCTTGACAGATGACCACATCTCATTGGTCATAGGTATGGGGATACTAAAGTCAAGAACATAAGTGCATGTATCAATGCATGGCACTGGAATGACCCGCCGTGAGATTCTACATGTTAAGTAAGTGTCATAAGTAATTCTCACTGTGATAATGGTGTAATGATCCTTAGACCTGAAATCATTATATTTCTATACGAGAATTAATATACTTTGATTACATTAAAAGTTACCTTTGACCGGGTGATGATAAAAGTGGACATTGGGTATATTATGAATCGTATGAGAAATATGAATGATCTAGATGGGATTTAATCCTCCTAATTTTAGGAGTGATATTATTGGCCTCTTGTTTGAGTGAGACTATGAAATGCACGGCCGTGCTCAAATGTTGATTTGATTTTAATAGTCTACTCATCGATCAAGAAAATAAAGATTAAATTATGAAGAGGATGACACGAGACATGCCTTGAGTTTAATCTATAATATCAAGATTAAAGGGATTATATTATATGGAACATTATTCACGAAAGGCTTAATCGAATCACCGATTTATTATTATTACTTGGGTAGCAACGATGTATTACTAGATGCCGCTCATTGTTTACAATTTTAATTAGATATTAAAATTGTTGCCAACGTAATAATAACCTACAGGGTCACACACAAAGAACGCTTGAAGGAGAAATAATTTAAATTATGAATTTAAATTAAATAAGTAATTTATTTTATTTATGATATTAATTAAGTATGACTTAATTAATTATATAAATAGAATAAATGAATTACTTAAACTAATTCCAAAATTAATAATTAATTAATTAAGTGAGACTTAATTAAATAATTTAGAATTTTGGATTAGTATTAATTATAATTGGATTATAATTAGAAAACTTATTCCTCTCTCTATATAATCTCTTTATGGGCTGATTTAATAATATAGAGATTTTACAAAAACCCTAGCCGCTCTGAGAAAGGAGGAAGATAGAGAGAGAAGAAGTTTTCGGGTGCTAGTACACATCAATCCTTCATGAAAAGTGTTCGTGTGGATACCGTAGAGCGTAGATCGCGAGAGCGGGATACGTGGTGATTAAACAAGCTTTGGACCTCCATTAATCTTCCATTAATGAACTGTTAAAGCTTCTAAAGGTATTTATTCTTTATCTCCGAATTAAATCTTTTGTTTTCGCATGGATCCTGCGGAGGGTTTCGCTATTTTGATTTATTTTTCGCGTTTATTCCGTTGCGTTTGTGTCACGAAACCCTTCAATGGCATCAGAGCTACTTGCGAAATGTTTTAATTCGGTTATGTGCTTAACAGTTTTTGATATATAAGCATGTATGCGATCTATCATGATTTTATATTGATATAATATGTATATATTTATATATATTATGAATATATGATATTTTATGATATATAATCATGTGATGATTATGTGTGTTGATATATGTATATGATACATGTTTGTTCTTATTATGGGAATCGTATTCGATACGAATTCTGAAACGGCTGCCGTTGATTTTCTGAAATCTGTGTCCGTTATCCGATTTTCGCAAACGATATGTGTTTTCTGACTGTAATCGGATCACTGAGCAATACTGACATAGTCAGCTCTGCGTCTGTAAGCCATTGGATGTCGTTACAGCCTCCAAAACGGTGATTTATGATTTTCTGAAAATTATTTGATTTTCTAAAATTTTGAGTATATGTATGTATATATTATGAATATATGATATTCATGTAATGTATAATCATATGATTATTGTATGTATCTCTGTGTATGTATATATGATATATGCTTGTTCTTGTTATGAGAATTGTATATGATACGATTTCTGAAACACCGTCAGATTTGGAGAAATCTGACTGCTGTATCCGATTTTCGTAAACGATATGTGTTTTCTAACTGTAATCGGGCCAATGAACAAAACTGATAGATATGCTATCACCGACGGGTCTGTAAGGCGTTTGACGTCGTTAAGGGCCTCGAAATAGCGATTTATTGTCTTCAGAAATCTATTTTTAATTTTCTGAAATTTCGAAATTTGTTATATATGATTATATAATATGATTATATAATATGAGATATATTATATGTGTTATATGATAGCATGGTGGATGGTTATGGCCTAAAGACCCATAGGATAGTGGTTTTGATTTATGGTTTTGGTTTCTAAATACGACTTGCATGTCGTTTATTCATTGTAATTTAATTATCTCGAATGTAACTCGAGTTCTTCTTGTAATTTCATTAGAATAGTTTTATTTTTATTATTCAATGTAATTATCAATGAAGACTTGCAAGCAAGGAGGCGATCCAAAAGGGGATGATGGAGCAATGAAAAAAGAAGACATGTAATAGATAGTATTTTTAAAACCACCATAGACTGACCTTGATATTTCCATTAGCTTGGAAATATCATATAGGATGGGGCCATAACCAAACACGTTTAATTTACGCACATTACATATATGTATATGATTGCATGTATTGGTATGTATGCGTAGATATAATTGAGATGCATGCTTAATATTGATTAATCATGTATGTATTAGATACGACACCCATGCCATGTTTGCTTAAACAAGATAAAATCTGTAACGATTCAAGATTTTAAAATTAACAAACGATCATGAGATTCTTGTGTTTATGAAATATGGATTTTTAAAACACGGAATTAAATATGGATTTTTGATATCTATAATTGGGATTTTCTAACAAAAGCGGATATGCGTATTCGTAAGGCTGATGGGTTTTAAGTGTGACCATTGGTATCTTCCATCTACCTGGGAAATGAACAATTTAAGATGTCGATTTGAAATATTTGGTTCAAGGAAAAATTGAGGATCTCTTTATGATGTGATCATGATCGTTATAAATTTTCTAAAACTCCTTAACAAAATATTAAGTTTTACTCGGATGCTTTCCAATGAATGAACACTCATTGAATCCTAGATCGATAAGGGGAAGGACTGTCAGTGGCAGGGGACTCCTATCTATCGTGGTGAGATGCGACGAATATAAACGGTTATATTCGGCCGTTGTATCATTGGGTCTAACTTAACTGAGTCGTCATAATAAGTGAAAATAAACGGTTATATTCAACTATTATGAACTTAGAAGCATATAGTTTGGTTAAAAGTCTATTAAATAGATAAGATCAATCGTTGTTCACCAAACTATCCAAGAATTATATATGATATAATTGACAACTGTTGTCTACCTAAATAATCATTTTCTAAGGACTTCCAGTGGTTGACTTAGGACATGACGAAATATGGATCTTGGCTCACTAGAAAGAATTATGGGATATACTTTCCAAATTAATAGTAAGGGCTATTAGTTTGATAAATATAGTGGGAGGTATATGATGATATACCATAATCACTTAAACATAATTAATATTAAATTTGCAATCTAGTTTATTTTATGCACTTTAATATTGTAGATATCAAATGATAAACACAAACAACTTCTCTATGCGATCAGTTCTTGAGAAGGACAAGTTGACGAGAATATATTTCCTTGACTGACATAGGAGCTTGAGGATCGTCCTCGGGCACCACTGTTGGGTACCGAGGCATAAAACGCAGCGGATAAACGTAAATATAACGAAAAATTTCGGAACCCTAACGCAGGATCATGTATAAGATTGGACGGATTATGGTGATAATCGAATCATACCTATTACGATCTTGAATGTCACGAACTCAACGGAGATCCTTGCTATCACGACTTGTGTCTTCCTCTCGAAAACACCTCTATGGTATCCACACGAGCACCTTCAAGAGCGTCTCACGATCTTGATTACGGAGTGGATGTACTAGCAAACCTTTGATAATTCGAATTGTCTTCCTGCCTCTTTGCTGCCTCTTCTAGGGTTTTTCTATCAAAAACGTGTTGTGCCTCTTAACCCTACATTATCTATTTATAATGTTTGGTTAACAGGCCCATAGCAGGAAAACCTAACCCATGTAGGTCTAGGAAAATAATAAAACGAATTTTATTATTTAATTAATAACTAAGTCATACTTAATTATTATGGGCAGAAATACAATTCTAATTTGAATTTATATTATCTTAATTAATTAAGTCTCACTTAATTAATATAATAAAAATTCAAATAATTATCAATTAATTTAAATCTATAATTTAAATTAATTATTCCTCTAAGTGCTCTTTGCGTGTGACCCTATAGGCTATTATTTAATTGGAAATAATTTTATTCTCCAATAAAATTATAAACAATGAGCGACATCTAGTAATACATCATTGCTACCCAATTAAATAATAATTAAATCGTGATTCGATAAAACCTTTCGTGATTAATGTTTCCGTGTAATATAATCCTTTTAACCATATATATTATAGATTAAACTCGAGGCATGTATTTAGTCATCCTCTTCAACATTTAATCCGGGTTTACTTGATCCATGAGTAGACTATGAAAACAAATCATTATTTGAGCACGGCCATGCATTTTATAGTCTCACTCAATCAAGAGGCCAATAATATCTCTCCTAATTATAGGAGGGTTAAATCCTTTATCTATCATTCATATTTCTCATACGACTCATGATATACCCGATGTCCACTTTTATCATTACCCGGTCAAAGGTAACTTTTAATGTAGTCAAAGTATATTAATCCTCGTATAAAAATATAATGATCTCAAGTCAGAGGATCATTACACCATTATCACTGTGAGTCTTTCTTATGACTTTATTAAACATGAAGAATCTCACTGTGGGTCTGTCCAGTACCATGTACTCCTGCATGTACCTATGTGTTGACTTTAGTATCCCCATACTTATAACCAATGAGATGTGGTTATCTGTCAAACAACATACTAGTCTATTTATGTATTATTATTGTCCTATAATAATAATACTCGACTAGGGACATTTAAGAATATGATATATTATATAATCTCAAGTTCAAGTCATGTACTAAAACTATACAATATGTATCATGATTCTAAGGACATTTATTATGCTAACAAATATATCGCAGTAATTAAAGTCATAATAAATATGTTTATTGAATAATCAATTGACATAAAGGTTTATCAAAATAAACATTGTATTGCCTCTAGGGCACCTACACCAACAACCACGATATTAGTCAAATCTCTTCCCCTGCTCTTAAAGTTGATTTAACATGTGCAAATCATAGTGCTTATTGGAAGCAAATTGATGTTGCGACTGATGTTTCATGTCTCATGCTCGCAAATATATGTGCTGAGCTTGAGAAGCAATACAAGCATATAGATGCTTATGAAACGATTGAGTACAAGATATATTTGAAAGGGCACTATACACTTACAAGTAGGGAGAGTGAGACCCGGTTACACCACATGTTCTAAAGATTATAGGGTATAATGAATACCATTAATATTTTGGGTTTCCAGATTGGTCTGGAGACAGTTAGATTTGATCTTACAATCTCTGGACAAATATTATTCTTATTTTGTTATGAACAATAAAGTGAATAAGATTGGTAAAACACCCATTGAGTTGCTAAGCATGTTGAGAACTGCTGAAAGTAATATGATAAATGCATGAACTACTACTATATTGATGGTAAACATAGGGAATGCAAAAGGGAAAGGAAAATGGAAAGGCAAGGAGAAGATTTGATCTAGTTCCGTTGTCAAACCAAAGTCCAATCCCTAAAGCAGACTCTAAAGTCTGAATGAGGTGTTGATAAAGAAGACGATTGTCACTTCTGTGGAAAGTTGGGAGACTGGAAATTAAACTGTCATGCTTAATTTGGAAGATCGGAAGATGATGATCAATAAGGGTCAAGCTTAAGGTATCGGGTTGGAATTGGAGTAAAGATAGTTGCTCTGGTTCGAGGAACTCGTTACTTAATTTTTGGCCTATAAGGAAAATTTAGAACTTGATAATTGTTATAACGTGCTTGCAATTGGCAGGGACATTATTTCAGTTTCTTGTTTGGACAAGAAAGGCTTTTTCATTTTAATTAAATAACAATAGTTGTTTATTCTATTTTAACCTTCTTGTAAACACAAGGTTCATCTTCGTTTTGAACAAAGCCATACTCCTTGACTGTTTCATCAAAACGGATATTCCATCTCCTAGAGGCTTGCTTCAATCCATAAATGGATCGACGTAATTTACATACCTTGCTAACATTCCTTGGATCGACAAAACCTTCAGGTTGTGTCATGTACACATCCACATCATCTTCAAGGATTCCGTTAAGGAAGGCTGTTTTGACATTCATTTGCCAGATTTCATAATCATGGAATGCTGCAATAGCAAGCAAAATCCTTATAGACTTGACCATAGCCACTGGTGAGAAAGTCTCATCATAGTCAATACCATGAATTTGTCTGAAACCTTTTGCAACCAGCCTTGCTTTATAGGTCTGAACATTTCCATCCATGTCAGTTTTCTTCTTGAAAACCCATTTGCACCCCATGGGTTTTACCCCTTCAGGTGGATCAACCAAGGTCCATACTCGATTTTCGTACATGGAATCCATCTCAGATTTCATGGCTTCTAGCCATCTCTTAGAGTCTGGACTGTTCATAGCATCTTGGTATGTGAGAGGCTCATCTTCGTCTATGAGCATCAAATCACCACATTGAGTCAAGAGAAATCCATATCTCTCTGGCTCATGGCGAATTCTACCAGTTCTACGAACAACCTGTGTTTGTTGAGCATTATCATTATCCTGCTCTTGTTCCACTTCAGGTTCAATGCTATTTTGTGGTTCTCGATCTTCATCGAGGTCTATAGTTCTCCCACTGTTTCTTTTGGAAACAAAATCTCTTTCCATGAAAACAGCATCTCGAGCAATGAACACTTTCTGCTCAGTAGGACTATAGAAATAGTACGCCTTTGTTTCCTTAGGGTATCCCACAAAATTGCACTCTTCAGATTTAGGTCCAAGCTTGTCAGATACTTGACGCTTCACAAACGCCTTGCATCCCCAAACTTTCATAAAGCTCATGCCTGGCCGTTTCTTCTCCCATATCTCATATGGAGTCTTTTGAACCTTCTTAGTAGGAACACGGTTAACTGTGAAAGCCGCTGTTTCTAGAGCATAACCCCAGAAACTAATTGGAAGATCTGCATGACTCATCATCGATCGCACCATGTCCAACAATGTGCGATTTCTCCTCTCTGAAACTCCATTCCATTGAGGTGTACCTGGCGGAGTGAGTTGTGATACAATACCACACTCCTTTAAATAATTTTTAAATTCAGTGCTCAAGTATTCTCCTCCACGATCAGATCGTAAGATTTTAATACTTGCACCTCCGCCAATTTGCTTCTCTACTTCAGCTTTGTATTCTTTGAACTTTTCAAAAGAATCGGATTTATTCTTCATAAGATATACATATCCATATCTACTGAAATCATCAGTAAATGTTATGAAGTAGTAGTAGCCTCCTCTAGCCATCACACGCATTGGGCCACATACATCACTATGTATTAGCTCCAAACGTTCAGTGGCCCTTTGACCCTTACCAGTGAAAGGGGCTTTAGTCATTTTACCAAGCAAACAAGATTCGCATTCTTGGTATGATTCAAAATCAAACTTATCCAAATATACATCCTTATGTAATTTGGATATGCGTTTCTCATTTATATGGCCTAGACGACAATGCCAGAGGTATGTTTGATTTGAGTCATTAACTTTAAGTCATTTGTTTTCTATATTACAGACAGGATTATCTAAGTCAAGAACATATAAACCATTAAACAAACGCGCAACACCATAGGTTAAATCATTCAAAGCAAAAGAGAAACTGTTGTCCTTTATTGTAAACGAAAAACCTTTCTTGTCCAAACAAGAAACAGAAATAATGTTTCTGCAAATTGCAGGCACGTAATAACATTTCTCCAGTTCTAAAACTAGCCCAGAGGGCAAAGATAAATAATAGGTTCCTACAGCTAAAGCAGCAACTCTTGCTCCGTTGCCAACTCGTAGGTCCATTTTTCCTTTAGCCAATGTCCTACTTCTCTGCATTTCCTGCACATTTATACAAATGTGAGAAGCACATCCGGTATCCAATACCCAAGATGTAGAAATAGACAGATTGACTTCTATAACATATATACCTGAATTAGAAGCTTGCTCAGCCCTCTTCTTCTTCAGATCCTCCAAGTAAACTGAACAGTTTCTCTTCCAGTGACCAGTTTTCTTACAGTAGTGACATTCACCCTTAGCGACCCCACCTTTAGGCTTTAAAGCCTGTTTAGGACCTGACTTTGGCTTGGGTGTAGAATCAGAACCTGTCTTCTTCTTACCCTTCCACTTGCCTTTCCCTTTGGCCTTACCTTTATTGCCCACCATCAGTATGAGAGCGGGTTCAGCCGTCTTCATGTTGGTCTCATATGTTCTCAACATAGCCAACAATTCAGTAGGTGTTTTGTCAAATTCATTCATATTGTAGTTCATAACAAACTGAGTGAATTTGTTGTTCAAAGAATTCAAGATTAGGTCAATACCAGTTTCCGGACCAATCGGGAAACCCAAAGTATCAAGATACTCAATGTAACCAATCATTTTCAGAACATGTGGGCCAACTAGTTCACTTGCCCCTTGTTTGCAGTTAAAGAGTGACTTGCTCGTGTTGAACCTTTCTTGACGAGTTTGGCTTGCAAACATGCTTTGCAAGTGCTCATTGATAGTATATGCATCCATATGCACATGTTGTCTTTGAAGCTCAACACTCATAGTTGCCAACATAAGACATGCAACATCAGTTGCATCATTCTCATCCTTTGTGTGGGCCGCTCGTTCCTCAACAGTAGCGCCCTCAGGAAGGGGACCTGCCGGAGGAATATCAATGACATGAAGCTTGCGCTCCTGCCTGAGGATAATCCTCAAATTCCTCTGCCAGTCTAGGAAGTTGTTTCCTCCTGTCAGCTTATCTTTCTCAAGGACAGATCGTACGGATAGTGTGTTTGTGTTGTTTGTCATTATTCGGTATCTACAATGATAAAAGCACAAAATAAACATTAGATTGTCTGAGTTATTTATTATGTTCAAATGATTATGATACATTCATAATATATCTCCCACTATTTTTATCAAATCAATAGCCCTTACTATTAATTTGGAAAGTATATCCCATAATTCTTTCTAGTGAGCCAAGATCCATATTTCGTCATGTCTTAAGTCAACCACTGGAAGTCCTTAAGAATGATTATTTAGGTAGACAACATTTGTCAATTATATCATATATAATTCTTGGATAGTTTGGTGAGCAACGATTGATCTTATCTATCTAATAGATTTTTAACCAAACTCCATGCTTCTAAGTTCATAATTGTTGAATATAACCGTTTACTTTCACCTTATTATGACGACTCAGTTAAGTTTGACCCAATGATACAACGGCCGAATATAACCGTTTATATTCGTCGCATCTCACCACGATAGATAGGAGTCCCCTGCCACTGACAGTCTTTCCCCTAATCGATCTAGGATTCGATGAGTGTTCATTCATTGGAAAGCATCCGATTAAAACTTAATATTTTGTTAAGGGGTTTAGAAAATTTACGACGATCATGATCACATCATGAAGAGATCCTCAATTTTTCCTTGAACCAAATATTTCAAATTGACATCTTAAATTATTCATTTCCCAGGTAGATGGAGGATACCAGTGGTCACACTTAAAACCCATCAGCCTTACGAATACGCATATCCGCTTTTGACAGAAAATCCCAGTTTTAGATATCAAAAATTCATATTTAATTCCGTGTTTTAAAATCCATATTTCATAAACACAAGAATCTCATGATCGTTCGTTTGTTAATTTTAAAATCTTAAATCGTTAAAGATTTTATCTTGTTTAGCATGGCAAGCATGGCATGGGTGACGTATCTAATACATGCATACATCATTAATCTAATTAAAGCATGCATCTTCTACTGTACACATACATTCATACATCAATATGTAAAGTGCAGTATGTAAACGTGCTTGGTTATGGCACTTTTCCTATGTGATCCTTTCGAGCTAATGAAAGGATCAAAGTCAATCTATGGTGGTAAAATATAAATACAATTACATGTCTTCATTCTTCTTGTATCCATGGGTGCTTGCTCCTCTTCTTGGATCATCCTTCAATCTTCAAGTACATTACATGGAATAATTGAATACAATCTATACTAATGTACTTACATAAGAAAACTCGAGTTACATTCGAGGTTAAACAATTACAAGAATGAAGAAAACTACATGCAAGTCGTATTTATAAAACCAAAACCAAAAACCATTAATCTAGGGGTCCAAAGGCCATAACCAGCACCATGCTCAAGTACACAACAAAAATAATGCAGGGGTCCGGGGGCGGCAGCCCCTGGGCGGGGGTCCGGGGGCGGCAGCCCCCGGGCGGGGTCTGGGGGCGGCAGCCCCCAGCTGGGGTCGAGCACCTTCAACGGAGATCCTTGCTATCACGACTTGTGTCTTCCTCTCGAAAACACCTCTATGGTATCCACACGAGCACCTTCAAGAGCGTCTCACGATCTTGATTACGGAGTGGATGTACTAGCAAACCTTTGATAATTCGAATTGTCTTCCTGCCTCTTTGCTGCCTCTTCTAGGGTTTTTCTATCAAAAACGTGTTGTGCCTCTTAACCCTACATTATCTATTTATAATGTTTGGTTAACAGGCCCATAGCAGCAAAACCTAACCCATGTAGGTCTAGGAAAATAATAAAACGAATTTTATTATTTAATTAATAACTAAGTCATACTTAATTATTATGGGCAGAAATACAATTCTAATTTGAATTTATATTATCTTAATTAATTAAGTCTCACTTAATTAATATAATAAAAATTCAAATAATTATCAATTAATTTAAATCTATAATTTAAATTAACTATTCCTCTAAGTGCTCTTTGCGTGTGACCCTATAGGCTATTATTTAATTGGCAATAATTTTATTCTCCAATAAAATTATAAACAATGAGCGGCATCTAGTAATACATCATTGCTACCCAATTAAACAATAATTAAATCGTGATTCGATAAAACCTTTCGTGATTAATGTTTCCGTGTAATATAATCCTTTTAACCATATATATTATAGATTAAACTCGAGGCATGTATTTAGTCATCCTCTTCAACATTTAATCCGGGTTTACTTGATCCATGAGTAGACTATGAAAACAAATCATTATTTGAGCACGGCCATGCATTTTATAGTCTCACTCAATCAAGAGGCCAATAATATCTCTCCTAATTTTAGGAGGGTTAAATCCTTTATCTATCATTCATATTTCTCATACGACTCATGATATACCCGATGTCCACTTTTATCATTACCCGGTCAAAGGTAACTTTTAATGTAGTCAAAGTATATTAATCCTCGTATAAAAATATAATGATCTCAAGTCAGAGGATCATTACACCATTATCACTGTGAGTCTTTCTTATGACTTTATTAAACATGAAGAATCTCACTGTGGGTCTGTCCAGTACCATGTACTCCTGCATGTACCTATGTGTTGACTTTAGTATCCCCATACTTATAACCAATGAGATGTGGTTATCTGTCAAACAACATACTAGTCTATTTATGTATTATTATTGTCCTATAATAATAATACTCGACTAGGGACATTTAAGAATATGATATATTATATAATCTCAAGTTCAAGTCATGTACTAAACTATACAATATGTATCATGATTCTAAGGACATTTATTATGCTAACAAATATATCGCAGTAATTAAAGTCATAATAAATATGTTTATTGAATAATCAATTGACATAAAGGTTTATCAAAATAAACATTGTATTGCCTCTAGGGCACCTACACCAACAACCACGATATTAGTCAAATCTCTTCCCCTGCTCTTAAAGTTGATTTAACATGTGCAAATCATAGTGCTTATTGGAAGCAAATTGATGTTGCGACTGATGTTTCATGTCTCATGCTCACAAATATATGTGCTGAGCTTGAGAAGCAATACAAGCATATAGATGCTTATGAAACGATTGAGTACAAGATATATTTGAAAGGGCACTATACACTTACAAGTAGGGAGAGTGAGACCCGGTTACACCACATGTTCTAAAGATTATAGGGTATAATGAATACCATTGATATTTTGGGTTTCCAGATTGGTCTGGAGACAGTTAGATTTGATCTTACAATCTCTGGACAAATATTATTCTTATTTTGTTATGAACAATAAAGTGAATAAGATTGGTAAAACACCCATTGAGTTGCTAAGCATGTTGAGAACTGCTGAAAGTAATATGATAAATGCATGAACTACTACTATATTGATGGTAAACATAGGGAATGCAAAAGGGAAAGGAAAATGGAAAGGCAAGGAGAAGATTTGATCTAGTTCCGTTGTCAAACCAAAGTCCAATCCCTAAAGCAGACTCTAAAGTCTGAATGAGGTGTTGATAAAGAAGACGATTGTCACTTCTGTGGAAAGTTGGGAGACTGGAAATTAAACTGTCATGCTTAATTTGGAAGATCGGAAGATGATGATCAATAAGGGTCAAGCTTAAGGTATCAGGTTGGAATTGGAGTAAAGATAGTTGCTCTGGTTCGAGGAACTCGTTACTTAATTTTTGGCCTATAAGGAAAATTTAGAACTTGATAATTGTTATAACGTGCTTGCAATTGGCAGGGACATTATTTCAGTTTCTTGTTTGGACAAGAAAGGCTTTTTCATTTTAATTAAATAACAATAGTTGTTTATTCTATTTTGATGATGAGCCTTATAATGTTGCACAACTAATTAACAATTTATATGTTCTAAAGTGACTCAAATAAAATATTACCTTTGGCACTGTTGTTGAGGCCATATTAATGAGAAACGCATTTTCAGAATACATAAGGATGCATTCATGGAAAAGTTTGATTATGAATTATACAAAAGGATGCGAATCTTGGCTTATTTGGCAAAATGACTAAAGCTCCTTTTACCGGACATGGTGAAGGGATCATTGAATGGGTATGACTTATACATAGTGATGTATGTGGTCATATGTGTACGATGACAAAAGGTAGATTTTATTAACTTCATAAAATTTACTAATTATTTTAGTAGATACGGATATATGTATCTTTTGAAGAACTAATCCGAATCATTTGAAAAGTTCAAAGACTATAAAGATGAAGTAGAAAATATCAAAGAAAGGTTTTTGATAGGAAGGATCACACCTTGTTGGACATGGTGCGATCAATGTTGAGTCAATAAATCTTCCAATTAGTTTCTGGGGTTGCACTCTGGAAACGGCTCCACATACACTTAACATTGTTCCTACTAAAATGGTTTAAAAGAATCCTTATGAGATATGGACTGAGAAACGTCACAGCATGTCATTTATGAAAATTTGGGGATGTGAAGCGTTTGTGAAACGTCTAATCTATGACAAGCTAGGACCAAAATCAGATAAATGTAATTTTGTGGAATACCCAACTGAAACAAGGGGTTATTCTTTCTATAATCCTTCCGAGAATAAAGTGTTTGTTGCTCGAACTGCTGAGAGACAGTGGGAGGATAATAGATCTCAATGAAGTTTGAGACCCACATGATAATGTTGAACCAATGGAGGAACCTGAGCAGAATATATAAGAAAAATAATACTGCTCAAGAAACACAGGTATTCGTAGGTCTAGTAGGATTCGCCATGAGCTCGAGAGATAATATGGATTTCTATTGACTCAAGATGGTGATGTGATGCTTATGGATGAAGATGAGCCTCTCACCTACCAAGACGCTATGAACACTCTAGATTCTAAGAGATGGCTGGATGCTATTAAATCTGAGATGGAATCCATGTATACTAATCAAGTATGGACTTTGGTTGATCCACCTGAAGGGGTAAAACCTATAGGGTGCAAGTGGGTTTTCAAGAAGAAGACCGACATGGATGCTAATGCACAGACCTATAAGGCACGATTGGTGGTAAATGGTTTCAAGAAAATTCATGGTATTGACTATGATGAGACCTTTTCACCAGTTGTTATGGTCATGTCCATCAGGATTTTGCTTGCTATAGCTGCTTACTATGACTATGAAATCTGGCAAATGGATGTCAAAACCGCTTTCTTAAATGAGAGCCTTGAAGAAGATATGGATGTGTACATGACACACCCTAAGGGTTTTGTTGATCTAAAGGATGCTGGAAATGTATGTAAGTTGCGTCGATCCATTTATGGATTAAAGCAGGCCTCGAGGAGATGGAACATTTGTTTTCATGAAACAGTCAAAAAGAGTTTGACTTTATTCAGAATGAAGATGAAACTTGTGTTTACAAGAAGTTTAGTGGGAGCCATGTGGCATTCCTAGTATTATATGTTGATGATATATTACTAATAGGGAATGACATTCCTTCTCTACAGACTGTGAAGACTTGGTTGAGAAATAATTTCTCAATGAAAGACTTAGGCGATGTGACATATATATTAGGGATCGAGATCTATAGAGATAGATCAAGGTGATTGATCGGCCTAATTTAGAGTACATACATTGACAAAGTTTTGCATCGATTTCAAATGCAAAGAGACTAAAATGGATATGTCCCAATGTCTCATGGGATAGTGATCTCAAAATAAAATTTGTCCTAAATCATTGGATGATAGGGACTGCATGAGTAAAATTTCATATGCGTCAGCAATTGGTTTTATAATGTATGCAATGATATGTACTTGTCCTGATGTCTCGTATGCTTTAACCATGATGAGTAGATACCGATCTAATCCAGGTGAAGGTCACTGGACGACAGTCAAGAATATTCTTAAGTACTTAAAGAGGACTAAAGATTCATTCTTGTTATATGGAGGAGATGTGAAGCTAGTTGTAAGAGGTTTCAGTGATACTGGTTTCTAGACAGATAACGATAATTTAATGTTTCTGTCTGGCTTTGTGTTTTATGCTGGAATGGTTCACAGCAAAGACAATTGTTGATTTTACAATAGAACCTGAGTATATTGATGCTTGTGAAGCAGCCAAGGAGGCTGTTTGGGCATGTACTTAGGAGATATCACCTAATTAATGAGATTAATGATCAAGGAGATATACATATATATAAAGTGTATACTAATAATAATATTGCAGACACACTGACTAAGGCTTTGTCGCAGCAGAAGCACGAAAGTCACACTAGTTCCATGAATATTGGATACTTGGGTAATTGGCTCTAGTGCAAGTGGGAGATTGTTAGTAATTGTGCTCTAGAGACAATACTTACAATATTTTAAGGAAAATATTTATTATTAAGGATTATGTTTTATTGATTATTATTTATTTATTATGTTTTATTTACTGCGTAATAAATTGAAAGCATAATAAATGTCCTTGGAATGTTGATACGTATTATATATCTTTAAGTATGTGACTTAAAAAATGAGATTATATGAATAGTATCTTATTCCTAAAATTCCCTAGTCGAGTATTATTATTTAAGGACAATAATAATGCACAAAGACTAATATGTTTCTTGACAGATGACCACATCTCATTGGTCATAGGTATGGGGATACTAAAGTCAAGAACATAAGTGCATGTATCAATGCATGGCACTAGAATGACCCGCCGTGAGATTCTACATGTTAAGTAAGTGTCATAAGTAATTCTCACTGTGATAATGGTGTAATGATCCTTAGACCTGAAATCATTATATTTCTATACGAGAATTAATATACTTTGATTACATTAAAAGTTACCTTTGACCGGGTGATGATAAAAGTGGACATTGGGTATATTATGAATCGTATGAGAAATATGAATGATCTAGATGGGATTTAATCCTCCTAATTTTAGGAGTGATATTATTGGCCTCTTGTTTGAGTGAGACTATGAAATGCACGGCCGTGCTCAAATGTTGATTTGATTTTAATAGTCTACTCATCGATCAAGAAAATAAAGATTAAATTATGAAGAGGATGACACGAGACATGCCTTGAGTTTAATCTATAATATCAAGATTAAAGGGATTATATTACATGGAACATTATTCACGAAAGGCTTAATCGAATCACCGATTTATTATTATTACTTGGGTAGCAACGATGTATTATTAGATGCCGCTCATTGTTTACAATTTTAATTAGATATTAAAATTGTTTCCAACGTAATAATAACCTACAGGGTCACACACAAAGAACGCTTGAAGGAGAAATAATTTAAATTATGAATTTAAATTAAATAAGTAATTTATTTTATTTATGATATTAATTAAGTATGACTTAATTAATTATATAAATAGAATAAATGAATTACTTAAACTAATTCCAAAATTAATAATTAATTAATTAAGTGAGACTTAATTAAATAATTTAGAATTTTGGATTAGTATTAATTATAATTGGATTATAATTAGAAAACTTATTCCTCTCTCTATATAATCTCTTTATGGGCTGATTTAATAATATAGAGATTTTACAAAAACCCTAGCCGCTCTGAGAAAGGAGGAAGATAGAGAGAGAAAAAGTTTTCGAGTGCTAGTACACATCAATCCTTCATGAAAAGTGTTCGTGTGGATACCGTAGAGCGTAGATCGCGAGAGCGGGATACGTGGTGATTAAACAAGCTTTGGACCTCCATTAATCTTCCATTAATGAACTGTTAAAGCTTCTAAAGGTATTTATTCTTTATCTCCGAATTAAATCTTTTGTTTTCGCATGGATCCTGCGGAGGGTTTCGCTATTTTGATTTATTTTTCGCGTTTATTCCGCTGCGTTTGTGTCACGAAACCCTACAGAATTCCACTTCAAATGAGTCAAAAATGAAGCCCTAAATTGTTAAGAATTGTTTTCAAGTTCATTCGAGACGAGAATGATTCTAGGAGTTTTTACAAGTTATTTCCTTGTTCCACGAGTAAAGAATGAAACTATAAGTTGATTTTAAATTCAAACGAGTCAAGAATGAAGTCTCAATTTGTTACGAATTCGTTTCAAGTTCAATCGAGTCGAGAATGATTCTAGGAGTTTTTACAAGTTATTTCCATGTACGAACGAGTCAAGAATGAAGCTATAAGTGGAATTCCACTTCAAATGAATAAAAAATGAAGCCCCAAATTGTTAAGAATTGTTTTCAAGTTCAATTGAGTCGAGAATGATTCTTGGAGTTTTGTTAGGCCCCGGAAGTATCGTAGAAGGGGGGTTGAATACGATACTCACTAAATTAAAAAATTCTTTCGAATCTTTTGCGGATAAATAATTTAGAGTTCGGTTAGTGGGCTCGTGTTCTTGAGGTGAATAGTGTTTACGGAGCTGTCTACTAATTTTCTGTGTTTAGGATTAATCATTTCGGTTCTAGAAAATCAGTAGGAAAATAAACAACACAAGATTCGGGGAATATATCATTGATAAATATAAACCCTGAGGTTGCTACACCCGGTCAACAAATCCGGTCCGAAGAACAAGTTCTTCGCTGCTTAACAAAAACGTATAACTCTCAATTTCCTATACAAGTATTTCTAGATCAGTACAAAGGAAACTAAGACCGTAGAGAGTGATATACAGTGGCCCTGAACATTTTTCATTAAGGAACCGACCACTGATACATCTCCGGTGAAGAGGTATAGATTTTTCTGGGTTCTCTCCTCTCCGGCTTCGTCTTCTCTCTCTCTGGTTATTTCTGTTGTGTTGTTGAAGACAGACTCAAATGAATGGCTCTGCTTCAATTTATGTGTAGACTTTTTCAGTACAGCTACGTGGCTTCATGTGGTCCAAGTAACTGAGCTGATTCTTCACTTCTTGAATTAACAACCGTCGAGACATTTTATTTATAACCATCGGTGAGTCTGTTGATAACCGTCGAGACTGAAATAAATCACTTAAAACAATTTTGCTCAAGGATATCAATGATAGGTGGCATGCTGTGGCTGGCTGTAGATTAAACAATCTTAAACCCTCAACTATCGAAGTGCCATAACTATCGAGACTTAACCGTCGATGGAATAAATAATCTGGATATTTATCTGAGTCCCTTAACTATCGAGATGCTGTAACCGTCGACGAAACAGTCAAACCCAATAACTATCGACTCAAAATGCATAACCGTCGAGTGATTTGAAATAATAATTTATCCAAAATGATAACCGTCGAGTGATTTGCTAACCGTCGGTAAATAAGACGAAATAGCCAAACAGGAGACCCAACCGTCGGTGAATAAGACAAAACAGTCAAACAGCTAAACGGTAGTTCACCTTAGCCATTTTTCCAACGATTCAAAGCTCTGCAATATTTTCTTTCACTGCAACCAAGTTAATAAATTTACCTTTACTACTTGAACTTGATTTTCTCCGAGCTATAGCACACAACGGTTATACAACCAATTCTTTTCTAACATAGATGCGGTTCTCAATTCCTTTTGTGCTGACATTTAGTGCAACTGGTCTGGTTCACAAACGACTAACACGAACTTGATCTTCACATCTTCTTGACTATTCAATTGGCCCTGTTTCTCTAGCTGTTAAGAAGTGCTTCTATTGTAAGTACATTGGAATCCTCTGGCACTTATGCTGAACCATAAACATATCTGAAACCCTGAACATCTTCGAACTTTATCCTTCACTGAAGTTTGTACATATGAATGAACTTCCTCCAGCAATCTATAATAGACTCCAAGATTCCATCTAATATTTTGATTCTTTGTATTTGCCGTATATTCTATCTTCTCGATTCCTGTACTTGAGCTCTGCAATTCATTGCTTGACTGATTTGCAGATTTGGATCACTAGAATCTTTTTGGTACTTTGACAACCGCTTCACTGCTTCCACATCCTTGAATACTTCAACCTTTATTCTTCACTGAGGCATGAACATATTAATGAACTTCTTCCAGTGAGCTAATGCTTCAAGTCTGTAGATTTCTTCTTTATCCTTTGTCTTTACCAAGTCTTCATGTCTTCTTGATTCCGGTGATAACTTCATATTATTTACACGTCCGGTTCTTGTGTTGAGTTATAACCCTATGTTACATATAGGTCTATACATACAGCCTTTCAATCTCCCCCTATTTGTTTGGTAGAGATTAACAAGCAAATCCCTAGAGGATAACTCAACTAACTACAAGAAAATATTAATGCTCTAGATTTGTAAATAATACTACTTGGGTTCTGGATCATATAATACATTTCCAGATTTCTATAAAGTAAAGAGAAATAGAAAATGAATGTTCCTTTAGCACTGAATGCATCTTCAATAGATATCATCTTCATTCCTCTGTGTTTGAGCTTTTCTCTGCTTCAAAATCCTTCATAGCTTGACCTACAAAGAACTTATCATAAACTGAGCTTCATAAGAATCAAAATTCCTAGGAACATCTTCAATAAAATATAGAACATTGCTCAAATAATGTTCTCCCCCTGAGAATGTGATTTTCCTTCTTATTCTTCTTCTCCCTTTAGAAAATCAATGGAATAGTCCTCTGTTCTTCCCACTTGGATTAGGAATCCTCTTCTGACAACTCCTTTCAAGTATAGAATACAACTTCTTGATTCTCCCATATTTCTGTTGTTTCCCTTCAGGATCAGAAGATAAGATTTTCTTTTTCTCATCTCAAATCTCCCCCTATGGATATTAACTTCTCCCAAGGATGCGAACCCCTTTTCCCTTTAAGAATCCAGGAACTTCCCTTAATGATCCAGGATACGAACCCCTTTAGGATATTAAGTTTTCCAAAGTACGAAGATAAGACTTTATTAACTTCCTTTTTCTTCCTATAAATTCTCCCCCTTAGTTGAGGAATCCTCCAATGGCCCACTTTTGAATGGTTTGTCTTCCAGAGAAGGTTCTCGTCTGTCGTTGATCGGGAAAAATATAGTAGCTTTTCTTTCAGAAGTAGCAAGTAGCAAGGGTAAGTGTTTGGCTTATGGTTTCCTCACTTCTACTACGTTCTGTTGGTGTTTACACTTTAGTATCGAGCATTTTAAGTGTTTCACTCTTTCTCTCCCTATCTCTCACTCAAGTGTATCTCTCCCTCACTTTCACTTAAGTGTTTCTCTCTCTCACTTTCACTCTGCATTCCAAATATAGCCTTCTGTACCTGCAAGTGAAATTCGTCAATTCATATATTCCCAACACCTGATTCATTAGAATGAACTGAATCACTATCAAGTGGAGAATTGTCTCGTAGAGGTGTTCTTGATCTATCATGCATAAGCACTGTCTCAGCACCAGACTCAATAGCTATTGCTAAATCACTGTCTAGTGGAGCCTCACCTCTTTGAGATGGGTTATCCCAAGATTTTAAAATCTTTTAGGGAATCCTGCCTTGTTCTATCAAGGAGTTGCCTCACACCTTTTCCATAAACGGGAGGTGGACATTCCTTTTCAGGATCTGGAAATGTTCCTTCCAGGAGGGGCGACGTAATAGACAATGTAATGAATGGCAAATTAGAGCCTACGTTTCCCTCGTAACCCTGTGACGGGAATTTTGTATAAAATACCCTACTTGACTCATCCGAAGAATTGACAAGCAGTTGCCTCTCAAGCCCAGATAAAATTGAACAAGAGATCTCCCTTTCGGGATGCAGAAGATTAACTTCTGTTTGAGGTAGATACATTGGACAATGTACTGTATGGCTAGAGTCCGTATCTCCTCTAACTGCCTATACCTCTCACCGTGCACGCCTTGCAATGTGTTCCTAGAATTTATCTGTTTAGGCTTACCATCAGCGTGAGTGCCAGTGGTGTGCTTGACTCATTACAAGATGCTCTGGCTGACGAGCGAATTTCAATGGACTCACCCTGTTGAGAGAATGATTCCAGAGACAGTTTTATTGCCTTTTCAGCTCTGCATCCTTTTGAGAAGATACAGATGAGCTTACAGTTACCTCAGTTAGTATACTACTTTTCTTCTCTGGAGGTAGAGCTGTGGGTGCACTTCCGACTTCATCCTTAGTTGCTGCATCAAGTGCAGTTTCTCCCTTATCAACCTCTAAGTAACATTTGTTCCTTATATATCCGGGGGTTAATATATGGAAGTGGATGAATGAGTGTTTGGTATTAAGGCCTGGGTAAGAGATTGATGGGTTTTCAACCTCCTGGCCAGCTTCTGCAGCCACTGGGGGCTAAAAGGATAGAATCAATTAAATAAGATAAAACGAAATAATCACTTTAACATTCCAAAACATATTTTTCATCTCAAGGAGAAGGAAAAATATAAGAAGGAATGGTAAACGATTGCATTAAAGCACTTTTAGTAAAAGAGTTTTGTTGGTTCTAACGATTTATCATTTAAGAGCGTGAAACCAATAGAAATTTTCTTTAAGATATTTATCCCCTAATAAAACGCGGGAATATGTATCAGAGAAAAAGTCTATCCCTTATGAATTTCTTATAAGGAAAACTTCCCATAATAAAACGCGGGAATTTATACCAAAGAAGAAATTCAACTCTTCTACCAAATTCTATCTCAATAAAATGACTCTTTTCCTTTAAAACCTAAGTACTGTAAGTTTTAAAAATAGTTTTGCAAAACATCCTTATCAGATAGAGGACTATGATTGTCCGACTCATAATGCAATTATGATTTACATCATTTTTGCCCACCTGATAGTATCCCCGACTTAAAATAAAAACATGACAATTGGGGTGAATGAATGCTTAACAGTACAGTACAAGGCCTTCAAAGCAACAACCACTGTTTAGTTACTCAGAATCAATGTGAAACATACATTGACACAAGTATTTAAAAACAAATCATTTTACAAATGGTTGATACCTCGAAGTTAAAACAATATTTCCAAATAAAATAGCAGTCACAAAGTTTCTGCCACTTTAAAAAGAAAAATTAAGAGAGAAAACGGTTTTGAAAATATAGCATTTAAAACCAGCTTTGGAGAGAGGATAAAATATTTTGAGATTTAAAGAAAGATTATCCTCAAGAAAAGTTTGATTCACACCCTAGGATTGGAAAAATAAAGTAGGGCTATAAATCAAAAGATTTTCAAAAGAGAAGTTTTGGAAAAGAATTTGATGTTTTCTTCTCTAAAACTGATAGAAACATGAATGTATCTTTGAATAAAACGTTTTGAAAAAGAATCAGACAAGAAATTCTTTTTAATACATTCAAGTTTAAAATTCAGTCAAAGAAAGAAAACTAAATATACTAATACTAACGGCTTTTTCAAAAACCAATTTTTACTTAGAATAAAAACTAAGCAAATCCATTAGTATCAATATATCACAATTATTTTATAATAAAATATTATTCAATTATTACAGAGTAATAAAAGATAATAATTATACTACAAATAATTATGCTTCTTATTTATTTTAATTTACTTAAATCATGGAACCAATATATCACTGAATTGTTTTATATCATCATGATTTAAACAAATCAAAATAAATTAAATACTTATGCTGCACTAAGCAATTGCATATCACATACATATTTATATTAACTAAACATGGCAATCATTCAGTAGAACAATAAGTATTAAGACATATTTTTATTATTAGTGATTTCAGAAAAATAACTTGTGTTATCACTAATATTAAAAATATCACAATTAATTGCACGTTGATACCAATTATTTGATATTTATCAATAATTTTAAGATGCAAGAAATTGTGCTTCTTATATTTTATCAAATCAAAATTATGAAACTGATAATCATTGAATTGCTTCAATCCATAATTTTAATAGGAAAAAATAATTTCGCTAAATACTAAAATATTCATAAGATTGAATATTAGCATCTAACTTCCTACACTATATCTAATAATTGTCACTCTAGCATATTTCAATTATACTCATAACAATTATTATTGATATATATAAGCTCGAGAAAATAGTTGATTAGAAATTCAAAAGTCCTTTAAATGTAGACATTTAACACTTGTGTTCCTAATAGCAACTTCTCGCAACAAAAACAAATTTAGAAATATTTTCTAAGTATATAAAATATTGAGAATTCTATACACATAACTTAGAAAATACTTCGTCTTCCAATATTAGTGAGTTTTGAAATATGCATCAATTACTTAGAACAGAAATTCTAAATACTGTCACTAATATCAAAAGTATCACAATTATTTGAAATAAAATATTTAAGAATATCATAGCAAAATATCAGAGCAATTAAGCAAGACATCTTGACTAATACTCATCAAATATTTAACATGCAAATAATTATGCTTCTGACTTATGCTAAATAATTTAACTACCACTTATGCATATTGCATTGTAAGCATGATAATTAAACTAGTAGCAATAAGCATGAGGAACTGGATTTAAAATAAATTCACAAGTCCTTTAAATATGAACAATCTAATACTTGGGAACTCATTTAAGAATTCCTTGCAGATGGGATTTCCAACAAATATGCAAATAAATAATATCCCAAGTTTACTAACCAACTTAGATAAAATGAATTCATCAAGTTATTTAGCAAAGATCTGCAAGTTATTCTATTAATGACAATCTCGAAAGAACTGATACCTGGTGCCATGAGCTTGTTCCATAAGTGGTGTGGAGAGATCAACAGAGTTGTTGGAGTTGAAGTGGTTTCATTGTCTAGTAGATCAGAGCATCACATTCACTAGTTGCTTTAAGTTTAGCCTTTGCTGCAACTATGTGTGTTGAATGCTTTCTCTCATTTCAACAAGAATCCAACTTCTTCCACGAAATTGACAGCTTCTAGGAATGACTTCCCTGTCTTTCTTACAACCTGCATCATCTATATCTATATAGCTAATTAGGTTAAACCTAGTATCTTTAGGGTTCCAGATTCTAAGAATTGGTGATCCCCTAAGATATCTAACAATTCATAACTTAGCTATAAAATAAGATTCTCTAGTATCCACTTGGAAACTTGCACATAGGCATATCGAGAATAAAATATATGGTCTTTATGCACTTGAATAAGTAATGAGCTGATTACCTCTATAGCTTGTCACTTCAGTTCATATACCTGATGTGCACTGATCAAGCTTAGTGGTCTGTTGGCAAGAAGTCTTGGCAGGTCTAGAATCTTCTAAATTGCGCATCTTCAAAAGATCCCTGACTTACTTTAATTGCCATCATTCTTTTGAATTAATTATAATCCAAAAAGAATTGCAACTCTTCCAACATGCTCATGTTGTACCTACTCTGCATTAACTTAGCAATAAACTCTTGCCAAAGTTTTCGTTAGTAGACCCACATATAATATAATCATGGTATACTAGCACATATATTACATTGTGTGTGCCTTTTATTCCTGAGAGATATATGTGTATAACTACTCTACCAAATCATTTTCAAGTAATAAACTAGTTAGAGTGTCATACAATGTCCTTGACGATTTGCTTCAATCCCTAACTCTGTTAGGTCCTCATCTTGTTAGGCCCAATTGTTAGGTCCTAAGAGGATCAAGTCTCGTCTCTGTTGCTTGCTGTTAGATCTTGAAAGTCCCGAAGATTCTGTTTCCATCATCGTCGATACCTTCTACTTGACATTAACCTGTAGCAACCAGTTTGGCTTTGTCCCTCATAACAATGCCAATAATTATCCAGTTTCTGTAAACCCTTACTGTATCAGTTTCAGCTTCGACTTTTGGTATGGGTTCCAGCTTCAGTAGATTCTGCCTTCGAACTGATTGAGATCATCTTGCAATGCAATCACCCAATCTGGATCAATCAGTGCATCTTCAATATTCTTTGGGATACCAATTATTGATTGTTGGGTCCCGAAAAATGTATGTTCATTTTGATTAGCACTTCTAGCCTTTACTCAATAATCCGGATCACTAAGAACTAGACTCCAGGAATGACTTTGACTTCAAACCCTTTGTCTCGGCAGATATGTTCTTGATGTATTCCTTTGATCTTCATTGTGTTGAGTACGACTAGTTGATCATTCTTTTATTTGCTCCCCCTGAGTTGCTGCTAGGATGTATTGAGGATCCTTCACCTTTTTCAGTGGATTCTGTTAAAGTCCACGAGTTGTGTAGTTTCACTACCATTTCCACTAATAGGATCTGAATCAACATCATTATCATTGTTTCCTTCTGCAACCTCAGTTTCATCATCAGTATCTGAATTTGACTCTGACAAGATGTCATACTTCAAAGATTCAGAATAGTCTTTCATTTGAATGCTTGGGAGCTTGGTGTAGTAGGTCGACACATTCAGTCTTTCAATCACCTTCTGGTTTTTAATCACAAATGCCTTGATAGCTTTCGACTAAGTCTTTTCACGATCTTTGTTGAATACAGTAGCATGCTGTGTTAATTGCTTCAGCTTCATAATCCCCTTAAAGTGCAGACTTTACTTAGAACTTCATTCGCGAAACTCAGTTCCATTATCTGACTTCAAAGTTCTCACAGCTTACTTTACTTCCAACTGATCTTTCTGATGTGATCAATCACCATCTGTGATGCTTCAATATATGTTGAATGCACGAACATCACCAAATTATAACTAGGGTCATCAATCACCACTAAGCATATTTCTTCCATGACATAACTTGCTTCAGTGTGATGTTTTCATTGACTTCCCTAAATGTGACATACTTCAAAATGTCCTTCTGGATAGAATTCCATTAGAAGCAGTCCTCTCACTAATTTCATCTTTCTCAGAGAATCCATTGTCTTGATCAACAAGTGTGAGAGCTTCTTTTGCCACAGCTAACTCTTTACTGATGAAGCTTTACTGAAGATTTCACTTCACATTTGCTTATAAACTCCATGTCAGCTACGAACAAATTTCCTCACTCTCAGTTGAGCGAGCTTCCAACCTTCTTGTTTGAGATCAAACACTTTTCATTTTCAATGCTTTTCCAGAAAACCCTTGATAAAGAATTCCCTAGTTCACTGTAGATAGTGCTTAAGTCTTTCCACAAGAAAGATGCTTCCAGTGATGACAGTTCTTAAATCATGATAGCCATATCCCTTGTACATCATTTGCTGTCTTCTCCAAAGGTTACCATTGGGGAGGCCTTCTCAACCACTGTGATATTAGAGCTTTAATCTTAATCATATGCCTCGAACAATAAGTGTCACGAAGTCACATAACTTTTGCTTCTTTTTACATACTCTGCAATCACAAATGATTAAGCTTCTTGGTCCTCAATCTCAATTGAGTCCAGATGGGTTAGAGATATTATCAAAGGTAACAACAGCTTCAATATGTATAAAGCACATGGATAGAAGAACTAACAAATTAATTACTAATTCTGTCTAATCCATTTCTATTGTTGTTTAACATTTTTAACTATCTCTAATTACCTAAGACAGTTTTAGATTAAACCTTGAATCTACAAATGTTACTGACAACTTAGATAATTCTACCATCTTATCCCTAACAAGCAATACATGATCTAATATGACATTTAAGTGCAACTATGTGAGTGCAAGCAAATCATGTGAAAATAAGCACATAAACAATTTAAGAATATGCAGAATATTTGAATAAAACATTATAAGCAATATCAAATTCCACATATACTTATCAAGTCATTTATCACAATAAGAACAAATATAAAATATCTGATCTATGACCTGTTTGTCTATTAGCAATTTTCACAACATTAGCAGAGGTATTAAATCACAGAAGATTTAAATCAAGTTTCAAACAAATGTTTAGGGATACACCTAACCGTCTAGAACACCCTATCTAATTCTAGATATTCATTTTAATGCATAGAAAATCAAGTATGAAATGTACTCACTAAACTCATATAACTAAGAATGAAATATTATTCTTAGCAATCAATTAAGCATTTAAGTTCTAAGATGCTAACATGCTGACACGAGCCTAATACATTTCAAAACATAATAATCATACAATTATGAATTAGATAAAGATATACTAGTTAGTAAGTGTACCTGTGAAGTGCTTAGTGATTCATCTCTAGTGTTGGTCATTGATGCCAGATATTCATTTGGTTCATCACTGTCACTGATAGAATCATCCTTGCATTTAACTTCATCAACAAATGTTTTCCCTTGCTGCATCCTCACTAATGTTTGAGATTCCTGCTACAACCCAACATAGTGTCTGTCATCTTTTGCTTGTACAGGCTTCTTCAAACTGTGTAGCAAACCTCTGATCTTGTCTTTCAACTTTAAACCATCCCTGTCTTGCAACCGCCTCTTGAACTGATCTTGAAAATCTCCTTAATGGAATCTATAGGTAAGGACCTTAGATTTAGAATTGGGATCCCGTCTGAATCTGATGTCACTGAACTTCCTGTTGCCCCGCAGGCTTGACTTACAGTCCAGTTCTCAAGATATTCCAAAGTGTCAAATTCACATGCAACACCTTGACCACTACCTCGAGCTATAACATCTTCAATTCAGCTTCTAGGATCATTTCATTTCTGTTCAGAAGTTCTCAACCTTGACTTCAATCAAATTTGGTTCCTAGGTCACATATACAGTGGATATGCTAACAACCTGCCTTACCAAATATTATCTTCTTCAGCTCTTGTTCTAGTTCATAGGCCTTCAGCACATACAGGTCTTTTACAGACAATGTGGTTGTATCCTTAAATCCCTGTTGGCTGTATCCTGTGTTCCAGATGATCTGCAGTGTTAGCACGAACTTCCTGTAATTTCCCTGTAGTATAATCTTTAAGGCTTCTGTACTGAGATGCTAGGTAGTCCAGTTTGTTCTCCTTCACACTACTTAAGCCCCTAAGATTTTTCATCTTCAAATTCAACTCAAACCAACTAAAAACTGTACCCAAATAATCTTTTCATAACCAGAATCAACTTCTTTGGATAATCTTCAGTCGATCTTCATTGTCTTCAATAACTCGTAAAAATCTTCAACTACTAACTTCTGAGTATCCTCGAATAAGTACTTAAGAAAAATTTAAATTTACAGAATTTTTAATTTTCTTAAAAAATAAATTAATCAAAAATAAAAATTTACAAAACTTAATTTTCAAGAATTTCGAATTTTCTTAAAAATTAAAATATCATAAATTAATATTTAAGAAAAATTTAATTAACAAGAATATTAAATTTTCTGGAAAAATAAATAAATCTAAAATATATATTAAAGGTCAAAACGTTAAGTAGGCCAAAATAGCATCTGAGGCGTTTATGTCCAAGAGTAACACTAATGATTCACATTTTTCCTCAAAAAGAAACTTCGCCAATATTAATACCTAAGACATGATTACACAGTAAAAATACTATATGATCATGTTTCAGAGTTTAATAAACACTGGTCAATTTTTATTCCGGAAACAAAAATTACTCCAGGGGCAAATATCTTTTTCTGAGACGCAATTCAAAAATGAACACTCTGCGACGTCCAAGCAGCTTCGACACCCTTAATTTAATATTTAAGAAAAAATTAAATTTCCAAAAATTTTAATTTTCTTAAAAAATAAATTAATCAAAAATAAATATTTACAGAAAAATTTAATTTTCAAGAATTTTAAATTTTCTTAAAAATTAAATAAATCGTAAATTAATATTTAAGAAAAATTTAAAGTTAAGAATTTTAAAATTTTTAAAACATAATAAATCAAAAATAAAAAATAAAAAATATCAGAGCGGCTCCGATAGTTAGTAACTATCGGGGACGTGTCGATAGTTAATAACTATCGGACAAATGCTTTTTCCAATTGAGCAGAGAACACGCGCGTGCAACACCAACCAACTTCACATACTCCGTGCGTGCCAAGCTGCTCAATCATGATTGGTCAGCTAATGGCCAAATTGAATTCAACTGGTACAAGCTGTCGAGTGCAAATGGCCAGGTAATTAAATACGTATCAATTTTTTAAACTTTATTAAATTTATAAAATATACTAACTAAAATTTATTATATAAACTAATAAAAGTTTATAAAACAAATTTTATAAAAGTTTATAATATAAATTTAATATTAGGTTTATAAAATAAACTAATTAAAATTTATAATACAAACTAATAAAAGTTTATAAAATAAATTTTATAAAAGTTTATAAAATAAATTTAATATTAAGTTTATAAAATAAACTAATTAAAATTTATAATATAAACTAATAAAAGTTTATAAAACAAATTTTATAAAGTTTATAAAATAAACTTAATAAAAGTTTATAATTAAACTTATTTAACAAGGCCTCTAAACAGTTAAGTCCAAACAGCTTCCGCCTGGCGAGCTTCACTGAGCTAATGGATCCTGATTTGTATATCAATCAGTAAGCTCTGATACCAATTGTTAGGCCCCGGAAGTATCGTAGAAGGGGGGTTGAATACGATACTCACTAAATTAAAAAATTCTTTCGAATCTTTTGCGGATAAATAATTTAGAGTTCGGTTAGTGGGCTCGTGTTCTTGAGGTGAATAGTGTTTACGGAGCTGTCTACTAATTTTCTGTGTTTAGGATTAATCATTTCGGTTCTAGAAAATCAGTAGGAAAATAAACAACACAAGATTCGGGGAATATATCATTGATAAATATAAACCCTGAGGTTGCTACACCCGGTCAACAAATCCGGTCCGAAGAACAAGTTCTTCGCTGCTTAACAAAAACGTATAACTCTCAATTTCCTATACAAGTATTTCTAGATCAGTACAAAGGAAACTAAGACCGTAGAGAGTGATATACAGTGGCCCTGAACATTTTTCATTAAGGAACCGACCACTGATACATCTCCGGTGAAGAGGTATAGATTTTTCTGGGTTCTCTCCTCTCCGGCTTCGTCTTCTCTCTCTCTGGTTATTTCTGTTGTGTTGTTGAAGACAGACTCAAATGAATGGCTCTGCTTCAATTTATGTGTAGACTTTTTCAGTACAGCTACGTGGCTTCATGTGGTCCAAGTAACTGAGCTGATTCTTCACTTCTTGAATTAACAACCGTCGAGACATTTTATTTATAACCATCGGTGAGTCTGTTGATAACCGTCGAGACTGAAATAAATCACTTAAAACAATTTTGCTCAAGGATATCAATGATAGGTGGCATGCTGTGGCTGGCTGTAGATTAAACAATCTTAAACCCTCAACTATCGAAGTGCCATAACTATCGAGACTTAACCGTCGATGGAATAAATAATCTGGATATTTATCTGAGTCCCTTAACTATCGAGATGCTGTAACCGTCGACGAAACAGTCAAACCCAATAACTATCGACTCAAAATGCATAACCGTCGAGTGATTTGAAATAATAATTTATCCAAAATGATAACCGTCGAGTGATTTGCTAACCGTCGGTAAATAAGACGAAATAGCCAAACAGGAGACCCAACCGTCGGTGAATAAGACAAAACAGTCAAACAGCTAAACGGTAGTTCACCTTAGCCATTTTTCCAACGATTCAAAGCTCTGCAATATTTTCTTTCACTGCAACCAAGTTAATAAATTTACCTTTACTACTTGAACTTGATTTTCTCCGAGCTATAGCACACAACGGTTATACAACCAATTCTTTTCTAACATAGATGCGGTTCTCAATTCCTTTTGTGCTGACATTTAGTGCAACTGGTCTGGTTCACAAACGACTAACACGAACTTGATCTTCACATCTTCTTGACTATTCAATTGGCCCTGTTTCTCTAGCTGTTAAGAAGTGCTTCTATTGTAAGTACATTGGAATCCTCTGGCACTTATGCTGAACCATAAACATATCTGAAACCCTGAACATCTTCGAACTTTATCCTTCACTGAAGTTTGTACATATGAATGAACTTCCTCCAGCAATCTATAATAGACTCCAAGATTCCATCTAATATTTTGATTCTTTGTATTTGCCGTATATTCTATCTTCTCGATTCCTGTACTTGAGCTCTGCAATTCATTGCTTGACTGATTTGCAGATTTGGATCACTAGAATCTTTTTGGTACTTTGACAACCGCTTCACTGCTTCCACATCCTTGAATACTTCAACCTTTATTCTTCACTGAGGCATGAACATATTAATGAACTTCTTCCAGTGAGCTAATGCTTCAAGTCTGTAGATTTCTTCTTTATCCTTTGTCTTTACCAAGTCTTCATGTCTTCTTGATTCCGGTGATAACTTCATATTATTTACACGTCCGGTTCTTGTGTTGAGTTATAACCCTATGTTACATATAGGTCTATACATACAGCCTTTCAAGTTTTTACAAGTTATTTCCATGTACGAACGAGTTAAGAATTAAGCTATAAGTCGAATTCCACTTCAAATGAGTAAAAAATGAAGCCCCAAATTGTCAAGAATTATTTTCAAGTTCAATCGAGTCGAGAATGATTCTAGGAATTCTTACAAGTTATTTCCATGTTCAAAGACTAAAGAATGAAGCTTTAAGTTGATTTCAAGTTCAAATGAGTCAAGAATGGAGTCTCAAATTGTTACGAATTGGTTTCAAGTTCAATCGAGTCGAGAATGATTCCATGAGTTTTTACAATTTATTTCCATGTACGAACGAGTCAAGAATGAAGTTATAAGTTGAATTCCACTTCAAATGAGTCAAAAATGAAGCCCCAAATTGTTAAGAATTGTTTTCAAGTTCAATCGAGACGAGAATGATTCTAGGAGTTTTTACAAGTTATTTCCACGTTCAAAGAGTAAAGAATGAAGCTATAAGTTGAATTTCACCTCAAATGAGTAAAAAATGAAGCCCCAAATTGTTAAGAATTATTTTCAAGTTCAATCGAGTCGAGAATGATTCTAGGATTTTTTACAAGTTATTTCCTTGTACGAACGAGTCAAGAATGAAGCTATAAGTTGAATTCCACTTCAAATGAGTCAAAAATAACACCTCAAATTGTTAAGAATTGTTTTTAAGTTCAATCGAGATGAGAACGATTCTAGGAGTTTTTACAAGTTATTTCCATGTTCAAAGAGTAAAGAATGAAGCTATAAGTTGATTTCAAGTTCAAATGAGTCAAGAATGGAGTCTCAAATTGTTACGAGTTGGTTTCAAGTTCAATCGAGTCGAGAATGATTCCATGAGTTTTTACAATTTATTTCCATGTACGAACGAGTCAAGAATGAAGCTATAAGTTGAATTCCACTTCAAATGAGTCAAAAATGAAGCCCCAAATTGTTAAGAATTGTTTTCAAGTTCAATCGAGACGAGAATGATTCTAGGAGTTTTTACAAGTTATTTCCACGTTCAAAGAGTAAAGAATAAAGCTATAAGTTGAATTTCACCTCAAATGAGTAAAAAATGAAGCCCCAAATTGTTAAGAATTGTTTTCAAGTTCAATCGAGTCGAGAATGATTCTAGGAGTTTTTACAAGTTATTTCCATGTACGAACGAGTCAAGAATGAAGCTATAAGTTGATTTCAAGTTCAAATGAGTCAAGAATGAAGTTTCAAGTTGTTACAAATTGTTTTCAAGTTCAATCGAGTCGAGAATGATTCTAGGAGTTTTTACAAGTTATTTCCATGTACGAACGAGTCAAGAATGAAGCTAAAAGTTGAATTCCACTTCAAATGAGTCAAAAATGAAGCCCTAAATTGTTAAGAATTGTTTTCAAGTTCATTCGAGACGAGAATGATTCTAGGAGTTTTTACAAGTTATTTCCTTGTTCCACGAGTAAAAATTGAAACTATAATTTGATTTTAAATTCAAACGAGTCAAGAATGAAGTCTCAAATTGTTACGAATTCGTTTAAAGTTCAATCGAGTCGAGAATGATTCTAGGATTTTTTACAAGTTATTTCCATGTTTAAAGAGTAAAGAATGAAGCTTCAAGTTGATTTCAAGTTCAAATGAGTCAAGAATGGAGTCTCAAATTGTTACGAATTGGTTTCAAGTTCAATCGAGTCGAGAATGATTCCATGAGTTTTTACAATTTATTTCCATGTACGAACGAGTCAAGAATGAAGCTATAAGTTGAATTCCACTTCAAATGAGTCAAAAATGAAGCCCCAAATTGTTAAGAATTATTTTCAAGTTCAATCGAGACGAGACTGATTCTAGGAGTTTTTACAAGTTATCTCCACGTTCAAAGAGTAAAGAATGAAGCTATAAGTTGAATTTCACCTCAAATGAATAAAAAATGAAGCCCCAAATTGTTAAGAATTGTTTTCTAGTTCAATCGAGTCGAGAATGATTCTAGGAGTTTTTACAAGTTATTTCCATGTACGAACGAGTCAAGAATGAAGCTATAAGTTGAATTCCACTTCAAATGAGTAAAAAATAACGCCTCAAATTGTTAAGAATTGTTTTCAAGTTCAATCGAGACGAGAACGATTCTAGGAGTTTTTACAAGTTATTTCCATGTTCAAAGAGTAAAGAATGAAGCTATAAGGTGATTTCAAGTTCAAATGAGTCAAGAACGGAGTCTCAAATTGTTACGAATTTGTTTCAAGTTCAATCGAGTCGAGAATGATTCCAGGAGTTTTTACAAGTTATTTCCATGTTCAAAGAGGAAAGAATGAAGCTATAAGTTGATTTCAAGTTCAAATGAGTCAAGAATGAAGTTTCAAGTTGTTACAAATTGTTTTCAAGTTCAATCGAGTCGAGAATGATTCTAGGAGTTTATACAAGTAATTTCCATGTACGAACGAGTCAAGAATGAAGCTATATGTTGAATTCCACTTCAAATGAGTCAAAAATGACGCCCCAAGTTGTTAAGAATTGTTTTCAAGTTCAATCGAGACGATAACGATTCTAGGAGTTTTTACAAGTTACTTCCATGTTCAAAGAGGAAAGAATGAAGCTATAAGTTGATTTCAAGTTCAAATGAGTCAAGAATGAAGTTTCAAGTTGTTACAAATTGTTTTCAAGTTCAATCGAGTCGAGAATGATTCTAGGAGTTTTTACAAGTTATTTCCATGTACGAACGAGTCAAGAATGAAGCTATAAGTTGAATTCCACTTCAAATGAGTCAAAAATGAAGCCCTAAATTGTTAAGAATTGTTTTCAAGTTCATTCGAGACGAGAATGATTCTAGGAGTTTTTACAAGTTATTTCCTTGTTCCACGAGTAAAGAATGAAACTATAAGTTGATTTTAAATTCAAACGAATCAAGAATGAAGTCTCAAATTGTTACGAATTCGTTTCAAGTTCAATCGAGTCGAGAATGATTCTAGGAGTTTTTACAAGTTATTTCCATGTACGAACGAGTCAAGAATGAAGCTATAAGTGGAATTCCACTTCAAATGAATAAAAAATGAAGCCCCAAATTGTTAAGAATTGTTTTCAAGTTCAATTGAGTCGAGAATGATTCTTGGAGTTTTTACAAGTTATTTCCATGTACGAACGAGTTAAGAATTAAGCTATAAGTCGAATTCCACTTCAAATGAGTAAAAAATGAAGCCCCAAATTGTCAAGAATTATTTTCAAGTTCAATCGAGTCGAGAATGATTCTAGGAATTCTTACAAGTTATTTCCATGTTCAAAGACTAAAGAATGAAGCTTTAAGTTGATTTCAAGTTCAAATGAGTCAAGAATGGAGTCTCAAATTGTTACGAATTGGTTTCAAGTTCAATCGAGTCGAGAATGATTCCATGAGTTTTTACAATTTATTTCCATGTACGAACGAGTCAAGAATGAAGCTATAAGTTGAATTCCACTTCAAATGAGTCAAAAATGAAGCCCCAAATTGTTAAGAATTATTTTCAAGTTCAATCGAGACGAGACTGATTCTAGGAGTTTTTACAAGTTATCTCCACGTTCAAAGAGTAAAGAATGAAGCTATAAGTTGAATTTCACCTCAAATGAATAAAAAATGAAGCCCCAAATTGTTAAGAATTGTTTTCTAGTTCAATCGAGTCGAGAATGATTCTAGGAGTTTTTACAAGTTATTTCCATGTACGAACGAGTCAAGAATGAAGCTATAAGTTGAATTCCACTTCAAATGAGTAAAAAATAACGCCTCAAATTGTTAAGAATTGTTTTCAAGTTCAATCGAGACGAGAACGATTCTAGGAGTTTTTACAAGTTATTTCCATGTTCAAAGAGTAAAGAATGAAGCTATAAGGTGATTTCAAGTTCAAATGAGTCAAGAACGGAGTCTCAAATTGTTACGAATTTGTTTCAAGTTCAATCGAGTCGAGAATGATTCCAGGAGTTTTTACAAGTTATTTCCATGTTCAAAGAGGAAAGAATGAAGCTATAAGTTGATTTCAAGTTCAAATGAGTCAAGAATGAAGTTTCAAGTTGTTACAAATTGTTTTCAAGTTCAATCGAGTCGAGAATGATTCTAGGAGTTTATACAAGTAATTTCCATGTACGAACGAGTCAAGAATGAAGCTATATGTTGAATTCCACTTCAAATGAGTCAAAAATGACGCCCCAAGTTGTTAAGAATTGTTTTCAAGTTCAATCGAGACGATAACGATTCTAGGAGTTTTTACAAGTTACTTCCATGTTCAAAGAGGAAAGAATGAAGCTATAAGTTGATTTCAAGTTCAAATGAGTCAAGAATGAAGTTTCAAGTTGTTACAAATTGTTTTCAAGTTCAATCGAGTCGAGAATGATTCTAGGAGTTTTTACAAGTTATTTCCATGTACGAACGAGTCAAGAATGAAGCTATAAGTTGAATTCCACTTCAAATGAGTCAAAAATGAAGCCCTAAATTGTTAAGAATTGTTTTCAAGTTCATTCGAGACGAGAATGATTCTAGGAGTTTTTACAAGTTATTTCCTTGTTCCACGAGTAAAGAATGAAACTATAAGTTGATTTTAAATTCAAACGAATCAAGAATGAAGTCTCAAATTGTTACGAATTCGTTTCAAGTTCAATCGAGTCGAGAATGATTCTAGGAGTTTTTACAAGTTATTTCCATGTACGAACGAGTCAAGAATGAAGCTATAAGTGGAATTCCACTTCAAATGAATAAAAAATGAAGCCCCAAATTGTTAAGAATTGTTTTCAAGTTCAATTGAGTCGAGAATGATTCTTGGAGTTTTTACAAGTTATTTCCATGTACGAACGAGTTAAGAATTAAGCTATAAGTCGAATTCCACTTCAAATGAGTAAAAAATGAAGCCCCAAATTGTCAAGAATTATTTTCAAGTTCAATCGAGTCGAGAATGATTCTAGGAATTCTTACAAGTTATTTCCATGTTCAAAGACTAAAGAATGAAGCTTTAAGTTGATTTCAAGTTCAAATGAGTCAAGAATGGAGTCTCAAATTGTTACGAATTGGTTTCAAGTTCAATCGAGTCGAGAATGATTCCATGAGTTTTTACAATTTATTTCCATGTACGAACGAGTCAAGAATGAAGTTATAAGTTGAATTCCACTTCAAATGAGTCAAAAATGAAGCCCCAAATTGTTAAGAATTGTTTTCAAGTTCAATCGAGACGAGAATGATTCTAGGAGTTTTTACAAGGTATTTCCACGTTCAAAGAGTAAAGAATGAAGCTATAAGTTGAATTTCACCTCAAATGAGTAAAAAATGAAGCCCCTAATTGTTAAGAATTGTTTTCTAGTTCAATCGAGTCGAGAATGATTCTAGGAGTTTTTACTAGTTATTTCCATGTACGAACGAGTCAAGAATGAAGCTATAAGTTGAATTCCACTTCAAATGAGTCAAAAATAACGCCTCAAATTGTTAAGAATTGTTTTCAAGTTCAATCGAGACGAGAACGATTCTAGGAGTTTTTACAAGTTATTTCCATGTTCAAAGAGTAAAGAATGAAGCTATAAGTTGATTTCAAGTTCAAATGAGTCAAGAACGGAGTCTCAAATTGTTACGAATTTGTTTCAAGTTCAATCGAGTCGAGAATGATTCCAGGAGTTTTTACAAGTTATTTCCATGTTCAAAGAGGAAAGAATGAAGCTATAAGTTGATTTCAAGTTCAAATGAGTCAAGAATGAAGTTTCAAGTTGTTACAAATTGTTTTCAAGTTCAATCGAGTCGAGAATGATTCTAGGAGTTTATACAAGTAATTTCCATGTACGAACGAGTCAAGAATGAAGCTATATGTTGAATTCCACTTCAAATGAGTCAAAAATGACGCCCCAAGTTGTTAAGAATTGTTTTCAAGTTCAATCGAGACGATAACGATTCTAGGAGTTTTTACAAGTTATTTCCATGTTCAAAGAGGAAAGAATGAAGCTATAAGTTGATTTCAAGTTCAAATGAGTCAAGAATGAAGTTTCAAGTTGTTACAAATTGTTTTCAAGTTCAATCGAGTCGAGAATGATTCTAGGAGTTTTTACAAGTTATTTCCATGTACGAACGAGTCAAGAATGAAGCTATAAGTTGAATTCCACTTCAAATGAGTCAAAAATGAAGCCCTAAATTGTTACGAATTATTTTCAAGTTCATTCGAGAAGAGAATGATTCTAGGAGTTTTTACAAGTTATTTCCTTGTTCCACGAGTAAAGAATGAAACTATAAGTTGATTTTAAATTCAAACGAGTCAAGAATGAAGTCTCAAATTGTTACGAATTCGTTTCAAGTTCAATCGAGTCGAGAATGATTCTAGGAGTTTTTACAAGTTATTTCCATGTACGAACGAGTCAAGAATGAAGCTATAAGTGGAATTCCACTTCAAATGAATAAAAAATGAAGCCCCAAATTGTTAAGAATTGTTTTCAAGTTCAATTGAGTCGAGAATGATTCTTGGAGTTTTTACAAGTTATTTCCATGTACGAACGAGTTATGAATTAAGCTATAAGTCGAATTCCACTTCAAATGAGTAAAAAATGAAGCCCCAAATTGTCAAGAATTATTTTCAAGTTCAATCGAGTCGAGAATGATTCTAGGAATTCTTATAAGTTATTTCCATGTTCAAAGACTAAAGAATGTAGCTTTAAGTTGATTTCAAGTTCAAATGAGTCAAGAATGGAGTCTCAAATTGTTACGAATTGGTTTCAAGTTCAATCGAGTCGAGAATGATTCCATGAGTTTTTACAATTTATTTCCATGTACGAACGAGTCAAGAATGAAGTTATAAGTTGAATTCCACTTCAAATGAGTCAAAAATGAAGCCCCAAATTGTTAAGAATTGTTTTCAAGTTCAATCGAGACGAGAATGATTCTAGGAGTTTTTACAAGTTATTTCCACGTTCAAAGAGTAAAGAATGAAGCTATAAGTTGAATTTCACCTCAAATGAGTAAAAAATGAAGCCCCAAATTGTTAAGAATTGTTTTCAAGTTCAATCGAGTAGAGAATGATTCTAGGATTTTTTACAAGTTATTTCCATGTACGAACGAGTCAAGAATGAAGCTATAAGTTGAATTCCACTTCAAATGAGTCAAAAATAACACCTCAAATTGTTAAGAATTGTTTTCAAGTTCAATCGAGACAAGAACGATTCTAGGAGTTTTTACAAGTTATTTCTATGTTCAAAGAGTAAATAATGAAGCTATAAGTTGATTTCAAGTTCAAATGAGTCAAGAACAGAGTCTCAAATTGTTACGAATTGGTTTCAAGTTCAATCGAGTCGAGAATGATTCCAGGAGTTTTTACAAGTTATTTCCATGTTCAAAGAGGAAAGAATGAAGCTATAAGTTGATTTCAAGTTCAAATGAGTCAAGAATGAAGTTTCAAGTTGTTACAAATTGTTTTCAAGTTCAATCGAGTCGAGAATGATTCTAGGAGTTTTTACAAGTTATTTCCATGTACGAACGAGTCAAGAATGAAGCTATATGTTGAATTCCACTTCAAATGAGTCAAAAATAACACCTCAAATTGTTAAGAATTGTTTTCAAGTTCAATCGAGACAAGAACGATTCTAGGAGTTTTTACAAGTTATTTCTATGTTCAAAGAGTAAAGAATGAAGCTATAAGTTGATTTCAAGTTCAAATGAGTCAAGAACGGAGTCTCAAATTGTTACGAATTAGTTTCAAGTTCAATCGAGTCGAGAATGATTCCAGGAGTTTTTTCAAGTTATTTCCATGTTCAAAGAGTAAAGATTGAAGCTATAAGTTGATTTCAAGTTCAAATGAGTCAAGAATGAAGTTTCAAGTTGTTACAAATTGTTTTCAAGTTCAATCGAGTCGAGAATGATTCTTGGAGTTTTTACAAGTTATTTCCATGTACGAACGAGTTAAGAATTAAGCTATAAGTCGAATTCCACTTCAAATAAGTAAAAAATGAAGCCCCAAATTGTCAAGAATTATTTTCAAGTTCAATCGAGTCGAGAATGATTCTAGGAATTCTTACAAGTTATTTCCATGTTCGAAGACTAAAGAATGAAGCTTTAAGTTGATTTCAAGTTCAAATGAGTCAAGAATGGAGTCTCAAATTGTTACGAATTGGTTTCAAGTTCAATCGAGTCGAGAATGATTCCATGAGTTTTTACAATTTATTTCCATGTACAAACGAGTCAAGAATGAAGTTATAAGTTGAATTCCACTTCAAATGAGTCAAAAATGAAGCCCCAAATTGTTAAGAATTGTTTTCAAGTTCAATCGAGACGAGAATGATTCTAGGAGTTTTTACAAGTTATTTCCACGTTCAAAGAGTAAAGAATGAAGCTATAAGTTGAATTTCACCTCAAATGAGTAAAAAATGAAGACCCAAATTGTTAAGAATTGTTTTCAAGTTCAATCGAGTCGAGAATGATTCTAGGATTTTTTACAAGTTATTTCCATGTACGAACGAGTCAAGAATGAAGCTATAAGTTGAATTCCACTTCAAATGAGTCAAAAATAACGCCTCAAATTGTTAAGAATTGTTTTCAAGTTCAATCGAGTCGAGAACGATTCTAGGAGTTTTTCCAAGTTATTTCCATGTTCAAAGAGTAATGAATGAAGCTATAAGTTGATTTCAAGTTCAAATGAGTCAAGAACGGAGTCTCAAATTGTTACGAATTGGTTTCAAGTTCAATCGAGTCGAGAATGATTCTAGGATTTTTTACAAGTTATTTCCATGTTCAAAGAGTAAAAAATGAAGCTTCAAGTTGATTTCAAGTTCAAATGAGTCAAGAATGGAGTCTCAAATTGTTACGAATTGGTTTCAAGTTCAATCGAGTCGAGAATGATTCCATGAGTTTTTATAATTTATTTCCATGTACGAACGAGTCAAGAATGAAGCTATAAGTTGAATTCCACTTCAAATGAGTCAAAAATGAAGCCCCAAATTGTTAAGAATTATTTTCAAGTTCAATCGAGACGAGAATGATTCTAGGAGTTTTTACAAGTTATCTCCACGTTCAAAGAGTAAAGAATGAAGCTATAAGTTGAATTTCACCTCAAATGAATAAAAAATGAAGCCCCAAATTGTTAAGAATTGTTTTCAAGTTCAATCGAGTCGAGAATGATTCTAGGATTTTTTACAAGTTATTTCCATGTACGAACGAGTCAAGAATGAAGCTATAAGTGGAATTCCACTTCAAATGAATAAAAAATGAAGCCCCAAATTGTTAAGAATTGTTTTCAAGTTCAATTGAGTCGAGAATGATTCTTGGAGTTTTTACAAGTTATTTCCATGTACGAACGAGTTAAGAATTAAGCTATAAGTCGAATTCCACTTCAAATGAGTAAAAAATGAAGCCCCAAATTGTCAAGAATTATTTTCAAGTTCAATCGAGTCGAGAATGATTCTAGGAATTCTTATAAGTTATTTCCATGTTCAAAGACTAAAGAATGTAGCTTTAAGTTGATTTCAAGTTCAAATGAGTCAAGAATGGAGTCTCAAATTGTTACGAATTGGTTTCAAGTTCAATCGAGTCGAGAATGATTCCATGAGTTTTTACAATTTATTTCCATGTACGAACGAGTCAAGAATGAAGTTATAAGTTGAATTCCACTTCAAATGAGTCAAAAATGAAGCCCCAAATTGTTAAGAATTGTTTTCAAGTTCAATCGAGACGAGAATGATTCTAGGAGTTTTTACAAGTTATTTCCACGTTCAAAGAGTAAAGAATGAAGCTATAAGTTGAATTTCACCTCAAATGAGTAAAAAATGAAGCCCCAAATTGTTAAGAATTGTTTTCAAGTTCAATCGAGTAGAGAATGATTCTAGGATTTTTTACAAGTTATTTCCATGTACGAACGAGTCAAGAATGAAGCTATAAGTTGAATTCCACTTCAAATGAGTCAAAAATAACACCTCAAATTGTTAAGAATTGTTTTCAAGTTCAATCGAGACAAGAACGATTCTAGGAGTTTTTACAAGTTATTTCTATGTTCAAAGAGTAAATAATGAAGCTATAAGTTGATTTCAAGTTCAAATGAGTCAAGAACAGAGTCTCAAATTGTTACGAATTGGTTTCAAGTTCAATCGAGTCGAGAATGATTCCAGGAGTTTTTACAAGTTATTTCCATGTTCAAAGAGGAAAGAATGAAGCTATAAGTTGATTTCAAGTTCAAATGAGTCAATAATGAAGTTTCAAGTTGTTACAAATTGTTTTCAAGTTCAATCGAGTAGAGAATGATTCTAGGAGTTTTTACAAGTTATTTCCATGTACGAACGAGTCAAGAATGAAGCTATATGTTGAATTCCACTTCAAATGAGTCAAAAATAACACCTCAAATTGTTAAGAATTGTTTTCAAGTTCAATCGAGACAAGAACGATTCTAGGAGTTTTTACAAGTTATTTCTATGTTCAAAGAGTAAAGAATGAAGCTATAAGTTGATTTCAAGTTCAAATGAGTCAAGAACGGAGTCTCAAATTGTTACGAATTAGTTTCAAGTTCAATCGAGTCGAGAATGATTCCAGGAGTTTTTACAAGTTATTTCCATGTTCGAAGACTAAAAGAATGAAACTTTAAGTAGATTTCAAGTTCAAATGAGTCAAGAATGGAGTCTCAAATTGTTACGAATTGGTTTCAAGTTCAATCGAGTCGAGAATGATTCCATGAGTTTTTACAATTTATTTCCATGTACAAACGAGTCAAGAATGAAGTTATAAGTTGAATTCCACTTCAAATGAGTCAAAAATGAAGCCCCAAATTGTTAAGAATTGTTTTCAAGTTCAATCGAGACGAGAATGATTCTAGGAGTTTTTACAAGTTATTTCCACGTTCAAAGAGTAAAGAATGAAGCTATAAGTTGAATTTCACCTCAAATGAGTAAAAAATGAAGCCCCAAATTGTTAAGAATTGTTTTCAAGTTCAATCGAGTCGAGAATGATTCTAGGATTTTTTACAAGTTATTTCCATGTACGAACGAGTCAAGAATGAAGCTATAAGTTGAATTCCACTTCAAATGAGTCAAAAATAACGCCTCAAATTGTTAAGAATTGTTTTCAAGTTCAATCGAGTCGAGAACGATTCTAGGAGTTTTTCCAAGTTATTTCCATGTTCAAAGAGTAATGAATGAAGCTATAAGTTGATTTCAAGTTAAAATGAGTCAAGAACGGAGTCTCAAATTGTTACGAATTGGTTTCAAGTTCAATCGAGTCGAGAATGATTCTAGGATTTTTTACAAGTTATTTCCATGTTCAAAGAGTAAAAAATGAAGCTTCAAGTTGATTTCAAGTTCAAATGAGTCAAGAATGGAGTCTCAAATTGTTACGAATTGGTTTCAAGTTCAATCGAGTCGAGAATGATTCCATGAGTTTTTATAATTTATTTCCATGTACGAACGAGTCAAGAATGAAGCTATAAGTTGAATTCCACTTCAAACGAGTCAAAAATGAAGCCCCAAATTGTTAAGAATTATTTTCAAGTTCTATCGAGACGAGAATGATTCTAGGAGTTTTTACAAGTTATCTCCACGTTCAAAGAGTAAAGAATGAAGCTATAAGTTGAATTTCACCTCAAATGAATAAAAAATGAAGCCCCAAATTGTTAAGAATTGTTTTCTAGTTCAATCGAGTCGAGAATGATTCTAGGATTTTTTACAAGTTATTTCCATGTACGAACGAGTCAAGAATGAAGCTATAAGTTGAATTCCACTTCAAATGAGTCAAAAATAACGCCTCAAATTGTTAAGAATTGTTTTCAAGTTCAATCGAGTCGAGAATGATTCTAGGAGTTTTTACAAGTTATTTCCATGTACGAACGAGTCAAGAATGAAGCTATATGTTGAATTCCACTTCAAATGAGTCAAAAATAACACCTCAAATTGTTAAGAATTGTTTTCAAGTTCAATCGAGACAAGAACGATTCTAGGAGTTTTTACAAGTTATTTCTATGTTCAAAGAGTAAATAATGAAGCTATAAGTTGATTTCAAGTTCAAATGAGTCAAGAACAGAGTCTCAAATTGTTACGAATTGGTTTCAAGTTCAATCGAGTCGAGAATGATTCCAGGAGTTTTTACAAGTTATTTCCATGTTCAAAGAGGAAAGAATGAAGCTATAAGTTGATTTCAAGTTCAAATGAGTCAATAATGAAGTTTCAAGTTGTTACAAATTGTTTTCAAGTTCAATCGAGTAGAGAATGATTCTAGGAGTTTTTACAAGTTATTTCCATGTACGAACGAGTCAAGAATGAAGCTATATGTTGAATTCCACTTCAAATGAGTCAAAAATAACACCTCAAATTGTTAAGAATTGTTTTCAAGTTCAATCGAGACAAGAACGATTCTAGGAGTTTTTACAAGTTATTTCTATGTTCAAAGAGTAAAGAATGAAGCTATAAGTTGATTTCAAGTTCAAATGAGTCAAGAACGGAGTCTCAAATTGTTACGAATTAGTTTCAAGTTCAATCGAGTCGAGAATGATTCCAGGAGTTTTTACAAGTTATTTCCATGTTCGAAGACTAAAAGAATGAAACTTTAAGTAGATTTCAAGTTCAAATGAGTCAAGAATGGAGTCTCAAATTGTTACGAATTGGTTTCAAGTTCAATCGAGTCGAGAATGATTCCATGAGTTTTTACAATTTATTTCCATGTACAAACGAGTCAAGAATGAAGTTATAAGTTGAATTCCACTTCAAATGAGTCAAAAATGAAGCCCCAAATTGTTAAGAATTGTTTTCAAGTTCAATCGAGACGAGAATGATTCTAGGAGTTTTTACAAGTTATTTCCACGTTCAAAGAGTAAAGAATGAAGCTATAAGTTGAATTTCACCTCAAATGAGTAAAAAATGAAGCCCCAAATTGTTAAGAATTGTTTTCAAGTTCAATCGAGTCGAGAATGATTCTAGGATTTTTTACAAGTTATTTCCATGTACGAACGAGTCAAGAATGAAGCTATAAGTTGAATTCCACTTCAAATGAGTCAAAAATAACGCCTCAAATTGTTAAGAATTGTTTTCAAGTTCAATCGAGTCGAGAACGATTCTAGGAGTTTTTCCAAGTTATTTCCATGTTCAAAGAGTAATGAATGAAGCTATAAGTTGATTTCAAGTTAAAATGAGTCAAGAACGGAGTCTCAAATTGTTACGAATTGGTTTCAAGTTCAATCGAGTCGAGAATGATTCTAGGATTTTTTACAAGTTATTTCCATGTTCAAAGAGTAAAAAATGAAGCTTCAAGTTGATTTCAAGTTCAAATGAGTCAAGAATGGAGTCTCAAATTGTTACGAATTGGTTTCAAGTTCAATCGAGTCGAGAATGATTCCATGAGTTTTTATAATTTATTTCCATGTACGAACGAGTCAAGAATGAAGCTATAAGTTGAATTCCACTTCAAACGAGTCAAAAATGAAGCCCCAAATTGTTAAGAATTATTTTCAAGTTCTATCGAGACGAGAATGATTCTAGGAGTTTTTACAAGTTATCTCCACGTTCAAAGAGTAAAGAATGAAGCTATAAGTTGAATTTCACCTCAAATGAATAAAAAATGAAGCCCCAAATTGTTAAGAATTGTTTTCTAGTTCAATCGAGTCGAGAATGATTCTAGGATTTTTTACAAGTTATTTCCATGTACGAACGAGTCAAGAATGAAGCTATAAGTTGAATTCCACTTCAAATGAGTCAAAAATAACGCCTCAAATTGTTAAGAATTGTTTTCAAGTTCAATCGAGTCGAGAATGATTCTAGGAGTTTTTACAAGTTATTTCCATGTACGAACGAGTCAAGAATGAAGCTATATGTTGAATTCCACTTCAAATGAGTCAAAAATAACACCTCAAATTGTTAAGAATTGTTTTCAAGTTCAATCGAGACAAGAACGATTCTAGGAGTTTTTACAAGTTATTTCTATGTTCAAAGAGTAAAGAATGAAGCTATAAGTTGATTTCAAGTTCAAATGAGTCAAGAACGGAGTCTCAAATTGTTACGAATTGGTTTCAAGTTCAATCGAGTCGAGAATGATTCCAGGAGTTTTTACAAGTTATTTCCATGTTCAAAGAGTAAAGAATGAAGCTATAAGTTGATTTCAAGTTCAAATGAGTCAAGAATGAAGTTTCCAGTTGTTACAAATTGTTTTCAAGTTCAATCGAGTCGAGAATGATTCTTGGAGTTTTTACAAGTTATTTCCATGTACGAACGAGTTAAGAATTAAGCTATAAGTCGAATTTCACTTCAAATGAGTAAAAAATGAAGCCCCAAATTGTCAAGAATTATTTTCAAGTTCAATCGAGTCGAGAATGATTCTAGGAATTCTTACAAGTTATTTCCATGTTCGAAGACTAAAGAATGAAGCTATAAGTTGATTTCAAGTTCAAATGAGTCAAGAACGGAGTCTCAAATTGTTACGAATTGGTTTCAAGTTCAATCGAGTCGAGAATGATTCTAGGATTTTTTACAAGTTATTTCCATGTTCAAAGAGTAAAAAATGAAGCTTCAAGTTGATTTCAAGTTCAAATGAGTCAAGAATGGAGTCTCAAATTGTTACGAATTGGTTTCAAGTTCAATCGAGTCGAGAATGATTCCATGAGTTTTTATAATTTATTTCCATGTACGAACGAGTCAAGAATGAAGCTATAAGTTGAATTCCACTTCAAATGAGTCAAAAATGAAGCCCCAAATTGTTAAGAATTATTTTCAAGTTCAATCGAGTCGAGAATGATTCTTGGAGTTTTTACAAGTTATTTCCATGTACGAACGAGTTAAGAATTAAGCTATAAGTCGAATTCCACTTCAAATGAGTAAAAAATGAAGCCCCAAATTGTCAAGAATTATTTTCAAGTTCAATCGAGTCGAGAATGATTCTAGGAATTCTTACAAGTTATTTCCATGTTCGAAGACTAAAGAATGAAGCTATAAGTTGATTTCAAGTTCAAATGAGTCAAGAACGGAGTCTCAAATTGTTACGAATTGGTTTCAAGTTCAATCGAGTCGAGAATGATTCCAGGAGTTTTTACAAGTTATTTCCATGTTCAAAGAGTAAAGAATGAAGCTATAAGTTGATTTCAAGTTCAAATGAGTCAAGAATGAAGTTTCCAGTTGTTACAAATTGTTTTCAAGTTCAATCGAGTCGAGAATGATTCTTGGAGTTTTTACAAGTTATTTCCATGTACGAACGAGTTAAGAATTAAGCTATAAGTCGAATTCCACTTCAAATGAGTAAAAAATGAAGCCCCAAATTGTCAAGAATTATTTTCAAGTTCAATCGAGTCGAGAATGATTCTAGGAATTCTTACAAGTTATTTCCATGTTCGAAGACTAAAGAATGAAGCTTTAAGTTGATTTCAAGTTCAAATGAGTCAAGAATGGAGTCTCAAATTGTTACGAATTGGTTTCAAGTTCAATCGAGTCGAGAATGATTCCATGAGTTTTTACAATTTATTTCCATGTACAAACGAGTCAAGAATGAAGTTATAAGTTGAATTCCACTTCAAATGAGTCAAAAATGAAGCCCCAAATTGTTAAGAATTGTTTTCAAGTTCAATCGAGACGAGAATGATTCTAGGAGTTTTTACAAGTTATTTCCACGTTCAAAGAGTAAAGAATGAAGCTATAAGTTGAATTTCACCTCAAATGAGTAAAAAATGAAGCCCCAAATTGTTAAGAATTGTTTTCAAGTTCAATCGAGTCGAGAATGATTCTAGGATTTTTTACAAGTTATTTCCATGTACGAACGAGTCAAGAATGAAGCTATAAGTTGAATTCCACTTCAAATGAGTCAAAAATAACGCCTCAAATTGTTAAGAATTGTTTTCAAGTTCAATCGAGACGAGAACGATTCTAGGAGTTTTTACAAGTTATTTCCATGTTCAAAGAGTAATGAATGAAGCTATAAGTTGATTTCAAGTTCAAATGAGTCAAGAACGGAGTCTCAAATTGTTAAGAATTGGTTTCAAGTTCAATCGAGTCGAGAATGATTCTAGGATTTTTTACAAGTTATTTCCATGTTCAAAGAGTAAAGAATGAAGCTTCAAGTTGATTTCAAGTTCAAATGAGTCAAGAATGGAGTCTCAAATTGTTACGAATTGGTTTCAAGTTCAATCGAGTCGAGAATGATTCCATGAGTTTTTATAATTTATTTCCATGTACGAACGAGTCAAGAATGAAGCTATAAGTTGAATTCCACTTCAAACGAGTCAAAAATGAAGCCCCAAATTGTTAAGAATTATTTTCAAGTTCTATCGAGACGAGAATGATTCTAGGAGTTTTTACAAGTTATCTCCACGTTCAAAGAGTAAAGAATGAAGCTATAAGTTGAATTTCACCTCAAATGAATAAAAAATGAAGCCCCAAATTGTTAAGAATTGTTTTCTAGTTCAATCGAGTCGAGAATGATTCTAGGATTTTTTACAAGTTATTTCCATGTACGAACGAGTCAAGAATGAAGCTATAAGTTGAATTCCACTTCAAATGAGTCAAAAATAACGCCTCAAATTGTTAAGAATTGTTTTCAAGTTCAATCGAGTCGAGAATGATTCTAGGAGTTTTTACAAGTTATTTCCATGTACGAACGAGTCAAGAATGAAGCTATATGTTGAATTCCACTTCAAATGAGTCAAAAATAACACCTCAAATTGTTAAGAATTGTTTTCAAGTTCAATCGAGACAAGAACGATTCTAGGAGTTTTTACAAGTTATTTCTATGTTCAAAGAGTAAAGAATGAAGCTATAAGTTGATTTCAAGTTCAAATGAGTCAAGAACGGAGTCTCAAATTGTTACGAATTGGTTTCAAGTTCAATCGAGTCGAGAATGATTCCAGGAGTTTTTACAAGTTATTTCCATGTTCAAAGAGTAAAGAATGAAGCTATAAGTTGATTTCAAGTTCAAATGAGTCAAGAATGAAGTTTCAAGTTGTTACAAATTGTTTTCAAGTTCAATCGAGTCGAGAATGATTCTTGGAGTTTTTACAAGTTATTTCCATGTACGAACGAGTTAAGAATTAAGCTATAAGTCGAATTCCACTTCAAATGAGTAAAAAATGAAGCCCCAAATTGTCAAGAATTATTTTCAAGTTCAATCGAGTCGAGAATGATTCTAGGAATTCTTACAAGTTATTTCCATGTTCAAAGACTAAAGAATGGAGCTTTAAGTTGATTTCAAGTTCAAATGAGTCAAGAATGAAGTTTCAAGTTGTTACAAATTGTTTTCAAGTTCAATCGAGTCGAGAATGATTCTTGGAGTTTTTACAAGTTATTTCCATGTACGAACGAGTTAAGAATTAAGCTATAAGTCGAATTCCACTTCAAATGAGTAAAAAATGAAGCCCCAAATTGTCAAGAATTATTTTCAAGTTCAATCGAGTCGAGAATGATTCTAGGAATTCTTACAAGTTATTTCCATGTTCAAAGACTAAAGAATGGAGCTTTAAGTTGATTTCAAGTTCAAATGAGTCAAGAACGGAGTCTCAAATTGTTACGAATTGGTTTCAAGTTCAATCGAGTCGAGAATGATTCCAGGAGTTTTTACAAGTTATTTCCATGTTCAAAGAGTAAAGAATGAAGCTATAAGTTGATCTCAAGTTCAAATGAGTCAAGAATGAAGTTTCAAGTTGTTACAAATGGTTTTCAAGTTCAATCGAGTCGAGAATGATTCTTGGAGTTTTTACAAGTTATTTCCATGTACGAACGAGTTAAGAATTAAGCTATAAGTCGAATTCCACTTCAAATGAGTAAAAAATGAAGCCCCAAATTGTCAAGAATTATTTTCAAGTTCAATCGAGTCGAGAATGATTCTAGGAATTCTTACAAGTTATTTCCACGTTCAAAGACTAAAGAATGGAGCTTTAAGTTGATTTCAAGTTCAAATGAGTCAAGAATGGAGTCTCAAATTGTTACGAATTGGTTTCAAGTTCAATCGAGTCGAGAATGATTCCATGAGTTTTTACAATTTATTTCCATGTACAAACGAGTCAAGAATGAAGTTATAAGTTGAATTACACTTCAAATGAGTCAAAAATGAAGCCCCAAATTGTTAAGAATTGTTTTCAAGTTCAATCGAGACGAGAATGATTCTAGGAGTTTTTACAAGTTATTTCCACGTTCAAAGAGTAAAGAATGAAGCTATAAGTTGAATTTCACCTCAAATGAGTAAAAAATGAAGCCCCAAATTGTTAAGAATTGGTTTCAAGTTCAATCGAGTCGAGAATGATTCTAGGATTTTTTACAAGTTATTTCCATGTACGAACGAGTCAAGAATGAAGCTATAAGTTGAATTCCACTTCAAATGAGTCAAAAATAACGCCTCAAATTGTTAAGAATTGTTTTCAAGTTCAATCGAGACGAGAACGATTCTAGGAGTTTTTACAAGTTATTTCCATGTTCAAAGAGTAATGAATGAAGCTATAAGTTGATTTCAAGTTCAAATGAGTCAAGAACGGAGTCTCAAATTGTTACGAATTGGTTTCAAGTTCAATCGAGTCGAGAATGATTCTAGGATTTTTTACAAGTTATTTCCATGTTCAAAGAGTAAAGAATGAAGCTTCAAGTTGATTTCAAGTTCAAATGAGTCAAGAATGGAGTCTCAAATTGTTACGAATTGGTTTCAAGTTCAATCGAGTCGAGAATGATTCCATGAGTTTTTACAATTTATTTCCATGTACGAACGAGTCAAGAATGAAGCTATAAGTTGAATTCCACTTCAAATGAGTCAAAAATGAAGCTCCAAATTGTTAAGAATTATTTTCAAGTTCAATCGAGACGAGAATGATTCTAGGAGTTTTTACAAGTTATCTCCACGTTCAAAGAGTAAAGAATGAAGCTATAAGTTGAATTTCACCTCAAATGAATAAAAAATGAAGCCCCAAATTGTTAAGAATTGTTTTCTAGTTCAATCGAGTCGAGAATGATTCTAGGAGTTTTTACTAGTTATTTCCATGTACGAACGAGTCAAGAATGAAGCTATAAGTTGAATTCCACTTCAAATGAGTCAAAAATAACGCTTCAAATTGTTAAGAATTGTTTTCAAGTTCAATCGAGACGAGAACGATTCTAGGAGTTTTTACAAGTTATTTCCATGTTCAAAGAGTAATGAATGAAGCTATATGTTGATTTCAAGTTCAAATGAGTCAAGAACGGAGTCTCAAATTGTTACGAATTGGTTTCAAGTTCAATCGAGTCGAGAATGATTCTAGGATTTTTTACAAGTTATTTCCATGTTCAAAGAGTAAAGAATGAAGCTTCAAGTTGATTTCAAGTTCAAATGAGTCAAGAATGGAGTCTCAAATTGTTACGAATTGGTTTCAAGTTCAATCGAGTCGAGAATGATTCCATGAGTTTTTACAATTTATTTCCATGTACGAACGAGTCAAGAATGAAGCTATAAGTTGAATTCCACTTCAAATGAGTCAAAAATGAAGCCCCAAATTGTTAAGAATTATTTTCAAGTTCAATCGACACGAGAATGATTCTAGGAGTTTTTACAAGTTATCTCCACGTTCAAACAGTAAAGAATGAAGCTATAAGTTGAATTTCACCTCAAATGAATAAAAAATGAAGCCCCAAATTGTTAAGAATTGTTTTCTAGTTCAATCGAGTCGAGAATGATTCTAGGAGTTTTTACTAGTTATTTCCATGTACGAACGAGTCAAGAATGAAGCTATAAGTTGAATTCCACTTCAAATGATTCAAAAATAACGCCTCAAATTGTTAAGAATTGTTTTCAAGTTCAATCGAGACGAGAACGATTCTAGGAGTTTTTACAAGTTATTTCCATGTTCAAAGAGTAATGAATGAAGCTATAAGTTGATTTCAAGTTCAAATGAGTCAAGAACGGAGTCTCAAATTGTTACGAATTGGTTTCAAGTTCAATCGAGTCGAGAATGATTCTAGGATTTTTTACAAGTTATTTCCATGTTCAAAGAGTAAAGAATGAAGCTTCAAGTTGATTTCAAGTTCAAATGAGTCAAGAATGGAGTCTCAAATTGTTACGAATTGGTTTCAAGTTCAATCGAGTCGAGAATGATTCCATGAGTTTTTACAATTTATTTCCATGTACGAACGAGTCAAGAATGAAGCTATAAGTTGAATTCCACTTCAAATGAGTCAAAAATGAAGCCCCAAATTGTTAAGAATTATTTTCAAGTTCAATCGAGACGAGAATGATTCTAGGAGTTTTTACAAGTTATCTCCACGTTCAAACAGTAAAGAATGAAGCTATAAGTTGAATTTCACCTCAAATGAATAAAAAATGAAGCCCCAAATTGTTAAGAATTGTTTTCTAGTTCAATCGAGTCGAGAATGATTCTAGGAGTTTTTACTAGTTATTTCCATGTACGAACGAGTCAAGAATGAAGCTATAAGTTGAATTCCACTTCAAATGAGTCAAAAATAACGCCTCAAATTGTTAAGAATTGTTTTCAAGTTCAATCGAGACGAGAATGATTCTAGGAGTTTTTACAAGTTATTTCCATGTTCAAAGAGTAATGAATGAAGCTATAAGTTGATTTCAAGTTCAAATGAGTCAAGAACGGAGTCTCAAATTGTTACGAATTGGTTTCAAGTTCAATCGAGTCGAGAATGATTCTAGGATTTTTTACAAGTTATTTCCATGTTCAAAGAGTAAAGAATGAAGCTTCAAGTTGATTTCAAGTTCAAATGAGTCAAGAATGGAGTCTCAAAATTTTTACGAATTGGTTTCAAGTTCAATCGAGTCGAGAATGATTCCATGAGTTTTTACAATTTATTTCCATGTACGAACGAGTCAAGAATGAAGCTATAAGTTGAATTCCACTTCAAATGAGTCAAAAATGAAGCCCCAAATTGTTAAGAATTATTTTCAAGTTCAATCGAGACGAGAATGATTCTAGGAGTTTTTACAAGTTATCTCCACGTTCAAAGAGTAAAGAATGAAGCTATAAGCTGAATTTCACCTCAAATGAGTAAAAAATGAAGCCCCTAATTGTTAAGAATTGTTTTCTAGTTCAATCGAGTCGAGAATGATTCTAGGAGTTTTTACTAGTTATTTCCATGTACGAACGAGTCAAGAATGAAGCTATAAGTTGAATTCCACTTCAAATGAGTCAAAAATAACGCCTCAAATTGTTAAGAATTGTTTTCAAGTTCAATCGAGACGAGAACGATTCTAGGAGTTTTTACAAGTTATTTCCATGTTCAAAGAGTAAAGAATGAAGCTATAAGTTGATTTCAAGTTCAAATGAGTCAAGAACGGAGTCTCAAATTGTTACGAATTTGTTTCAAGTTCAATCGAGTCGAGAATGATTCCAGGGGTTTTTACAAGTTATTTCCATGTTCAAAGAGGAAAGAATGAAGCTATAAGTTGATTTCAAGTTCAAATGAGTCAAGAATGAAGTTCAAGTTGTTACAAATTGTTTTCAAGTTCAATCGAGTCGAGAATGATTCTAGGAGTTTATACAAGTAATTTCCATGTACGAACGAGTCAAGAATGAAGCTATATGTTGAATTCCACTTCAAATGAGTCAAAAATGACGCCCCAAGTTGTTAAGAATTGTTTTCAAGTTCAATCGAGACGATAACGATTCTAGGAGTTTTTACAAGTTATTTCCATGTTCAAAGAGGAACGAATGAAGCTATAAGTTGATTTCAAGTTCAAATGAGTCAAGAATGAAGTTTCAAGTTGTTACAAATTGTTTTCAAGTTCAATCGAGTCGAGAATGATTCTAGGAGTTTTTACAAGTTATTTCCATGTACGAACGAGTCAAGAATGAAGCTATAAGTGGAATTCCACTTCAAATGAGTCAAAAATGAAGGCCTAAATTGTTAAGAATTGTTTTCAAGTTCATTCGAGACGAGAATGATTCTAGGAGTTTTTACAAGTTATTTCCTTGTTCCACGAGTAAAGAATGAAACTATAAGTTGATTTTAAATTCAAACGAGTCAAGAATGAAGTCTCAAATTGTTACGAATTCGTTTCAAGTTCAATCGAGTCGAGAATGATTCTAGGAGTTTTTACAAGTTATTTCCATGTACGAACGAGTCAAGAATGAAGCTATAAGTGGAATTCCACTTCAAATGAATAAAAAATGAAGCCCCAAATTGTTAAGAATTGTTTTCAAGTTTAATTGAGTCGAGAATGATTCTTGGAGTTTTTACAAGTTATTTCCATGTACGAACGAGTTAAGAATTAAGCTATAAGTCGAATTCCACTTCAAATGAGTAAAAAATGAAGCCCCAAATTGTCAAGAATTATTTTCAAGTTCAATCGAGTCGAGAATGATTCTAGGAATTCTTACAAGTTATTTCCATGTTCAAAGAGTAAAGAATGAAGCTTCAAGTTGATTTCAAGTTCAAATGAGTCAAGAATGGAGTCTCAAATTGTTACGAATTGGTTTCAAGTTCAATCGAGTCGAGAATGATTCCATGAGTTTTTACAATTTATTTCCATGTACGAACGAGTCAAGAATGAAGCTATAAGTTGAATTCCACTTCAAATGAGTCAAAAATGAAGCCCCAAATTGTTAAGAATTATTTTCAAGTTCAATCGAGACGAGAATGATTCTAGGAGTTTTTACAAGTTATCTCCACGTTCAAAGAGTAAAGAATGAAGCTATAAGTTGAATTTCACCTCAAATGAGTAAAAAATGAAGCCCCTAATTGTTAAGAATTGTTTTCTAGTTCAATCGAGTCGAGAATGATTCTAGGAGTTTTTACTAGTTATTTCCATGTACGAACGAGTCAAGAATGAAGCTATAAGTTGAATTCCACTTCAAATGAGTCAAAAATAACGCCTCAAATTGTTAAGAATTGTTTTCAAGTTCAATCGAGACGAGAACGATTCTAGGAGTTTTTACAAGTTATTTCCATGTTCAAAGAGTAAAGAATGAAGCTATAAGTTGATTTCAAGTTCAAATGAGTCAAGAACGGAGTCTCAAATTGTTACGAATTTGTTTCAAGTTCAATCGAGTCGAGAATGATTCCAGGAGTTTTTACAAGTTATTTCCATGTTCAAAGAGGAAAGAATGAAGCTATAAGTTGATTTCAAGTTCAAATGAGTCAAGAATGAAGTTTCAAGTTGTTACAAATTGTTTTCAAGTTCAATCGAGTCGAGAATGATTCTAGGAGTTTATACAAGTAATTTCCATGTACGAACGAGTCAAGAATGAAGCTATATGTTGAATTCCACTTCAAATGAGTCAAAAATGACGCCCCAAGTTGTTAAGAATTGTTTTCAAGTTCAATCGAGACGATAACGATTCTAGGAGTTTTTACAAGTTATTTCCATGTTCAAAGAGGAAAGAATGAAGCTATAAGTTGATTTCAAGTTCAAATGAGTCAAGAATGAAGTTTCAAGTTGTTACAAATTGTTTTCAAGTTCAATCGAGTCGAGAATGATTCTAGGAGTTTTTACAAGTTATTTCCATGTACGAACGAGTCAAGAATGAAGCTATAAGTTGAATTCCACTTCAAATGAGTCAAAAATGAAGCCCTAAATTGTTAAGAATTGTTTTCAAGTTCATTCGAGACGAGAATGATTCTAGGAGTTTTTACAAGTTATTTCCTTGTTCCACGAGTAAAGAATGAAACTATAAGTTGATTTTAAATTCAAACGAGTCAAGAATGAAGTCTCAAATTGTTACGAATTCGTTTCAAGTTCAATCGAGTCGAGAATGATTCTAGGAGTTTTTACAAGTTATTTCCATGTACGAACGAGTCTAGAATGAAGCTATAAGTGGAATTCCACTTCAAATGAATAAAAAATGAAGCCCCAAATTGTTAAGAATTGTTTTCAAGTTTAATTGAGTCGAGAATGATTCTTGGAGTTTTTACAAGTTATTTCCATGTACGAACGAGTTAAGAATTAAGCTATAAGTCGAATTCCACTTCAAATGAGTAAAAAATGAAGCCCCAAATTGTCAAGAATTATTTTCAAGTTCAATCGAGTCGAGAATGATTCTAGGAATTCTTACAAGTTATTTCCATGTTCAAAGACTAAAGAATGAAGCTTTAAGTTGATTTCAAGTTCAAATGAGTCAAGAATGGAGTCTCAAATTGTTACGAATTGGTTTCAAGTTCAATCGAGTCGAGAATGATTCCATGAGTTTTTACAATTTATTTCCATGTACGAACGAGTCAAGAATGAAGTTATAAGTTGAATTCCACTTCAAATGAGTCAAAAATGAAGCCCCAAATTGTTAAGAATTGTTTTCAAGTTCAATCGCGACGAGAATGATTCTAGGAGTTTTTACAAGTTATTTCCACGTTCAAAGAGTAAAGAATGAAGCTATAAGTTGAATTTCACCTCAAATGAGTAAAAAATGAAGCCCCTAATTGTTAAGAATTGTTTTCTAGTTCAATCGAGTCGAGAATGATTCTAGGAGTTTTTACTAGTTATTTCCATGTACGAACGAGTCAAGAATGAAGCTATAAGTTGAATTCCACTTCAAATGAGTCAAAAATAACGCCTCAAATTGTTAAGAATTGTTTTCAAGTTCAATCGAGACGAGAACGATTCTAGGAGTTTTTACAAGTTATTTCCATGTTCAAAGAGTAAAGAATGAAGCTATAAGTTGATTTCAAGTTCAAATGAGTCAAGAACGGAGTCTCAAATTGTTACGAATTTGTTTCAAGTTCAATCGAGTCGAGAATGATTCCAGGAGTTTTTACAAGTTATTTCCATGTTCAAAGAGGAAAGAATGAAGCTATAAGTTGATTTCAAGTTCAAATGAGTCAAGAATGAAGTTTCAAGTTGTTACAAATTGTTTTCAAGTTCAATCGAGTCGAGAATGATTCTAGGAGTTTATACAAGTAATTTCCATGTACGAACGAGTCAAGAATGAAGCTATATGTTGAATTCCACTTCAAATGAGTCAAAAATGACGCCCCAAGTTGTTAAGAATTGTTTTCAAGTTCAATCGAGACGATAACGATTCTAGGAGTTTTTACAAGTTATTTCCATGTTCAAAGAGGAAAGAATGAAGCTATAAGTTGATTTCAAGTTCAAATGAGTCAAGAATGAAGTTTCAAGTTGTTACAAATTGTTTTCAAGTTCAATCGAGTCGAGAATGATTCTAGGAGTTTTTACAAGTTATTTCCATGTACGAACGAGTCAAGAATGAAGCTATAAGTTGAATTCCACTTCAAATGAGTCAAAAATGAAGCCCTAAATTGTTAAGAATTGTTTTCAAGTTCATTCGAGACGAGAATGATTCTAGGACTTTTTACAAGTTATTTCCTTGTTCCACGAGTAAAGAATGAAACTATAAGTTGATTTTAAATTCAAACGAGTCAAGAATGAAGTCTCAAATTGTTACGAATTCGTTTCAAGTTCAATCGAGTCGAGAATGATTCTAGGAGTTTTTACAAGTTATTTCCATGTTTAAAGAGTAAAGAATGAAGCTATAAGTTGAATTCCACTTCAAATGAGTCAAGAATGAAGCTATAAGTGGAATTCCACTTCAAATGAATAAAAAATGAAGCCCCAAATTGTTAAGAATTGTTTTCAAGTTTAATTGAGTCGAGAATGATTCTTGGAGTTTTTACAAGTTATTTCCATGTACGAACGAGTTAAGAATTAAGCTATAAGTCGAATTCCACTTCAAATGAGTAAAAAATGAAGCCCCAAATTGTCAAGAATTATTTTCAAGTTCAATCGAGTCGAGAATGATTCTAGGAATTCTTACAAGTTATTTCCATGTTCAAAGACTAAAGAATGTAGCTTTAAGTTGATTTCAAGTTCAAATGAGTCAAGAATGGAGTCTCAAATTGTTACGAATTGGTTTCAAGTTCAATCGAGTCGAGAATGATTCCATGAGTTTTTACAATTTATTTCCATGTACGAACGAGTCAAGAATGAAATTATAAGTTGAATTCCACTTCAAATGAGTCAAAAATGAAGCCCCAAATTGTTAAGAATTGTTTTCAAGTTCAATCGAGACGAGAATGATTCTAGGAGTTTTTACAAGTTATTTCCACGTTCAAAGAGTAAAGAATGAAGCTATAAGTTGAATTTCACCTCAAATGAGTAAAAAATGAAGCCCCAAATTGTTAGGAATTGTTTTCAAGTTCAATCGAGTCGAGAATGATTCTAGGAGTTTTTACAAGTTATTTCCATGTACGAACGAGTCAAGAATGAAGCTATAAGTGGAATTCCACTTCAAATGAATAAAAAATGAAGCCCCAAATTGTTAAGAATTGTTTTCAAGTTTAATTGAGTCGAGAATGATTCTTGGAGTTTTTACAAGTTATTTCCATGTACGAACGAGTTAAGAATTAAGCTATAAGTCGAATTCCACTTCAAATGAGTAAAAAATGAAGCCCCAAATTGTCAAGAATTATTTTCAAGTTCAATCGAGTCGAGAATGATTCTAGGAATTCTTACAAGTTATTTCCATGTTCAAAGACTAAAGAATGAAGCTTTAAGTTGATTTCAAGTTCAAATGAGTCAAGAATGGAGTCTCAAATTGTTACGAATTGGTTTCAAGTTCAATCGAGTCGAGAATGATTCCATGAGTTTTTACAATTTATTTCCATGTACGAACGAGTCAAGAATGAAGTTATAAGTTGAATTCCACTTCAAATGAGTCAAAAATGAAGCCCCAAATTGTTAAGAATTGTTTTCAAGTTCAATCGAGACGAGAATGATTCTAGGAGTTTTTACAAGTTATTTCCACGTTCAAAGAGTAAAGAATGAAGCTATAAGTTGAATTTCACCTCAAATGAGTAAAAAATGAAGCCCCTAATTGTTAAGAATTGTTTTCTAGTTCAATCGAGTCGAGAATGATTCTAGGAGTTTTTACTAGTTATTTCCATGTACGAACGAGTCAAGAATGAAGCTATAAGTTGAATTTCACTTCAAATGAGTCAAAAATAACGCCTCAAATTGTTAAGAATTGTTTTCAAGTTCAATCGAGACGAGAACGATTCTAGGAGTTTTTACAAGTTATTTCCATGTTCAAAGAGTAAAGAATGAAGCTATAAGTTGATTTGAAGTTCAAATGAGTCAAGAACGGAGTCTCAAATTGTTACGAATTTGTTTCAAGTTCAATCGAGTCGAGAATGATTCCAGGAGTTTTTACAAGTTATTTCCATGTTCAAAGAGGAAAGAATGAAGCTATAAGTTGATTTCAAGTTCAAATGAGTCAAGAATGAAGTTTCAAGTTGTTACAAATTGTTTTCAAGTTCAATCGAGTCGAGAATGATTCTAGGAGTTTATACAAGTAATTTCCATGTACGAACGAGTCAAGAATGAAGCTATATGTTGAATTCCACTTCAAATGAGTCAAAAATGACGCCCCAAGTTGTTAAGAATTGTTTTCAAGTTCAATCGAGACGATAACGATTCTAGGAGTTTTTACAAGTTATTTCCATGTTCAAAGAGGAAAGAATGAAGCTATAAGTTGATTTCAAGTTCAAATGAGTCAAGAATGAAGTTTCAAGTTGTTACAAATTGTTTTCAAGTTCAATCGAGTCGAGAATGATTCTAGGAGTTTTTACAAGTTATTTCCATGTACGAACGAGTCAAGAATGAAGCTATAAGTTGAATTCCACTTCAAATGAGTCAAAAATGAAGCACTAAATTGTTAAGAATTGTTTTCAAGTTCATTCGAGACGAGAATGATTCTAGGAGTTTTTACAAGTTATTTCATTGTTCCACGAGTAAAGAAGGAAACTATAAGTTGATTTTAAATTCAAACGAGTCAAGAATGAAGTCTCAAATTGTTACGAATTCGTTTCAAGTTCAATCGAGTCGAGAATGATTCTAGGAGTTTTTACAAGTTATTTCCATGTACGAACGAGTCAAGAATGAAGCTATAAGTGGAATTCCACTTCAAATGAATAAAAAATGAAGCCCCAAATTGTTAAGAATTGTTTTCAAGTTCAATTGAGTCGAGAATGATTCTTGGAGTTTTTACAAGTTATTTCCATGTACGAACGAGTTAAGAATTAAGCTATAAGTCGAATTCCACTTCAAATGAGTAAAAAATGAAGCCCCAAATTGTCAAGAATTATTTTCAAGTTCAATCGAGTCGAGAATGATTCTAGGAATTCTTACAAGTTATTTCCATGTTCAAAGACTAAAGAATGTAGCTTTAAGTTGATTTCAAGTTCAAATGAGTCAAGAATGGAGTCTCAAATTGTTACGAATTGGTTTCAAGTTCAATCGAGTCGAGAATGATTCCATGAGTTTTTACAATTTATTTCCATGTACGAACGAGTCAAGAATGAAGTTATAAGTTGAATTCCACTTCAAATGAGTCAAAAATGAAGCCCCAAATTGTTAAGAATTGTTTTCAAGTTCAATCGAGACGAGAATGATTCTAGGAGTTTTTACAAGTTATTTCCACGTTCAAAGAGTAAAGAATGAAGCTATAAGTTGAATTTCACCTCAAATGAGTAAAAAATGAAGCCCCAAATTGTTAAGAATTGTTTTCAAGTTCAATCGAGTAGAGAATGATTCTAGGATTTTTTACAAGTTATTTCCATGTACGAACGAGTCAAGAATGAAGCTATAAGTTGAATTCCACTTCAAATGAGTCAAAAATAACACCTCAAATTGTTAAGAATTGTTTTCAAGTTCAATCGAGACAAGAACGATTCTAGAAGTTTTTACAAGTTATTTCTATGTTCAAAGAGTAAAGAATGAAGCTATAAGTTGATTTCAAGTTCAAATGAGTCAAGAACGGAGTCTCAAATTGTTACGAATTGGTTTCCAGTTCAATCGAGTCGAGAATGATTCCAGGAGTTTTTACAAGTTATTTCCATGTTCAAAGAGGAAAGAATGAAGCTATAAGTTGATTTCAAGTTCAAATGAGTCAAGAATGAAGTTTCAAGTTGTTACAAATTGTTTTCAAGTTCAATCGAGTCGAGAATGATTCTAGGATTTTTTACAAGTTATTTCCAAGTACGAACGAGTCAAGAATGAAGCTATAAGTTGAATTCCACTTCAAATGAGTCAAAAATAACGCCTCAAATTGTTAAGAATTGTTTTCAAGTTCAATCGAGACGAGAACGATTCTAGGAGTTTTTACAAGTTATTTCCATGTTCAAAGAGTAATGAATGAAGCTATAAGTTGATTTCAAGTTCAAATGAGTCAAGAACGGAGTCTCAAATTGTTACGAATTGGTTTCAAGTTCAATCGAGTCGAGAATGATTCTAGGATTTTTTACAAGTTATTTCCATGTTCAAAGAGTAAAGAATGGAGCTTCAAGTTGATTTCAAGTTCAAATGAGTCAAGAATGGAGTCTCAAATTGTTACTAATTGGTTTCAAGTTCAATCGAGTCGAGAATGATTCCATGAGTTTTTATAATTTATTTCCATGTACGAACGAGTCAAGAATGAAGCTATAAGTTGAATTCCACTTCAAATGAGTAAAAAATGAAGCCCCAAATTGTTAAGAATTATTTTCAAGTTCAATCGAGACGGGAATGATTCTAGGAGTTTTTACAAGTTATCTCCACGTTCAAAGAGTAAAGAATGAAGCTATAAGTTGAATTTCACCTCAAATGAATAAAAAATGAAGCCCCAAATTGTTAAGAATTGTTTTCTAGTTCAATCGAGTCGAGAATGATTCTAGGATTTTTTACAAGTTATTTCCATGTACGAACGAGTCAAGAATGAAGCTATAAGTTGAATTGCACTTCAAATGAGTCAAAAATAACGCCTCAAATTGTTAAGAATTGTTTTCAAGTTCAATCGAGTCGAGAATGATTCCAGGAGTTTTTACAAGTTATTTCCATGTTCAAAGAGGAAAGAATGAAGCTATAAGTTGATTTCAAGTTCAAATGAGTCAAGAATGAAGTTTCAAGTTGTTACAAATTGTTTTCAAGTTCAATCGAGTCGAGAATGATTCTAGGAGTTTATACAAGTAATTTCCATGTACGAACGAGTCAAGAATGAAGCTATATGTTGAATTCCACTTCAAATGAGTCAAAAATGACGCCCCAAGTTGATAAGAATTGTTTTCAAGTTCAATCGAGACGATAACGATTCTAGGAGTTTTTACAAGTTATTTCCATGTTCAAAGAGGAAAGAATGAAGCTATAAGTTGATTTCAAGTTCAAATGAGTCAAGAATGAAGTTTCAAGTTGTTACAAATTGTTTTCAAGTTCAATCGAGTCGAGAATGATTCTAGGAGTTTTTACAAGTTATTTCCATGTACGAACGAGTCAAGAATGAAGCTATAAGTTGAATTCCACTTCAAATGAGTCAAAAATGAAGCACTAAATTGTTAAGAATTGTTTTCAAGTTCATTCGAGACGAGAATGATTCTAGGAGTTTTTACAAGTTATTTCATTGTTCCACGAGTAAAGAAGGAAACTATAAGTTGATTTTAAATTCAAACGAGTCAAGAATGAAGTCTCAAATTGTTACGAATTCGTTTCAAGTTCAATCGAGTCGAGAATGATTCTAGGAGTTTTTACAAGTTATTTCCATGTACGAACGAGTCAAGAATGAAGCTATAAGTGGAATTCCACTTCAAATGAATAAAAAATGAAGCCCCAAATTGTTAAGAATTGTTTTCAAGTTCAATTGAGTCGAGAATGATTCTTGGAGTTTTTACAAGTTATTTCCATGTACGAACGAGTTAAGAATTAAGCTATAAGTCGAATTCCACTTCAAATGAGTAAAAAATGAAGCCCCAAATTGTCAAGAATTATTTTCAAGTTCAATCGAGTCGAGAATGATTCTAGGAATTCTTACAAGTTATTTCCATGTTCAAAGACTAAAGAATGTAGCTTTAAGTTGATTTCAAGTTCAAATGAGTCAAGAATGGAGTCTCAAATTGTTACGAATTGGTTTCAAGTTCAATCGAGTCGAGAATGATTCCATGAGTTTTTACAATTTATTTCCATGTACGAACGAGTCAAGAATGAAGTTATAAGTTGAATTCCACTTCAAATGAGTCAAAAATGAAGCCCCAAATTGTTAAGAATTGTTTTCAAGTTCAATCGAGACGAGAATGATTCTAGGAGTTTTTACAAGTTATTTCCACGTTCAAAGAGTAAAGAATGAAGCTATAAGTTGAATTTCACCTCAAATGAGTAAAAAATGAAGCCCCAAATTGTTAAGAATTGTTTTCAAGTTCAATCGAGTAGAGAATGATTCTAGGATTTTTTACAAGTTATTTCCATGTACGAACGAGTCAAGAATGAAGCTATAAGTTGAATTCCACTTCAAATGAGTCAAAAATAACACCTCAAATTGTTAAGAATTGTTTTCAAGTTCAATCGAGACAAGAACGATTCTAGAAGTTTTTACAAGTTATTTCTATGTTCAAAGAGTAAAGAATGAAGCTATAAGTTGATTTCAAGTTCAAATGAGTCAAGAACGGAGTCTCAAATTGTTACGAATTGGTTTCCAGTTCAATCGAGTCGAGAATGATTCCAGGAGTTTTTACAAGTTATTTCCATGTTCAAAGAGGAAAGAATGAAGCTATAAGTTGATTTCAAGTTCAAATGAGTCAAGAATGAAGTTTCAAGTTGTTACAAATTGTTTTCAAGTTCAATCGAGTCGAGAATGATTCTAGGATTTTTTACAAGTTATTTCCAAGTACGAACGAGTCAAGAATGAAGCTATAAGTTGAATTCCACTTCAAATGAGTCAAAAATAACGCCTCAAATTGTTAAGAATTGTTTTCAAGTTCAATCGAGACGAGAACGATTCTAGGAGTTTTTACAAGTTATTTCCATGTTCAAAGAGTAATGAATGAAGCTATAAGTTGATTTCAAGTTCAAATGAGTCAAGAACGGAGTCTCAAATTGTTACGAATTGGTTTCAAGTTCAATCGAGTCGAGAATGATTCTAGGATTTTTTACAAGTTATTTCCATGTTCAAAGAGTAAAGAATGGAGCTTCAAGTTGATTTCAAGTTCAAATGAGTCAAGAATGGAGTCTCAAATTGTTACTAATTGGTTTCAAGTTCAATCGAGTCGAGAATGATTCCATGAGTTTTTATAATTTATTTCCATGTACGAACGAGTCAAGAATGAAGCTATAAGTTGAATTCCACTTCAAATGAGTAAAAAATGAAGCCCCAAATTGTTAAGAATTATTTTCAAGTTCAATCGAGACGGGAATGATTCTAGGAGTTTTTACAAGTTATCTCAACGTTCAAAGAGTAAATAATGAAGCTATAAGTTGAATTTCACCTCAAATGAATAAAAAATGAAGCCCCAAATTGTTAAGAATTGTTTTCTAGTTCAATCGAGTCGAGAATGATTCTAGGATTTTTTACAAGTTATTTCCATGTACGAACGAGTCAAGAATGAAGCTATAAGTTGAATTGCACTTCAAATGAGTCAAAAATAACGCCTCAAATTGTTAAGAATTGTTTTCAAGTTCAATCGAGTCGAGAATGATTCTAGGAGTTTTTACAAGTTATTTCCATGTACGAACGAGTCAAGAATGAAGCTATATGTTGAATTCCACTTCAAATGAGTCAAAAATAACACCTCAAATTGTTAAGAATTGTTTTCAAGTTCAATCGAGACAAGAACGATTCTAGGAGTTTTTACAAGTTATTTCTATGTTCAAAGAGTAAAGAATGAAGCTATAAGTTGATTTCAAGTTCAAATGAGTCAAGAACGGAGTCTCAAATTGTTACGAATTGGTTTCAAGTTCAATCGAGTCGAGAATGATTCCAGGAGTTTTTACAAGTTATTTCCATGTTCAAAGAGTAAAGAATGAAGCTATAAGTTGATTTCAAGTTCAAATGAGTCAAGAATGAAGTTTCAAGTTGTTACAAATTGTTTTCAAGTTCAATCGAGTCGAGAATGATTCTTGGAGTTTTTACAAGTTATTTCCATGTACGAAATTGTTAAGAATTAAGCTATAAGTCGAATTCCACTTCAAATGAGTAAAAAATGAAGCCCCAAATTGTCAAGAATTATTTTCAAGTTCAATCGAGTCGAGAATGATTCTAGGAATTCTTACAAGTTATTTCCATGTTCAAAGACTAAAGAATGAAGCTTTAAGTTGATTTCAAGTTCAAATGAGTCAAGAACGGAGTCTCAAATTGTTACGAATTGGTTTCAAGTTCAATCGAGTCGAGAATGATTCTAGGATTTTTTATAAGTTATTTCCATGTTCAAAGAGTAAAGAATGAAGCTTCAAGTTGATTTCAAGTTCAAATGAGTCAAGAATGGAGTCTCAAATTGTTACGAATTGGTTTCAAGTTCAATCGAGTCGAGAATGATTCCATGAGTTTTTACAATTTATTTCCATGTACGAACGAGTCAAGAATGAAGCTATAAGTTGAATTCCACTTCAAATGAGTAAAAAATGAAGCCCCAAATTGTTAAGAATTATTTTCAAGTTCAATCGAGACGAGAATGATTCTAGGAGTTTTTACAAGTTATCTCCACGTTCAAAGAGTAAAGAATGAAGCTATAAGTTGAATTTCACCTCAAATGAATAAAAAATGAAGCCCCAAATTGTTAAGAATTGTTTTCTAGTTTAATCGAGTCGAGAATGATTCTAGGAGTTTTTACTAGTTATTTCCATGTACGAACGAGTCAAGAATGAAGCTATAAGTTGAATTCCACTTCAAATGAGTCAAAAATAACGCCTCAAATTGTAAAGAATTGTTTTCAAGTTCAATCGAGACGAGAACGATTCTAGGAGTTTTTACAAGTTATTTCCATGTTCAAAGAGTAAAGAATGAAGCTATAAGTTGATTTCAAGTTCAAATGAGTCAAGAACGGAGTCTCAAATTGTTACGAATTTGTTTCAAGTTCAATCGAGTCGAGAATGATTCCAGGAGTTTTTACAAGTTATTTCCATGTTCAAAGAGGAAAGAATGAAGCTATAAGTTGATTTCAAGTTCAAATGAGTCAAGAATGAAGTTTCAAGTTGTTACAAATTGTTTTCAAGTTCAATCGAGTCGAGAATGATTCTAGGAGTTTATACAAGTAATTTCCATGTACGAACGAGTCAAGAATGAAGCTATATGTTGAATTCCACTTCAAATGAGTCAAAAATGACGCCCCAAGTTGTTAAGAATTGTTTTCAAGTTCAATCGAGACGATAACGATTCTAGGAGTTTTTACAAGTTATTTCCATGTTCAAAGAGGAAAGAATGAAGCTATAAGTTGATTTCAAGTTCAAATGAGTCAAGAATGAAGTTTCAAGTTGTTACAAATTGTTTTCAAGTTCAATCGAGTCGAGAATGATTCTAGGAGTTTTTACAAGTTATTTCCATGTACGAACGAGTCAAGAATGAAGCTATAAGTTGAATTCCACTTCAAATGAGTCAAAAATGAAGTCCTAAATTGTTAAGAATTGTTTTCAAGTTCATTCGAGACGAGAATGATTCTAGGAGTTTTTACAAGTTATTTCCTTGTTCCACGAGTAAAGAATGAAACTATAAGTTGATTTTAAATTCAAACGAGTCAAGAATGAAGTCTCAAATTGTTACGAATTCGTTTCAAGTTCAATCGAGTCGAGAATGATTCTAGGAGTTTTTACAAGTTATTTCCATGTATGAACGAGTCAAGAATGAAGCTATAAGTGGAATTCCACTTCAAATGAATAAAAAATGAAGCCCCAAATTGTTAAGAATTGTTTTCAAGTTCAATTGAGTCGAGAATGATTCTTGGAGTTTTTACAAGTTATTTCCATGTACGAACGAGTTAAGAATTAAGCTATAAGTCGAATTCCACTTCAAATGAGTAAAAAATGAAGCCCCAAATTGTCAAGAATTATTTTCAAGTTCAATCGAGTCGAGAATGATTCTAGGAATTCTTACAAGTTATTTCCATGTTCAAAGACTAAAGAATGAAGCTTTAAGTTGATTTCAAGTTCAAATGAGTCAAGAATGGAGTCTCAAATTGTTACGAATTGGTTTCAAGTTCAATCGAGTCGAGAATGATTCCATGAGTTTTTACATTTTATTTCCATGTACAAACGAGTCAAGAATGAAGTTACAAGTTGAATTCCACTTCAAATGAGTAAAAAATGAAGCCCCAAATTGTTAAGAATTGTTTTCAAGTTCAATCGAGTCGAGAATGATTCTAGGATTTTTTACAAGTTATTTCCATGTACGAACGAGTCAAGAATGAAGCTATAAGTTGAATTCCACTTCAAATGAGTCAAAAATAACGCCTCAAATTGTTAAGAATTGTTTTCAAGTTCAATCGAGACGAGAACGATTCTAGGAGTTTTTACAAGTTATTTCCATGTTCAAAGAGTAATGAATGAAGCTATAAGTTGATTTCAAGTTCAAATGAGTCAAGAACGGAGTCTCAAATTGTTACGAATTGGTTTCAAGTTCAATCGAGTCGAGAATGATTCTAGGATTTTTTACAAGTTATTTCCATGTTCAAAGAGTAAAGAATGAAGCTTCAAGTTGATATCAAGTTCAAATGAGTCAAGAATGGAGTCTCAAATTGTTACGAATTGGTTTCAAGTTCAATCGAGTCGAGAATGATTCCATGAGTTTTTACAATTTATTTCCATGTACGAACGAGTCAAGAATGAAGCTATAAGTTGAATTCCACTTCAAATGAGTCAAAAATGAAGCCCCAAATTGTTAAAAATTATTTTCAAGTTCAATCGAGACGAGAATGATTCTAGGAGTTTTTACAAGTTATCTCCACGTTCAAAGAGTAAAGAATGAAGCTATAAGTTGAATTTCACCTCAAATGAATAAAAAATGAAGCCCCAAATTGTTAAGAATTGTTTTCTAGTTCAATCGAGTCGAGAATGATTCTAGGAGTTTTTACTAGTTATTTCCATGTACGAACGAGTCAAGAATGAAGCTATAAGTTGAATTCCACTTCAAATGAGTCAAAAATAACGCCTCAAATTGTTAAGAATTGTTTTCAAGTTCAATCGAGACGAGAACGATTCTAGGAGTTTTTACAAGTTATTTCCATGTTCAAAGAGTAAAGAATGAAGCTATAAGTTGATTTCAAGTTCAAATGAGTCAAGAACGGAGTCTCAAATTGTTACGAATTTGTTTCAAGTTCAATCGAGTCGAGAATGATTCCAGGAGTTTTTACAAGTTATTTCCATGTTCAAAGAGGAAAGAATGAAGCTATAAGTTGATTTCAAGTTCAAATGAGTCAAGAATGAAGTTTCAAGTTGTTACAAATTGTTTTCAAGTTCAATCGAGTCGAGAATGATTCTAGGAGTTTATACAAGTAATTTCCATGTACGAACGAGTCAAGAATGAAGCTATATGTTGAATTCCACTTCAAATGAGTCAAAAATGACGCCCCAAGTTGTTAAGAATTGTTTTAAAGTTCAATCGAGACGATAACGATTCTAGGAGTTTTTACAAGTTATTTCCATGTTCAAAGAGGAAAGAATGAAGCTATAAGTTGATTTCAAGTTCAAATGAGTCAAGAATGAAGTTTCAAGTTGTTACAAATTGTTTTCAAGTTCAATCGAGTCGAGAATGATTCTAGGAGTTTTTACAAGTTATTTCCATGTACGAACGAGTCAAGAATGAAGCTATAAGTTGAATTCCACTTCAAATGAGTCAAAAATGAAGCCCTAAATTGTTAAGAATTGTTTTCAAGTTCATTCGAGACGAGAATGATTCTAGGAGTTTTTACAAGTTATTTCCTTGTTCCACGAGTAAAGAATGAAACTATAAGTTGATTTTAAATTCAAACGAGTCAAGAATGAAGTCTCAAATTGTTACGAATTCGTTTCAAGTTCAATCGAGTCGAGAATGATTCTAGGAGTTTTTACAAGTTATTTCCATGTACGAACGAGTCAAGAATGAAGCTATAAGTTTCCACTTCAAATGAATAAAAAATGAAGCCCCAAATTGTTAAGAATTGTTTTCAAGTTCAATTGAGTCGAGAATGATTCTTGGAGTTTTTACAAGTTATTTCCACGTACGAACGAGTTAAGAATTAAGCTATAAGTCGAATTCCACTTCAAATGAGTAAAAAATGAAGCCCCAAATTGTCAAGAATTATTTTCAAGTTCAATCGAGTCGAGAATGAGTCTAGGAATTCTTACAAGTTATTTCCATGTTCAAAGACTAAAGAATGAAGCTTTAAGTTGATTTCAAGTTCAAATGAGTCAAGAATGGAGTCTAAAATTGTTACGAATTGGTTTCAAGTTCAATCGAGTCGAGAATGATTCCATGAGTTTTTACAATTTATTTCCATGTACGAACGAGTCAAGAATGAAGTTATAAGTTGAATTCCACTTCAAATGAGTCAAAAATGAAGCCCTAAATTGTTAAGAATTGTTTTCAAGTTCAATCGAGACGAGAATGATTCTAGGAGTTTTTACAAGTTATTTCCACGTTCAAAGAGTAAAGAATGAAGCTATAAGTTGAATTTCACCTTAAATGAGTAAAAAATGAAGCCCCAAATTGTTAAGAATTGTTTTCAAGTTCAATCGAGTCGAGAATGATTCTAGGATTTTTTACAAGTTATTTCCATGTACGAACGAGTCAAGAATGAAGCTATAAGTTGAATTCCACTTCAAATGAGTCAAAAATAACGCCTCAAATTGTAAAGAATTGTTTTCAAGTTCAATCGAGACGAGAACGATTCTAGGAGTTTTTACAAGTTATTTCCATGTTCAAAGAGTAATGAATGAATCTATAAGTTGATTTCAAGTTCAAATGAGTCAAGAACGGAGTCTCAAATTGTTACGAATTGGTTTCAAGTTCAATCGAGTCGAGAATGATTCTAGGATTTTTTACAAGTTATTTCCATGTTCAAAGAGTAAAGAATGAAGCTTCAAGTTGATTTCAAGTTCAAATGAGTCAAGAATGGAGTCTCAAATTGTTACGAATTGGTTTCAAGTTCAATCGAGTCGAGAATGATTCCATGAGTTTTTACAATTTATTTCCATGTACGAACGAGTCAAGAATGAAGCTATAAGTTGAATTCCACTTCAAATGAGTCAAAAATGAAGCCCCAAATTGTTAAAAATTATTTTCAAGTTCAATCGAGACGAGAATGATTCTAAGAGTTTTTACAAGTTATCTCCACGTTCAAAGAGTAAAGAATGAAGCTATAAGTTGAATTTCACCTCAAATGAATAAAAAATGAAGCCCCAAATTGTTAAGAATTGTTTTCTAGTTCAATCGAGTCGAGAATGATTCTAGGAGTTTTTACTAGTTATTTCCATGTACGAACGAGTCAAGAATGAAGCTATAAGTTGAATTCTACTTCAAATGAGTCAAAAATAACGCCTCAAATTGTTAAGAATTGTTTTCAAGTTCAATCGAGTCGAGAATGATTCCAGGAGTTTTTACAAGTTATTTCCATGTTCAAAGAGGAAAGAATGAAGCTATAAGTTGATTTCAAGTTCAAATGAGTCAAGAATGTAGTTTCAAGTTGTTACAAATTGTTTTCAAGTTCAATCGAGTCGAGAATGATTCTAGGAGTTTATACAAGTAATTTCCATGTACGAACGAGTCAAGAATTAAGCTATATGTTGAATTCCACTTCAAATGAGTCAAAAATGACGCCCCAAGTTGTTAAGAATTGTTTTCAAGTTCAATCGAGACGATAACGATTCTAGGAGTTTTTACAAGATATTTCCATGTTCAAAGAGGAAAAGAATGAAGCTATAAGTTGATTTCAAGTTCAAATGAGTCAAGAATGAAGTTTCAAGTTGTTACAAATTGTTTTCAAGTTCAATCGAGTCGAGAATGATTCTAGGAGTTTTTACAAGTTATTTCCATGTACGAACGAGTCAAGAATGAAGCTATAAGTTGAATTCCACTTCAAATGAGTCAAAAATGAAACCCTAAATTATTAAGAATTGTTTTCAAGTTAATTCGAGACGAGAATGATTCTAGGAGTTTTTACAAGTTATTTCCTTGTTCCACGAGTAAAGAATGAAACTATAAGTTGATTTTAAATTCAAACGAGTCAAGAATGAAGTCTCAAATTGTTACGAATTCGTTTCAAGTTCAATCGAGTCGAGAATGATTCTAGGAATTTTTACAAGTTATTTCCATGTACGAACGAGTCAAGAATGAAGCTATAAGTGGAATTCCACTTCAAATGAATAAAAAATGAAGCCCCAAATTGTTAAGAATTGTTTTCAAGTTCAATTGAGTCGAGAATGATTCTTGGAGTTTTTACAAGTTATTTCCATGTACGAACGAGTTAAGAATTAAGCTATAAGTCGAATTCCACTTCAAATGAGTAAAAAATGAAGCCCCAAATTGTCAAGAATTATTTTCAAGTTCAATCGAGTCGAGAATGATTCTAGGAATTCTTACAAGTTATTTCCATGTTCAAAGACTAAAGAATGAAGCTTTAAGTTGATTTCAAGTTCAAATGAGTCAAGAATGGAGTCTCAAATTGTTACGAATTGGTTTCAAGTTCAATCGAGTCGAGAATGATTCCATGAGTTTTTACAATTTATTTCCATGTACGAACGAGTAAAGAATGAAGTTATAAGTTGAATTCCACTTCAAATGAGTCAAAAATGAAGCCCTAAATTGTTAAGAATTGTTTTTAAGTTCAATCGAGTCGAGAATGATTCTAGGAGTTTTTACAAGTTATTTCCATGTACGAACGAGTCAAGAATGAAGCTATAAGTTTAATTGCACTTCAAATGAGTCAAAAATGACGCCCCAAATTGTTAACAATTCTTTTCAAGTTCAATCGAGACGAGAACGATTCTAGGAGTTTTTACAAGTTATTTCCATGTTCAAAGCGTAAAGAATGAAGCTATAACTTGAATTCCACCTCAAATGAGTCAGAAATGAAGCCCCAAAATTTTAAGAATTGTTTTCAAGTTCAATCGAGTCGAGAATGATTCTAGGAGTTTTTACAAGTTATTTCCATGTACGAACGAGTCAAGAATGAAGCTATAAGTTGATTTCAAGTTCAAATGAGTCAAGAATGAAGCCCCAAATTGTTAAGAATTGTTTTCAAGTTCAATTGAGTCGAGAATGATTCTTGGAGTTTTTACAAGTTATTTCCATGTACGAACGAGTTAAGAATTAAGCTATAAGTCGAATTCCACTTCAAATGAGTAAAAAATGAAGCCCCAAATTGTCAAGAATTGTTTTCAAGTTCAATCGAGTCGAGAATGATTCTAGGAATTCTTACAAGTTATTTCCATGTTCAAAGACTAAAAAATGAAGCTATAAGTTAATTTCAAGTTCAAATGAGTCAAGAATGGAGTCTCAAATTGTTACGAATTGTTTCAAGTTCAATCGAGTCGAGAATGATTCTAGGAGTTTTTACAAGTTATTTCCATGTACGAACGAGTCAAGAATGAAGCTATAAGTTGAATTCCACTTCAAATGAGTCAAAAATGAAACCCCAAATTGTTAAGAATTGTTTTCAAGTTCAATCGAGTGGAGAATGATTCTTGGAATTTTTACAAGTTATTTCCATGTTCCAAGAGTAAAGAATGAAGCTATAAGTTGATTTCAAATTCAAACGAGTCAAGAATGAAGTCTTAAATTGTTACGAATTGGTTTCAAGTTCAATCACGTCGAGAATGATTCTAGGAGTTTTTACAAGTTATTTCCATGTACGAACGAGTCAAGAATGAAGCTATATGTTGAATTCCACTTCAAATGAGTCAAAAATAACACCTCAAATTGTTAAGAATTGTTTTCAAGTTCAATCGAGACAAGAACGATTCTAGGAGTTTTTACTAGTTATTTCTATGTTCAAAGAGTAAAGAATGAAGCTATAAGTTGATTTCAAGTTCAAATGAGTCAAGAACGGAGTCTCAAATTGTTACGAATTGGTTTCAAGTTCAATCGAGTCGAGAATGATTCCAGGAGTTTTTACAAGTTATTTCCATGTTCAAAGAGTAAAGAATGAAGCTATAAGTTGATTTCAAGTTCAAATGAGTCAAGAATGAAGTTTCAAGTTGTTACAAATTGTTTTCAAGTTCAATCGAGTCGAGAATGATTCTTGGAGTTTTTACAAGTTATTTCCATGTACGAACGAGTTAAGAATTAAGCTATAAGTCGAATTCCACTTCAAATGAGTAAAAAATGAAGCCCCAAATTGTCAAGAATTATTTTCAAGTTCAATCGAGTCGAGAATGATTCTAGGAATTCTTACAAGTTATTTCCATGTTCAAAGACTAAAGAATGAAGCTTTAAGTTGATTTCAAGTTCAAATGAGTCAAGAATGGAGTCTCAAATTGTTACGAATTGGTTTCAAGTTCAATCGAGTCGAGAATGATTCCATGAGTTTTTACAATTTATTTCCATGTACAAACGAGTCAAGAATGAAGTTATAAGTTGAATTCCACTTCAAATGAGTCAAAAATGAAGCCCCAAATTGTTAAGAATTGTTTTCAAGTTCAATCGAGACGAGAATGATTCTAGGAGTTTTTACAAGTTATTTCCACGTTCAAAGAGTAAAGAATGAAGCTATAAGTTGAATTTCACCTCAAATGAGTAAAAAATGAAGCCCCAAATTGTTAAGAATTGTTTTCAAGTTAAATCGAGTCGAGAATGATTCTAGGAATTTTTACAAGTTATTTCCATGTACGAACGAGTAAAGAATGAAGCTATAAGTTGAATTCCACTTCAAATGAGTCAAAAATAACGCCTCAAATTGTTAAGAATTGTTTTCAAGTTCAATCGAGACGAGAACGATTCTAGGAGTTTTTACAAGTTATTTCCATGTTCAAAGAGTAATGAATGAAGCTATAAGTTGATTTCAAGTTCAAATGAGTCAAGAACGGAGTCTCAAAATGTTACGAATTGGTTTCAAGTTCAATCGAGTCGAGAATGATTCCAGGAGTTTTTACAAGTTATTTCCATGTTCAAAAAGGAATGAAGCTATAAGTTGATTTCAAGTTCAAATGAGTCAAGAATGAAGTTTCAAGTTGTTACAAATTGTTTTCAAGTTCAATCGAGTCGAGAATGATTCTAGGGGTTTTTACAAGTTATTTCCATTTACGAACGAGTCAAGAATGAAGCTATAAGTTGAATTCCACTTCAAATGAGTCAAAAATGAAGCCCTAAATTGTTAAGAATTGTTTTCAAGTTCATTCGAGACGAGAATGATTCTAGGAATTTTTACAAGTTATTTCCTTGTTCCACGAGTAAAGAATGAAACTATAAGTTGATTTTAAATTCAAACGAGTCAAGAATGAAGTCTCAAATTGTTACGAATTCGTTTCAAGTTCAATCGAGTCGAGAATGATTCTAGGAGTTTTTACAAGTTATTTCCATGTACGAACGAGTCAAGAATGAAGCTATAAGTGGAATTCCACTTCAAATGAATAAAAATTGAAGCCCCAAATTGTTAAGAATTGTTTTCAAGTTCAATCGAGTGGAGAATGATTCTAGGAGATTTTACAAGTTATTTCCATGTTCAAAGAGTAAAGAATGAAGCTTTAAGTTGATTTCCACCTCAAATGAGTCAAAAATGAAGCCCCAAATTGTTAAGAATTGTTTTCAAGTTCAATCGAGTTGAGAATTATTCTAGGAGTTTTTACAAGTTATTTCCGTGTATGAACGAGTTAAGAATGAAGCTATAAGTTGAATTCTACTTCAAATGAGTCAAAAATGACGCCTCAAATTGTTAAGAATTGTTTTCAAGTTCAATCGAGACGAGAACGATTCTAGGAGTTTTTACAAGTTATTTCCATGTTCAAAGACTAAAGAATGAAGCTATAAGTTGATTTCAAGTTCAAATGAGTCAAGAATAGAGTCTCAAATTGTTACAAATTGGTTTCAAGTTCAATCGAGTCGAGAATGATTCTAGGAGTTTTTACCAGTTATTTCCATGTTCAAAGAGTAAAGAATGAAGCTATAAGTTGAATTCCACCTCAAATGAGTAAAAATGAAGCCCCAAATTGTTAAGAATTGTTTTCAAGTTCAATCGAGTCGAGAATGATTCTAGGAGTTTTTACAAGTTATTTCCATGTACGAACGAGTCAAGAATGAAGCTATAAGTTTAATTGCACTTCAAATGAGTCAAAAATGACGCCCCAAATTGTTAACAATTGTTTTCAAGTTCAATCGAGACGAGAACGATTCTAGGAGTTTTTACAAGTTATTTCCATGTTCAAAGCGTAAAGAATGAAGCTATAACTTGAATTCCACCTCAAATGAGTCAGAAATGAAGCCCCAAAATTTTAAGAATTGTTTTCAAGTTCAATCGAGTCGAGAATGATTCTAGGAGTTTTTACAAGTTATTTCCATGTACGAACGAGTCAAGAATGAAGCTATAAGTTGAATTCCACTTCAAATGAGTAAAAAATGAAGCCCCAAATTGTTAAGAATTGTTTTCAAGTGCAATTGAGTCGAGAATGATTCTTGGAGTTTTTACAAGTTATTTCCATGTACGAACGAGTTAAGAATTAAGCTATAAGTCGAATTCCACTTCAAATGAGTAAAAAATGAAGCCCCAAATTGTCAAGAATTGTTTTCAAGTTCAATCGAGTCGAGAATGATTCTAGGAATTCTTACAAGTTATTTCCATGTTCAAAGACTAAAGAATGAAGCTATAAGTTAATTTCAAGTTCAAATGAGTCAAGAATGGAGTTTCAAATTGTCACAAAATTGTTTCAAGTTCAATCGAGTGGAGAATGATTCTTGGAGTTTTTACAAGTTATTTCCATGTTCCAAGAGTAAAGAATGAAGCTATAAGTTGATTTCAAATTCAAACGAGTCAAGAATGAAGTCTTAAATTGTTACGAATTGGTTTCAAGTTCAATCACGTCGAGAATGATTCTAGGAGTTTTTACAAGTTATTTCCATGTACGAACAAGTCAAGAATGAAGCTATAAGTGGAATTCTACTTCAAATGAGTAAAAAATGAAGCCCCAAATTGTTAAGAATTGTTTTCAAGTTCAATCGAGATGAGAATGATTCTAGGAGTTTTTACAAGTTATTTCCATGTTCAAAGAGTAAAGAATGAAGCTATAAGTTGATTTCAAGTTCAAATGAGTCAAAAATGGAGTCTCAAATTGTTACGAGTTGGTTTCAAGTTCAATCGAGTCGAGAATGATTCCATGAGTTTTTACAATTTATTTCCATGTACGAACTAGTCAAGAATGAAGCTATAAGTTGAATTCCACTTCAAATGAGTCAAAAATGAAGCCCCAAATTGTTAAGAATTGTTTTCAAGTTCATTCATGACGAGAATGATTCTCGGAGTTTTTCCAAGTTATTTCCTTGTTCCACGAGTAAAGAATGAAACTATAAGTTGATTTTAAATTCAAACGAGTCAAGAATGAAGTCTCAAATTGTTACGAATTCGTTTCAAGTTTAATCGAGTCGAGAATGATTCTAGGAGTTTTTACAAGTTATTTCCATGTACGAACGAGTCAAGAATGAAGCTATAAGTGGAATTCCACTTCAAATGAGTAAAAAATGAAGCCCCAAATTGTTAAGAATTGTTTTCAAGTTCAATCGAGATGAGAATGATTCTAGGAGTTTTTACAAGTTATTTCCATGTTCAAAGAGTAAAGAATGAAGCTATAAGTTGATTTTAAGTTCAAATGAGTCAAGAATGGAGTCTCAAATTGTTACGAGTTGGTTTCAAGTTCAATCGAGTCGAGAATGATTCCATGAGTTTTTACAATTTATTTCCATGTACGAACTAGTCAAGAATGAAGCTATAAGTTGAATTCCACTTCAAATGAGTCAAAAATGAAGCCCCAAATTGTTAAGAATTGTTTTCAAGTTCATTCATGACGAGAATGATTCTCGGAGTTTTTCCAAGTTATTTCCTTGTTCCACGAGTAAAGAATGAAACTATAAGTTGATTTTAAATTCAAACGAGTCAAGAATGAAGTCTCAAATTGTTACGAATTCGTTTCAAGTTTAATCGAGTCGAGAATGATTCTAGGAGTTTTTACAAGTTATTTCCATGTACGAACGAGTCAAGAATGAAGCTATAAGTGGAATTCCACTTCAAATGAGTAAAAAATGAAGCCCCAAATTGTTAAGAATTGTTTTCAAGTTCAATCGAGATGAGAATGATTCTAGGAGTTTTTACAAGTTATTTCCATGTTCAAAGAGTAAAGAATGAAGCTATAAGTTGAATTCCACCTCAAATGAGTCAAAAATGAAGCCCCAAATTGTTAAGAATTGTTTTCAAGTTCAATCGAGTCGAGAATGATTCTAGGAGTTTTTACAAGTTATTTCCATGTATGAACGAGTCAAGAATGAAGCTATAAGTTGAATTCCACTTCAAATGAGGCAAAAATGAAACCCCAAATTGTTAAGAATTGTTTTCAAGTTCAATCGAGTGGAGAATGATTCTTGGAGTTTTTACAAGTTATTTCCATGTTCCAAGAGTAAAGAATGAAGCTATAAGTTGTTTTCAAATTCAAACGAGTCAAGAATGAAGTCTTAAATTGTTACGAATTGGTTTCAAGTTCAATCACGTCGAGAATGATTCTAGGAGTTTTTACAAGTTATTTCCATGTACGAATGAGTCAAGAATGAAGCTATAAGTTGAATTCCACTTCAAATGTGTAAAAAATGAAGCCCCAAAATTGTTAAGAATTGTTTTCAAGTTCAATCGAGTCGAGAATGATTCTAGGAGTTTTTACAAGTTATTTCCATGTTCAAAGAGTAAAGAATCAAGCTATAAGTTGATTTCAAGTTCAAATGAGACAAGAATGAACTCCGAAATTGTTACAAATTGGTTTCAAGTTCAATCGAGTCGAGAATGATTTTAGGAGTTTTTAAAAGTTATTTCTATGTACGAACGAGTCAAGAATAAAGCTATAAATTGAATTCCAATTCAAATGAGTAAAAAATGAAGCCCCAAAATGTTAAGAATTGTTTTCAAGTTCAATCGAGTCGAGAATGATTCTAGGAGTTTTTACAAGTTATTTCCATGTACGAACGACTCAAGAATGAAGCTATAAGTTGAATTCCACTTCAAATGAGTCAAAAATGACGCCTCAAATTGTTAAGAATTGTTTTTAAGTTCAATCGAGACGAGAACGATTCTAGGAGTTTTTACAAGTTATTTCCATGTTCAAAGAGTAAAGAATGAAGCTATAAGTTGATTTCAAGTTCAAATGAGTCAAGAATGGAGTCTCAAATTGTTACGAGTTGGTTTCAAGTTCAATCGAGTCGAGAATGATTCCATGAGTTTTTACAATTTATTTCCATGTACGAACTAGTCAAGAATGAAGCTATAAGTTGAATTCCACTTCAAATGAGTCAAAAATGAAGCCCCAAATTGTTAAGAATTGTTTTCAAGTTCATTCATGACGAGAATGATTCTAGGAGTTTTTACAAGATATTTCCTTGTTCCACGAGTAAAGAATGAAACTATAAGTTGATTTTAAATTCAAACGAGTCAAGAATGAAGTCTCAAATTGTTACGAATTCGTTTCAAGTTTAATCGAGTCGAGAATGATTCTAGGGGTTTTTACAAGTTATTTCCATGTACGAACGAGTCAAGAATGAAGCTATAAGTGGAATTCCACTTCAAATGAGTAAAAAATGAAGCCCCAAATTGTTAAGAATTGTATTCAAGTTCAATCGAGATGAGAATGATTCTAGGAGTTTTTACAAGTTATTTCCATGTTCAAAGAGTAAAGAATGAAGCTATAAGTTGAATTCCACCTCAAATGAGTCAAAAATGAAGCCCCAAATTGTTAAGAATTGTTTTCAAGTTCAATCGAGTCGAGAATGATTCTAGGAGTTTTTACAAGTTATTTCCATGTATAAACGAGTCAAGAATGAAGCTATAAGTTGAATTCTACTTCAAATGAGTCAAAAATGACGCCTCAAATTGTTAAGAATTGTTTTCAAGTTCAATCGAGACGAGACCGATTCTAGGAGTTTTTACAAGTTATTTCCATGTTCAAAGAGTAAAGAATGAAGCTATAAGTTGATTTCAAGTTCAAATGAGTCAAGAATGGAGTCTCAAATTGTTACAGATTGGTTTCAAGTTCAATCGAGTCGAGAATGATTCCTGGAGTTTTTACAAGTTATTTCCATGTTCAAAGAGTAAAGAATGAAGCTATTAGTTGAATTCCACCTCAAATGAGTAAAAAATGAAGCCCCAAATTGTTAAGAATTGTTTTCAAGTTGAATCGAGTCGAGAATGATTCTAGGAGTTTTTACAAGTTATTTCCATGTACGAACGAGTTAAGAATTAAGCTATAAGTCGAATTCCACTTCAAATGAGTAAAAAATGAAGCCCCAAATTGTCAAGAATTGTTTTCAAGTTCAATCGAGTCGAGAATGATTCTAGGAATTCTTACAAGTTATTTCCATGTTCAAAGACTAAAGAATGAAGCTTTAAGTTGATTTCAAGTTCAAATGAGTCAAGAATGGAGTCTCAAATTGTTACGAATTGGTTTCAAGTTCAATCGAGTCGAGAATGATTCCATGAGTTTTTACAATTTATTTCCATGTACAAACGAGTCAAGAATGAAGTTATAAGTTGAATTCCACTTCAAATGAGTCAAAAATGAAGCCCCAAATTGTTAAGAATTGTTTTCAAGTTCAATCGAGACGAGAATGATTCTAGGAGTTTTTACAAGTTATTTCCACGTTCAAAGAGTAAAGAATGAAGCTATAAGTTGAATTTCACCTCAAATGAGTAAAAAATGAAGCCCCAAATTGTTAAGAATTGTTTTCAAGTTAAATCGAGTCGAGAATGATTCTAGGAATTTTTACAAGTTATTTCCATGTACGAACGAGTCAAGAATGAAGCTATAAGTTGAATTCCACTTCAAATGAGTCAAAAATAACGCCTCAAATTGTTAAGAATTGTTTTCAAGTTCAATCGAGACGAGAACGATTCTAGGAGTTTTTACAAGTTATTTCCATGTTCAAAGAGTAATGAATGAAGCTATAAGTTGATTTCAAGTTCAAATGAGTCAAGAACGGAGTCTCAAAATGTTACGAATTGGTTTCAAGTTCAATCGAGTCGAGAATGATTCCAGGAGTTTTTACAAGTTATTTCCATGTTCAAAAAGGAATGAAGCTATAAGTTGATTTCAAGTTCAAATGAGTCAAGAATGAAGTTTCAAGTTGTTACAAATTGTTTTCAAGTTCAATCGAGTCGAGAATGATTCTAGGGGTTTTTACAAGTTATTTCCATTTACGAACGAGTCAAGAATGAAGCTATAAGTTGAATTCCACTTCAAATGAGTCAAAAATGAAGCCCTAAATTGTTAAGAATTGTTTTCAAGTTCATTCGAGACGAGAATGATTCTAGGAATTTTTACAAGTTATTTCCTTGTTCCACGAGTAAAGAATGAAACTATAAGTTGATTTTAAATTCAAACGAGTCAAGAATGAAGTCTCAAATTGTTACGAATTCGTTTCAAGTTCAATCGAGTCGAGAATGATTCTAGGAGTTTTTACAAGTTATTTCCATGTACGAACGAGTCAAGAATGAAGCTATAAGTGGAATTCCACTTCAAATGAATAAAAATTGAAGCCCCAAATTGTTAAGAATTGTTTTCAAGTTCAATCGAGTGGAGAATGATTCTAGGAGATTTTACAAGTTATTTCCATGTTCAAAGAGTAAAGAATGAAGCTTTAAGTTGATTTCCACCTCAAATGAGTCAAAAATGAAGCCCCAAATTGTTAAGAATTGTTTTCAAGTTCAATCGAGTTGAGAATTATTCTAGGAGTTTTTACAAGTTATTTCCGTGTATGAACGAGTTAAGAATGAAGCTATAAGTTGAATTCTACTTCAAATGAGTCAAAAATGACGCCTCAAATTGTTAAGAATTGTTTTCAAGTTCAATCGAGACGAGAACGATTCTAGGAGTTTTTACAAGTTATTTCCATGTTCAAAGACTAAAGAATGAAGCTATAAGTTGATTTCAAGTTCAAATGAGTCAAGAATAGAGTCTCAAATTGTTACAAATTGGTTTCAAGTTCAATCGAGTCGAGAATGATTCTAGGAGTTTTTACCAGTTATTTCCATGTTCAAAGAGTAAAGAATGAAGCTATAAGTTGAATTCCACCTCAAATGAGTAAAAATGAAGCCCCAAATTGTTAAGAATTGTTTTCAAGTTCAATCGAGTCGAGAATGATTCTAGGAGTTTTTACAAGTTATTTCCATGTACGAACGAGTCAAGAATGAAGCTATAAGTTTAATTGCACTTCAAATGAGTCAAAAATGACGCCCCAAATTGTTAACAATTGTTTTCAAGTTCAATCGAGACGAGAACGATTCTAGGAGTTTTTACAAGTTATTTCCATGTTCAAAGAGTAAAGAATGAAGCTATAAGTTGATTTCAAGTTCAAATGAGTCAAGAATGGAGTCTCAAATTGTTACAGATTGGTTTCAAGTTCAATCGAGTCGAGAATGATTCTAGGAGTTTTTACAAGTTATTTCCATGTACGAACGAGTCAAGAATGAAGCTATAAGTTGAATTCCACTTCAAATGAGTAAAAAATGAAGCCCCAAATTGTTAAGAATTGTTTTCAAGTGCAATTGAGTCGAGAATGATTCTTGGAGTTTTTACAAGTTATTTCCATGTACGAACGAGTTAAGAATTAAGCTATAAGTCGAATTCCACTTCAAATGAGTAAAAAATGAAGCCCCAAATTGTCAAGAATTGTTTTCAAGTTCAATCGAGTCGAGAATGATTCTAGGAATTCTTACAAGTTATTTCCATGTTCAAAGACTAAAGAATGAAGCTATAAGTTAATTTCAAGTTCAAATGAGTCAAGAATGGAGTTTCAAATTGTCACAAAATTGTTTCAAGTTCAATCGAGTGGAGAATGATTCTTGGAGTTTTTACAAGTTATTTCCATGTTCCAAGAGTAAAGAATGAAGCTATAAGTTGATTTCAAATTCAAACGAGTCAAGAATGAAGTCTTAAATTGTTACAAATTGGTTTCAAGTTCAATCACGTCGAGAATGATTCTAGGAGTTTTTACAAGTTATTTCCATGTACGAACAAGTCAAGAATGAAGCTATAAGTGGAATTCTACTTCAAATGAGTAAAAAATGAAGCCCCAAATTGTTAAGAATTGTTTTCAAGTTCAATCGAGATGAGAATGATTCTAGGAGTTTTTACAAGTTATTTCCATGTTCAAAGAGTAAAGAATGAAGCTATAAGTTGATTTCAAGTTCAAATGAGTCAAGAATGGAGTCTCAAATTGTTACGAGTTGGTTTCAAGTTCAATCGAGTCGAGAATGATTCCATGAGTTTTTACAATTTATTTCCATGTACGAACTAGTCAAGAATGAAGCTATAAGTTGAATTCCACTTCAAATGAGTCAAAAATGAAGCCCCAAATTGTTAAGAATTGTTTTCAAGTTCATTCATGACGAGAATGATTCTCGGAGTTTTTCCAAGTTATTTCCTTGTTCCACGAGTAAAGAATGAAACTATAAGTTGATTTTAAATTCAAACGAGTCAAGAATGAAGTCTCAAATTGTTACGAATTCGTTTCAAGTTGAATCGAGTCGAGAATGATTCTAGGAGTTTTTACAAGTTATTTCCATGTACGAACGAGTCAAGAATGAAGCTATAAGTGGAATTCCACTTCAAATGAGTAAAAAATGAAGCCCCAAATTGTTAAGAATTGTTTTCAAGTTCAATCGAGATGAGAATGATTCTAGGAGTTTTTACAAGTTATTTCCATGTTCAAAGAGTAAAGAATGAAGCTATAAGTTGAATTCCACCTCAAATGAGTCAAAAATGAAGCCCCAAATTGTTAAGAATTGTTTTCAAGTTCAATCGAGTCGAGAATGATTCTAGGAGTTTTTACAAGTTATTTCCATGTATGAACGAGTCAAGAATGAAGCTATAAGTTGAATTCCACTTCAAATGAGGCAAAAATGAAACCCCAAATTGTTAAGAATTGTTTTCAAGTTCAATCGAGTGGAGAATGATTCTTGGAGTTTTTACAAGTTATTTCCATGTTCCAAGAGTAAAGAATGAAGCTATAAGTTGTTTTCAAATTCAAACGAGTCAAGAATGAAGTCTTAAATTGTTACGAATTTGTTTCAAGTTCAATCACGTCGAGAATGATTCTAGGAGTTTTTACAAGTTATTTCCATGTACGAATGAGTCAAGAATGAAGCTATAAGTTGAATTCCACTTCAAATGTGTAAAAAATGAAGCCCCAAAATTGTTAAGAATTGTTTTCAAGTTCAATCGAGTCGAGAATGATTCTAGGAGTTTTTACAAGTTATTTCCATGTTCAAAGAGTAAAGAATCAAGCTATAAGTTGATTTCAAGTTCAAATGAGACAAGAATGAACTCCGAAATTGTTACAAATTGGTTTCAAGTTCAATCGAGTCGAGAATGATTTTAGGAGTTTTTAAAAGTTATTTCTATGTACGAACGAGTCAAGAATAAAGCTATAAATTGAATTCCAATTCAAATGAGTAAAAAATGAAGCCCCAAAATGTTAAGAATTGTTTTCAAGTTCAATCGAGTCGAGAATGATTCTAGGAGTTTTTACAAGTTATTTCCATGTACGAACGACTCAAGAATGAAGCTATAAGTTGAATTCCACTTCAAATGAGTCAAAAATGACGCCTCAAATTGTTAAGAATTGTTTTCAAGTTCAATCGAGACGAGAACGATTCTTGGAGTTTTTACAAGTTATTTCCATGTTCAAAGAGTAAAGAATGAAGCTATAAGTTGATTTCAAGTTCAAATGAGTCAAGAATGGAGTCTCAAATTGTTACGAGTTGGTTTCAAGTTCAATCGAGTCGAGAATGATTCCATGAGTTTTTACAATTTATTTCCATGTACGAACTAGTCAAGAATGAAGCTATAAGTTGAATTCCACTTCAAATGAGTCAAAAATGAAGCCCCAAATTGTTAAGAATTGTTTTCAAGTTCATTCATGACGAGAATGATTCTAGGAGTTTTTACAAGATATTTCCTTGTTCCACGAGTAAAGAATGAAACTATAAGTTGATTTTAAATTCAAACGAGTCAAGAATGAAGTCTCAAATTGTTACGAATTCGTTTCAAGTTTAATCGAGTCGAGAATGATTCTAGGGGTTTTTACAAGTTATTTCCATGTACGAACGAGTCAAGAATGAAGCTATAAGTGGAATTCCACTTCAAATGAGTAAAAAATGAAGCCCCAAATTGTTAAGAATTGTATTCAAGTTCAATCGAGATGAGAATGATTCTAGGAGTTTTTACAAGTTATTTCCATGTTCAAAGAGTAAAGAATGAAGCTATAAGTTGAATTCCACCTCAAATGAGTCAAAAATGAAGCCCCAAATTGTTAAGAATTGTTTTCAAGTTCAATCGAGTCGAGAATGATTCTAGGAGTTTTTACAAGTTATTTCCATGTATAAACGAGTCAAGAATGAAGCTATAAGTTGAATTCTACTTCAAATGAGTCAAAAATGACGCCTCAAATTGTTAAGAATTGTTTTCAAGTTCAATCGAGACGAGACCGATTCTAGGAGTTTTTACAAGTTATTTCCATGTTCAAAGAGTAAAGAATGAAGCTATAAGTTGATTTCAAGTTCAAATGAGTCAAGAATGGAGTCTCAAATTGTTACAGATTGGTTTCAAGTTCAATCGAGTCGAGAATGATTCCTGGAGTTTTTACAAGTTATTTCCATGTTCAAAGAGTAAAGAATGAAGCTATTAGTTGAATTCCACCTCAAATGAGTAAAAAATGAAGCCCCAAATTGTTAAGAATTGTTTTCAAGTTGAATCGAGTCGAGAATGATTCTAGGAGTTTTTACAAGTTATTTCCATGTACGAACGAGTTAAGAATTAAGCTATAAGTCGAATTCCACTTCAAATGAGTAAAAAATGAAGCCCCAAATTGTCAAGAATTGTTTTCAAGTTCAATCGAGTCGAGAATGATTCTAGGAATTCTTACAAGTTATTTCCATGTTCAAAGACTAAAGAATGAAGCTATAAGTTGATTTCAAGTTCAAATGAGTCAAGAATGGAGTCTCAAATTGTTACAAAATTGTTTCAAGTTCAATCGAGTCGAGAATGATTCTAGGAGTTTTTAAAAGTTATTTCCATGTACGAACGAGTGAAGAATGAAGCTATAAGTTGAATTCCACTTCAAATGAGTCAAAAATGAAACCCCAAATTGTTAAGAATTGTTTTCAAGTTCAATCGAGTGGAGAATGATTCTTGGAATTTTTACAAGTTATTTCCATGTTCCAATAGTAAAGAATGAAGCTATAAGTTGATTTCAAATTCAAACGAGTCAAGAATGAAGTCTTAAATTGTTACGAATTGGTTTCAAGTTCAATCACGTCGAGAATGATTCTAAGAGTTTTTACAAGTTATTTCCATGTACGAATGAGTCAAGAATGAAGCTATAAGTTGAATTCCTCTTCAAATGAGTAAAAAATGAAGCCCCAAAATTGTTAAGAATTCTTTTCAAGTTCAATCGAGTCGAGAATGATTCTAGGAGTTTTTACAAGTTATTTCCATGTTCAAAGAGTAAAGAATCAAGCTATAAGTTGATTTCAAGTTCAAATGAGACAAGAATGAACTCCGAAATTGTTACAAATTGGTTTCAAGTTCAATCGAGTCGAGAATGATTTTAGGAGTTTTTAAAAGTTATTTCTATGTACGAACGAGTCAAGAATAAAGCTATAAATTGAATTCCAATTCAAATGAGTCAAAAATGAAGCCCCAAATTGTTAAGAATTGTTTTCAAGTTAAATCAAGTCGAGAATGATTCTAGGAGTTTTTACAAATTATTTCCATGTTCAAAGAGTAAAGAATGAAGCTATAAGTTGAATTTCACCTCAAATGAGTAAAAAATGAAGCCCCAAATTGTTAAGAATTGTTTTCAAGTTCAATCGAGACGAGAATGATTAAAGGAGTTTTTACAAGTTATTTTCATGTACGAACGACTCAAGAATGAAGCTATAAGTTGAATTCCACTTCAAATGAGTCAAAAATGAAGCCCCAAATTGTTAAGAATTATTTTCAAGTACAATCGAGACGAGAATGATTATAGGAGTTTTTACAAGTTATTTCCATGTTCAAAGAGTAAAGAATGAAGCTATAAGTTGAATTTCACCTCAAATGAGTAAAAAATGAAGCCCCAAATTGTTAAGAATTGTTTTCAAGTTCAATCGAGTCGAGAATGATTCTAGGAGTTTTTACAAGTTATTTCCATGTACGAACGACTCAAGAATGAAGCTATAAGTTGAATTCCACTTCAAATGAGTCAAAAATGACGCCTCATATTGTTAAGAATTGTTTTCTAGTTCAATCGAGACGAGAACGATTCAAGGAGTTTTTACAAGTTATTTCCATGTTCAAAGAGTGAAGAATGAAGCTATAAGTTGATTTCAAGTTCAAATGAGTCAAGAATGGAGTCTCAAATTGTTACGAGTTGGTTTCAAGTTCAATCGAGTCGAGAATGATTCCATGAGTTTTTACAATTTATTTCCATGTACGATCTAGTCAAGAATGAAGCTATAAGTTGAATTCCACTTCAAATGAGTCAAAAATGAAGGCCCAAATTGTTAAGAATTGTTTTCAAGTTTATTCGAGACGAGAATGATTCTAGGAGTTTTTACAAGTTATTTCCTTGTTCCACGAGTAAAGAATGAAACTATAAGTTGATTTTAAATTCAAACGAGTCAAGAATGAAGTCTCAAATTGTTACGAATTCGTTTCAAGTTCAATCGAGTCGAGAATGATTCTAGGAGTTTTTACAAGTTATTTCCATGTACGAACGAGTCAAGAATGAAGCTATAAGTGGAATTCCACTTCAAATGAGTAAAAAATGAAGCCCCAAATTGTTAAGAATTGTTTTGAAGTTCAATCGAGTCGAAAATGATTCTAGGAGTTTTTACATGTTATTTCCATGTACGAACGACTCAAGAATGAAGCTATAAGTTGAATTCCACTTCAAATGAGTCAAAAATGACGCCTCAAATTATTAAGAATTTTTTTCAAGTTCAATCGAGACGGAACGATTCTAGGAGTTTTTACAAGTTATTTCCATGTTCAAAGAGTAAAGAATGAAGCTATAAGTTGATTTCAAGTTCAAATGAGTCAAAAATGGAGTCTCAAATTGTTACGAGTTGGTTTCAAGTTCAATCGAGTCGAGAATGATTCCATGAGTTTTTACAATTTATTTCCATGTACGAACGAGTCAAGAATGAAGCTATAAGTTGAATTCCACTTCAAATGAGTCAAAAATGAAGCCCCAAAATGTTAAGAATTGTTTTCAAGTTCAATCGAGACAAGAATGATTCTAGGAGTTTTTAAAAGTTATTTCCACGTTCAAAGAGTAAAGAACGAAGCTATAAGTTGAATTTCACCTCAAATGAGTAAAAAATGAAGCCCCAAATTGTAAGAATTTTTTCAAGTTCAATCGAGTCGAGAATGATTCTAGGAGTTTTTACAAGTTATTTCCATGTACGAACGAGTCAAGAATTAAGCTATAAGTCGAATTCCACTTCAAATGAGTAAAAAATGAAGCCCCAAATTGTTAAGAATTGTTTTCAAGTTCAATCGAGATGAGAATGATTCTAGGAGTTTTTACAAGTTATTTCCATGTTCAAAGAGTAAAGAATGAAGCTATAAGTTGAATTCCACCTCAAATGAGTCAAAAATGAAGCCCCAAATTGTTAAGAATTGTTTTCAAGTTCAATCGAGTCGAGAATGATTCTAGGAGTTTTTACAAGTTATTTCCATGTATGAACGAGTCAAGAATGAAGCTATAAGTTGAATTCCACTTCAAATGAGGCAAAAATGAAACCCCAAATTGTTAAGAATTGTTTTCAAGTTCAATCGAGTGGAGAATGATTCTTGGAGTTTTTACAAGTTATTTCCATGTTCCAAGAGTAAAGAATGAAGCTATAAGTTGTTTTCAAATTCAAACGAGTCAAGAATGAAGTCTTAAATTGTTACGAATTGGTTTCAAGTTCAATCACGTCGAGAATGATTCTAGGAGTTTTTACAAGTTATTTCCATGTACGAATGAGTCAAGAATGAAGCTATAAGTTGAATTCCACTTCAAATGTGTAAAAAATGAAGCCCCAAAATTGTTAAGAATTGTTTTCAAGTTCAATCGAGTCGAGAATGATTCTAGGAGTTTTTACAAGTTATTTCCATGTTCAAAGAGTAAAGAATCAAGCTATAAGTTGATTTCAAGTTCAAATGAGACAAGAATGAACTCCGAAATTGTTACAAATTGGTTTCAAGTTCAATCGAGTCGAGAATGATTTTAGGAGTTTTTAAAAGTTATTTCTATGTACGAACGAGTCAAGAATAAAGCTATAAATTGAATTCCAATTCAAATGAGTAAAAAATGAAGCCCCAAAATGTTAAGAATTGTTTTCAAGTTCAATCGAGTCGAGAATGATTCTAGGAGTTTTTACAAGTTATTTCCATGTACGAACGACTCAAGAATGAAGCTATAAGTTGAATTCCACTTCAAATGAGTCAAAAATGACGCCTCAAATTGTTAAGAATTGTTTTCAAGTTCAATCGAGACGAGAACGATTCTAGGAGTTTTTACAAGTTATTTCCATGTTCAAAGAGTAAAGAATGAAGCTATAAGTTGATTTCAAGTTCAAATGAGTCAAGAATGGAGTCTCAAATTGTTACGAGTTGGTTTCAAGTTCAATCGAGTCGAGAATGATTCCATGAGTTTTTACAATTTATTTCCATGTACGAACTAGTCAAGAATGAAGCTATAAGTTGAATTCCACTTCAAATGAGTCAAAAATGAAGCCCCAAATTGTTAAGAATTGTTTTCAAGTTCATTCATGACGAGAATGATTCTAGGAGTTTTTACAAGATATTTCCTTGTTCCACGAGTAAAGAATGAAACTATAAGTTGATTTTAAATTCAAACGAGTCAAGAATGAAGTCTCAAATTGTTACGAATTCGTTTCAAGTTTAATCGAGTCGAGAATGATTCTAGGGGTTTTTACAAGTTATTTCCATGTACGAACGAGTCAAGAATGAAGCTATAAGTGGAATTCCACTTCAAATGAGTAAAAAATGAAGCCCCAAATTGTTAAGAATTGTATTCAAGTTCAATCGAGATGAGAATGATTCTAGGAGTTTTTACAAGTTATTTCCATGTTCAAAGAGTAAAGAATGAAGCTATAAGTTGAATTCCACCTCAAATGAGTCAAAAATGAAGCCCCAAATTGTTAAGAATTGTTTTCAAGTTCAATCGAGTCGAGAATGATTCTAGGAGTTTTTACAAGTTATTTCCATGTATAAACGAGTCAAGAATGAAGCTATAAGTTGAATTCTACTTCAAATGAGTCAAAAATGACGCCTCAAATTGTTAAGAATTGTTTTCAAGTTCAATCGAGACGAGACCGATTCTAGGAGTTTTTACAAGTTATTTCCATGTTCAAAGAGTAAAGAATGAAGCTATAAGTTGATTTCAAGTTCAAATGAGTCAAGAATGGAGTCTCAAATTGTTACAGATTGGTTTCAAGTTCAATCGAGTCGAGAATGATTCCTGGAGTTTTTACAAGTTATTTCCATGTTCAAAGAGTAAAGAATGAAGCTATTAGTTACTTAACAAAAAAAAAAAAAAAAAAAAATGAAGCTATTAGTTGAATTCCACCTCAAATGAGTAAAAAATGAAGCCCCAAATTGTTAAGAATTGTTTTCAAGTTGAATCGAGTCGAGAATGATTCTAGGAGTTTTTACAAGTTATTTCCATGTACGAACGAGTTAAGAATTAAGCTATAAGTCGAATTCCACTTCAAATGAGTAAAAAATGAAGCCCCAAATTGTCAAGAATTGTTTTCAAGTTCAATCGAGTTGAGAATGATTCTAGGAATTCTTACAAGTTATTTCCATGTTCAAAGACTAAAGAATGAAGCTATAAGTTGATTTCAAGTTCAAATGAGTCAAGAATGGAGTCTCAAATTGTTACAAAATTGTTTCAAGTTCAATCGAGTCGAGAATGATTCTAGGAGTTTTTAAAAGTTATTTCCATGTACGAACGAGTGAAGAATGAAGCTATAAGTTGAATTCCACTTCAAATGAGTCAAAAATGAAACCCCAAATTGTTAAGAATTGTTTTCAAGTTCAATCGAGTGGAGAATGATTCTTGGAATTTTTACAAGTTATTTCCATGTTCCAATAGTAAAGAATGAAGCTATAAGTTGATTTCAAATTCAAACGAGTCAAGAATGAAGTCTTAAATTGTTACGAATTGGTTTCAAGTTCAATCACGTCGAGAATGATTCTAAGAGTTTTTACAAGTTATTTCCATGTACGAATGAGTCAAGAATGAAGCTATAAGTTGAATTCCTCTTCAAATGAGTAAAAAATGAAGCCCCAAAATTGTTAAGAATTCTTTTCAAGTTCAATCGAGTCGAGAATGATTCTAGGAGTTTTTACAAGTTATTTCCATGTTCAAAGAGTAAAGAATCAAGCTATAAGTTGATTTCAAGTTCAAATGAGACAAGAATGAACTCCGAAATTGTTACAAATTGGTTTCAAGTTCAATCGAGTCGAGAATGATTTTAGGAGTTTTTAAAAGTTATTTCTATGTACGAACGAGTCAAGAATAAAGCTATAAATTGAATTCCAATTCAAATGAGTCAAAAATGAAGCCCCAAATTGTTAAGAATTGTTTTCAAGTTAAATCAAGTCGAGAATGATTCTAGGAGTTTTTACAAATTATTTCCATGTTCAAAGAGTAAAGAATGAAGCTATAAGTTGAATTTCACCTCAAATGAGTAAAAAATGAAGCCCCAAATTGTTAAGAATTGTTTTCAAGTTCAATCGAGACGAGAATGATTAAAGGAGTTTTTACAAGTTATTTTCATGTACGAACGACTCAAGAATGAAGCTATAAGTTGAATTCCACTTCAAATGAGTCAAAAATGAAGCCCCAAATTGTTAAGAATTATTTTCAAGTACAATCGAGACGAGAATGATTATAGGAGTTTTTACAAGTTATTTCCATGTTCAAAGAGTAAAGAATGAAGCTATAAGTTGAATTTCACCTCAAATGAGTAAAAAATGAAGCCCCAAATTGTTAAGAATTGTTTTCAAGTTCAATCGAGTCGAGAATGATTCTAGGAGTTTTTACAAGTTATTTCCATGTACGAACGACTCAAGAATGAAGCTATAAGTTGAATTCCACTTCAAATGAGTCAAAAATGACGCCTCAAATTGTTAAGAATTGTTTTCTAGTTCAATCGAGACGAGAACGATTCAAGGAGTTTTTACAAGTTATTTCCATGTTCAAAGAGTGAAGAATGAAGCTATAAGTTGATTTCAAGTTCAAATGAGTCAAGAATGGAGTCTCAAATTGTTACGAGTTGGTTTCAAGTTCAATCGAGTCGAGAATGATTCCATGAGTTTTTACAATTTATTTCCATGTACGATCTAGTCAAGAATGAAGCTATAAGTTGAATTCCACTTCAAATGAGTCAAAAATGAAGGCCCAAATTGTTAAGAATTGTTTTCAAGTTTATTCGAGACGAGAATGATTCTAGGAGTTTTTACAAGTTATTTCCTTGTTCCACGAGTAAAGAATGAAACTATAAGTTGATTTTAAATTCAAACGAGTCAAGAATGAAGTCTCAAATTGTTACGAATTCGTTTCAAGTTTAATCGAGTCGAGAATGATTCTAGGAGTTTTTACAAGTTATTTCCATGTACGAACGAGTCAAGAATGAAGCTATAAGTGGAATTCCACTTCAAATGAGTAAAAAATGAAGCCCCAAATTGTTAAGAATTGTTTTGAAGTTCAATCGAGTCGAAAATGATTCTAGGAGTTTTTACAAGTTATTTCCATGTACGAACGACTCAAGAATGAAGCTATAAGTTGAATTCCACTTCAAATGAGTCAAAAATGACGCCTCAAATTATTAAGAATTTTTTTCAAGTTCAATCGAGACGGAACGATTCTAGGAGTTTTTACAAGTTATTTCCATGTTCAAAGAGTAAAGAATGAAGCTATAAGTTGATTTCAAGTTCAAATGAGTCAAAAATGGAGTCTCAAATTGTTACGAGTTGGTTTCAAGTTCAATCGAGTCGAGAATGATTCCATGAGTTTTTACAATTTATTTCCATGTACGAACGAGTCAAGAATGAAGCTATAAGTTGAATTCCACTTCAAATGAGTCAAAAATGAAGCCCCAAAATGTTAAGAATTGTTTTCAAGTTCAATCGAGACAAGAATGATTCTAGGAGTTTTTAAAAGTTATTTCCACGTTCAAAGAGTAAAGAACGAAGCTATAAGTTGAATTTCACCTCAAATGAGTAAAAAATGAAGCCCCAAATTGTTAAGAATTTTTTCAAGTTCAATCGAGTCGAGAATGATTCTAGGAGTTTTTACAAGTTATTTCCATGTACGAACGAGTTAAGAATTAAGCTATAAGTCGAATTCCACTTCAAATGAGTAAAAAATGAAGCCCCAAATTGTCAAGAATTGTTTTCAAGTTCAATCGAGTCGAGAATGATTCTAGGAATTCTTACAAGTTATTTCCATTTTCAAAGAGTAAAGAATGAAGCTATAAGTTGATTTCAAGTTCAAATGAGTCAAGAATGGAGTCTCAAATTGTTACAGATTGGTTTCAAGTTCAATCGAGTCGAGAATGATTCCTAGAGTTTTTACAAGTTATTTCCATGTTCAAAGAGTAAAGAATGAAGCTATTAGTTGAATTCCACCTCAAATGAGTAAAAAATGAAGCCCCAAATTGTTAAGAATTGTTTTCAAGTTGAATCGAGTCGAGTGATTCTAGGAGTTTTTACAAGTTATTTCCATGTACGAACGAGTTAAGAATTAAGCTATAAGTCGAATTCCACTTCAAATGAGTAAAAAATGAAGCCCCAAATTGTCAAGAATTGTTTTCAAGTTCAATCGAGTCGAGAATGATTCTAGGAATTCTTACAAGTTATTTCCATGTTCAAAGACTAAAGAATGAAGCTATAAGTTGATTTCAAGTTCAAATGAGTCAAGAATGGAGTCTCAAATTGTTACAAAATTGTTTCAAGTTTAATCGAGTCGAGAATGATTCTAGGAGTTTTTAAAAGTTATTTCCATGTACGAACGAGTGAAGAATGAAGCTATAAGTTGAATTCCACTTCAAATGAGTCAAAAATGAAACCCCAAATTGTTAAGAATTGTTTTCAAGTTCAATCGAGTGGAGAATGATTCTTGGAGTTTTTACAAGTTATTTCCATGTTCCAATAGTAAAGAATGAAGCTATAAGTTGATTTCAAATTCAAACGAGTCAAGAATGAAGTCTTAAATTGTTACGAATTGGTTTCAAGTTCAATCACGTCGAGAATGATTCTAAGAGTTTTTACAAGTTATTTCCATGTACGAATGAGTCAAGAATGAAGCTATAAGTTGAATTCCTCTTCAAATGAGTAAAAAATGAAGCCCCAAAATTGTTAAGAATTCTTTTCAAGTTCAATCGAGTCGAGAATGATTCTAGGAGTTTTTACAAGTTATTTCCATGTTCAAAGAGTAAAGAATCAAGCTATAAGTTGATTTCAAGTTCAAATGAGACAAGAATGAACTCCGAAATTGTTACAAATTGGTTTCAAGTTCAATCGAGTCGAGAATGATTTTAGGAGTTTTTAAAAGTTATTTCTATGTACGAACGAGTCAAGAATAAAGCTTTAAATTGAATTCCAATTCAAATGAGTCAAAAATGAAGCCCCGAATTGTTAAGAATTGTTTTCAAGTTAAATCAAGTCGAGAATGATTCTAGGAGTTTTTACAAATTATTTCCATGTTCAAAGAGTAAAGAATGAAGCTATAAGTTGAATTTCACCTCAAATGAGTAAAAAATGAAGCCCCAAATTGTTAAGAATTGTTTTCAAGTTCAATCGAGACGAGAATGATTAAAGGAGTTTTTACAAGTTATTTTCATGTACGAACGACTCAAGAATGAAGCTATAAGTTGAATTCCACTTCAAATGAGTCAAAAATGAAGCCCCAAATTGTTAAGAATTATTTTCAAGTTCAATCGAGACGAGAATGATTATAGGAGTTTTTACAAGTTATTTCCATGTTCAAAGAGTAAAGAATGAAGCTATAAGTTGAATTTCACCTCAAATGAGTAAAAAATGAAGCCCCAAATTGTTAAGAATTGTTTTCAAGTTCAATCGAGTCGAGAATGATTCTAGGAGTTTTTACAAGTTATTTCCATGTACGAACGACTCAAGAATGAAGCTATAAGTTGAATTCCACTTCAAATGAGTCAAAAATGACGCCTCAAATTGTTAAGAATTGTTTTCTAGTTCAATCGAGACGAGAACGATTCAAGGAGTTTTTACAAGTTATTTCCATGTTCAAAGAGTGAAGAATGAAGCTATAAGTTGATTTCAAGTTCAAATGAGTCAAGAATGGAGTCTCAAATTGTTACGAGTTGGTTTCAAGTTCAATCGAGTCGAGAATGATTCCATGAGTTTTTACAATTTATTTCCATGTACGATCTAATCAAGAATGAAGCTATAAGTTGAATTCCACTTCAAATGAGTCAAAAATGAAGGCCCAAATTGTTAAGAATTGTTTTCAAGTTTATTCGAGACGAGAATGATTCTAGGAGTTTTTACAAGTTATTTCCTTGTTCCACGAGTAAAGAATGAAACTATAAGTTGATTTTAAATTCAAACGAGTCAAGAATGAAGTCTCAAATTGTTACGAATTCGTTTCAAGTTCAATCGAGTCGAGAATGATTCTAGGAGTTTTTACAAGTTATTTCCATGTACGAACGAGTCAAGAATGAAGCTATAAGTGGAATTCCACTTCAAATGAGTAAAAAATGAAGCCCCAAATTGTTAAGAATTGTTTTGAAGTTCAATCGAGTCGAAAATGATTCTAGGAGTTTTTACAAGTTATTTCCATGTACGAACGACTCAAGAATGAAGCTATAAGTTGAATTCCACTTCAAATGAGTCAAAAATGACGCCTCAAATTATTAAGAATTGTTTTCAAGTTCAATCGAGACGGAACGATTCTAGGAGTTTTTACAAGTTATTTCCATGTTCAAAGAGTAAAGAATGAAGCTATAAGTTGATTTCAAGTTCAAATGAGTCAAAAATGGAGTCTCAAATTGTTACGAGTTGGTTTCAAGTTCAATCGAGTCGAGAATGATTCCATGAGTTTTTACAATTTATTTCCATGTACGAACGAGTCAAGAATGAAGCTATAAGTTGAATTCCACTTCAAATGAGTCAAAAATGAAGCCCCAAATTGTTAAGAATTGTTTTCAAGTTCAATCGAGACAAGAAGGATTCTAGGAGTTTTTAAAAGTTATTTCCACGTTCAAAGAGTAAAGAACGAAGCTATAAGTTGAATTTCACCTCAAATGAGTAAAAAATGAAGCCCCAAATTGTTAAGAATTTTTTCAAGTTCAATCGAGTCGAGAATGATTCTAGGAGTTTTTACAAGTTATTTCCATGTACGAACGAGTGAAGAATGAAGCTATAAGTTGAATTCCACTTCAAATGAGTCAAAAATGAAATCCCAAATTGTTAAGAATTGTTTTCAAGTTCAATCGAGTGGAGAATGATTCTTGGAGTTTTTACAAGTTATTTCCATGTTCCAATAGTAAAGAATGAAGCTATAAGTTGATTTCAAATTCAAACGAGTCAAGAATGAAGTCTTAAATTGTTACGAATTGGTTTCATGTTCAATCACGTCGAGAATGATTCTAAGAGTTTTTACAAGTTATTTCCATGTACGAATGAGTCAAGAATGAAGCTATAAGTTGAATTCCTCTTCAAATGAGTAAAAAATGAAGCCCCAAAATTGTTAAGAATTCTTTTCAAGTTCAATCGAGTCGAGAATGATTCTAGGAGTTTTTACAAGTTATTTCCATGTTCAAAGAGTAAAGAATCAAGCTATAAGTTGATTTCAAGTTCAAATGAGACAAGAATGAACTCCGAAATTGTTACAAATTGGTTTCAAGTTCAATCGAGTCGAGAATGATTTTAGGAGTTTTTAAAAGTTATTTCTATGTACGAACGAGTCAAGAATAAAGCTATAAATTGAATTCCAATTCAAATGAGTCAAAAATGAAGCCCCAAATTGTTAAGAATTGTTTTCAAGTTAAATCAAGTCGAGAATGATTCTAGGAGTTTTTACAAATTATTTCCATGTTCAAAGAGTAAAGAATGAAGCTATAAGTTGAATTTCACCTCAAATGAGTAAAAAATGAAGCCCCAAATTGTTAAGAATTGTTTTCAAGTTCAATCGAGACGAGAATGATTAAAGGAGTTTTTACATGTTATTTTCATGTACGAACGACTCAAGAATGAAGCTATAAGTTGAATTCCACTTCAAATGAGTCAAAAATGAAGCCCCAAATTGTTAAGAATTATTTTCAAGTTCAATCGAGACGAGAATGATTATAGGAGTTTTTACAAGTTATTTCCATGTTCAAAGAGTAAAGAATGAAGCTATAAGTTGAATTTCACCTCAAATGAGTAAAAAATGAAGCCCCAAATTGTTAAGAATTGTTTTCAAGTTCAATCGAGTCGAGAATGATTCTAGGAGTTTTTACAAGTTATTTCCATGTACGAACGACTCAAGAATGAAGCTATAAGTTGAATTCCACTTCAAATGAGTCAAAAATGACGCCTCAAATTGTTAAGAATTGTTTTCTAGTTCAATCGAGACGAGAACGATTCAAGGAGTTTTTACAAGTTATTTCCATGTTCAAAGAGTGAAGAATGAAGCTATAAGTTGACTTCAAGTTCAAATGAGTCAAGAACGGAGTCTCAAATTGTTACGAGTTGGTTTCAAGTTCAATCGAGTCGAGAATGATTCCAGGAGTTTTTACAAGTTATTTTCATGTTCGAAGAGGAAAGAATGAAGCTATAAGTTGATTTCAAGTTCAAATGAGTCAAGAATGAAGTTTCGAGTTGTTACAAATTGTTTTCAAGTTCAATCGAGTCGAGAATGATTCTAGGAGTTTTTACAAGTTATTTCCATGTACGAACGAGTCAAGAATGAAGCTATATGTTGAATTCCACTTCAAATGAGTCAAAAATGACGCCCCAAGTTGTTAAGAATTGTTTTCAAGTTCAATCGATACGATAACGATTCTAGGAGTTTTTACAAGTTATTTCCATGTTCAAAGAGTAAAGAATGAAGCTATAAGTTGATTTCAAGTTCAAATGAGTCAAGAATGAAGTTTCAAGTTGTTACAAATTGTTTTCAAGTTCAATCGAGTCGAGAATGATTCTAGGAGTTTTTACAAGTTATTTCCATGTACGAACGAGTCAAGAATGAAGCTATATGTTGAATTCCTCTTCAAATGAGTCAAAAATGACGCCCCAAGTTGTTAAGAATTGTTTTCAAGTTCAATCGAGACGATAACGATTCTAGGAGTTTTTACAAGTTATTTCCATGTTCAAAGAGTAAAGAATGAAGCTATAAGTTGATTTCAAGTTCAAATGAGTCAAGAATGAAGTTTCGAGTTGTTACAAATTGTTTTCAAGTTCAATCGAGTCGAGAATGATTCTAGGAGTTTTTACAAGTTATTTCCATGTACGAACGAGTCAAGAATGAAGCTATATGTTGAATTCCACTTCAAATGAGTCAAAAATGACGCCCCAAGTTGTTAAGAATTGTTTTCAAGTTCAATCGATACGATAACGATTCTAGGAGTTTTTACAAGTTATTTCCATGTTCAAAGAGTAAAGAATGAAGCTATAAGTTGATTTCAAGTTCAAATGAGTCAAGAATGAAGTTTCAAGTTGTTACAAATTGTTTTCAAGTTCAATCGAGTCGAGAATGATTCTAGGAGTTTTTACAAGTTATTTCCATGTACGAACGAGTCAAGAATGAAGCTATATGTTGAATTCCTCTTCAAATGAGTCAAAAATGACGCCCCAAGTTGTTAAGAATTGTTTTCAAGTTCAATCGAGACGATAACGATTCTAGGAGTTTTTACAAGTTATTTCCATGTTCAAAGAGTAAAGAATGAAGCTATAAGTTGATTTCAAGTTCAAATGAGTCAAGAATGAAGTTTCGAGTTGTTACAAATTGTTTTCAAGTTCAATCGAGTCGAGAATGATTCTAGGAGTTTTTACAAGTTATTTCCATGTACGAACGAGTCAAGAATGAAGCTATAAGTTGAATTCCACTTCAAATGAGTCAAAAATGAAGCCCTAATTTGTTAAGAATTGTTTTCAAGTTCATTCGAGACGAGAATGATTCTAGGAGTTTTTACAAGTTATTTCCTTGTTCCACGAGTAAAGAATGAAACTATAAGTTGATTTTAAATTCAAACGAGTCAAGAATGAAGTCTCAAATTGTTACGAATTCGTTTCAAGTTCAATCGAGTCGAGAATGATTCTAGGATTTTTAACAAGTTATTTCCATGTACGAACGAGTCAAGAATGAAGCTATAAGTGGAATTCCACTTCAAATGAGTAAAAAATGAAGCCCCAAATTGTTAAGAATTGTTTTTAAGTTCAATCGAGTGGAGAATGATTCTAGGAGTTTTTACAAGTTATTTCCATGTTCAAAGAGTAAAGAATGAAGCTTTAAGTTGATTTCAAGTTCAAATGAGTCAAGAATGGAGTCTCAAATTGTTACGAATTAGTTTCAAGTTGAATCGAGTCGAGAATGATTCCATGAGTTTTTATAATTTATTTCCATGTACGAACGAGTCAAGAATGAAGCTATAAGTTGAATTCCACTTCAAATGAGTCAAAAATGAAGCCCCTAATTGTTAAGAATTGTTTTCAAGTTCAATCGAGACGAGAATGATTCTAGGAGTTTTTACAAGTTATTTCCACGTTCAAAGAGTAAAGAATGAAGCTATAAGTTGAATTTCACCTCAAATGAATAAAAAATGAAGCCCCAAATTGTTAAGAATTGTTTTCAAGTTCAATCGAGTCGAGAATGATTCTAGGAGTTTTTACTAGTTATTTTCATGTACGAACAAGTCAAGAATGAAGCTATAAGTTGAATTCCCCTTCAAATGAGTCAAAAATAACGCCTCAAATTGTTAAGAATTGTTTTCAAGTTCAATCGAGACGAGAACGATTCTAGGAGTTTTTACAAGTTATTTCCATGTTCAAGGAGTAATGAATGAAGCTATAAGTTGATTTCAAGTTCAAATGAGTCAAGAACGGAGTCTCAAATTGTTACGAATTGGTTTCAAGTTCAATCGAGTCGAGAATGATTCCAGGAGTTTTTACAAGTTATTTCCATGTTCAAAGAGGAAAGAATGAAGCTATAAGTTGATTTCAAGTTCAAATGAGTCAAGAATGAAGTTTCAAGTTGTTACAAATTGTTTTCAAGTTCAATCGAGTCGAGAATGATTCTATGAGTTTTTACAAGTTATTTCCATGTACGAACGAGTCAAGAATGAAGCTATAAGTTGAATTCCACTTCAAATGACTCAAAAATGAAGCCCTAAATTGTTAAGAATTGTTTTCAAGTTCATTCGAGACGAGAATGATTCTAGGAGTTTTTACAAGTTATTTCCTTGTTCCACGAGTAAAGAATGAAACTATAAGTTGATTTTAAATTCAAACGAGTCAAGAATGAAGTCTCAAATTGTTACGAATTCGTTTCAAGTTCAATCGAGACGAGAATGATTCTAGGAGTTTTTACAAGTTATTTCCACGTTCAAAGAGTAAAGAATGAAGCTATAAGTTGAATTTCACCTCAAATGAATAAAAAATGAAGCCCCAAATTGTTAAGAATTGTTTTCAAGTTCAATCGAGTCGAGAATGATTCTAGGAGTTTTTACTAGTTATTTTCATGTACGAACAAGTCAAGAATGAAGCTATAAGTTGAATTCCACTTCAAATGAGTCAAAAATAACGCCTCAAATTGTTAAGAATTGGTTTCAAGTTCAATCGAGACGAGAACGATTCTAGGAGTTTGTACAAGTTATTTCCATGTTCAAGGAGTAATGAATGAAGCTATAAGTTGATTTCAAGTTCAAATAAGTCAAGAACGGAGTCTCAAATTGTTACGAATTGGTTTCAAGTTCAATCGAGTCGAGAATGATTCTAGGAGTTTTTACAAGTTATTTCCACGTTCAAAGAGTAAAGAATGAAGCTATAAGTTGAATTTCACCTCAAATGAATAAAAAATGAAGCCCCAAATTGTTAAGAATTGTTTTCAAGTTCAATCGAGTCGAGAATGATTCTAGGAGTTTTTACTAGTTATTTCCATGTACGAACGAGTCAAGAATGAAGCTATAAGTTGAATTCCACTTCAAATGAGTCAAAAATAACACCTCAAATTGTTAAGAATTGTTTTCAAGTTCAATCGAGACAAGAACGATTCTAGGAGTTTTTACAAGTTATTTCTATGTTCAAAGAGTAAAGAATGAAGCTATAAGTTGATTTCAAGTTCAAATGAGTCAAGAACGGAGTCTCCAATTATTACGAATTGGTTTCAAGTTCAATCGAGTCGAGAATGATTCCAGGAGTTTTTACAAGTTATTTCCATGTTCGAAGAGGAAAGAATGAAGCTATAAGTTGATTTCAAGTTCAAATGAGTCAAGAATGAAGTTTCGAGTTGTTACAAATTGTTTTCAAGTTCAATCGAGTCGAGAATGATTCTAGGAGTTTTTACAAGTTATTTCCATGTACGAACGAGTCAAGAATGAAGCTATATGTTGAATTCCACTTCAAATGAGTCAAAAATGACGCCCCAAGTTGTTAAGAATTGTTTTCAAGTTCAATCGATACGATAACGATTCTAGGAGTTTTTACAAGTTATTTCCATGTTCAAAGAGTAAAGAATGAAGCTATAAGTTGATTTCAAGTTCAAATGAGTCAAGAATGAAGTTTCAAGTTGTTACAAATTGTTTTCAAGTTCAATCGAGTCGAGAATGATTCTAGGAGTTTTTACAAGTTATTTCCATGTACGAACGAGTCAAGAATGAAGCTATATGTTGAATTCCTCTTCAAATGAGTCAAAAATGACGCCCCAAGTTGTTAAGAATTGTTTTCAAGTTCAATCGAGACGATAACGATTCTAGGAGTTTTTACAAGTTATTTCCATGTTCAAAGAGTAAAGAATGAAGCTATAAGTTGATTTCAAGTTCAAATGAGTCAAGAATGAAGTTTCGAGTTGTTACAAATTGTTTTCAAGTTCAATCGAGTCGAGAATGATTCTAGGAGTTTTTACAAGTTATTTCCATGTACGAACGAGTCAAGAATGAAGCTATATGTTGAATTCCACTTCAAATGAGTCAAAAATGACGCCCCAAGTTGTTAAGAATTGTTTTCAAGTTCAATTGATACGATAACGATTCTAGGAGTTTTTACAAGTTATTTCCATGTTCAAAGAGTAAAGAATGAAGCTATAAGTTGATTTCAAGTTCAAATGAGTCAAGAATGAAGTTTCAAGTTGTTACAAATTGTTTTCAAGTTCAATCGAGTCGAGAATGATTCTAGGAGTTTTTACAAGTTATTTCCATGTACGAACGAGTCAAGAATGAAGCTATATGTTGAATTCCACTTCAAATGAGTCAAAAATGACGCCCCAAGTTGTTAAGAATTGTTTTCAAGTTCAATCGAGACGATAACGATTCTAGGAGTTTTTACAAGTTATTTCCATGTTCAAAGAGTAAAGAATGAAGCTATAAGTTGATTTCAAGTTCAAATGAGTCAAGAATGAAGTTTCAAGTTGTTACAAATTGTTTTCAAGTTCAATCGAGTCGAGAATGATTCTAGGAGTTTTTACAATGTTTTTTCCATGTACGAACGAGTCAAGAATGAAGCTATAAGCTGAATTCCACTTCAAATGACTCAAAAATGAAGCCCTAAATTGTTAAGAATTGTTTTCAAGTTCATTCGAGACGAGAATGATTCTAGGAGTTTTTACAAGTTATTTCCTTGTTCCACGAGTAAAGAATGAAACTATAAGTTGATTTTAAATTCAAACGAGTCAAAAATGAAGTCTCAAATTGTTACGAATTCGTTTCAAGTTCAATCGAGACGAGAATGATTCTAGGAGTTTTTACAAGTTATTTCCACGTTCAAAGAGTAAAGAATGAAGCTATAAGTTGAATTTCACCTCAAATGAATAAAAAATGAAGCCCCAAATTGTTAAGAATTGTTTTCAAGTTCAATCGAGTCGAGAATGATTCTAGGAGTTTTTACTAGTTATTTTCATGTACGAACAAGTCAAGAATGAAGCTATAAGTTGAATTCCACTTCAAATGAGTCAAAAATAACGCCTCAAATTGTTAAGAATTGTTTTCAAGTTCAATCGAGACGAGAACGATTCTAGGAGTTTGTAGAAGTTATTTCCATGTTCAAGGAGTAATGAATGAAGCTATAAGTTGATTTCAAGTTCAAATAAGTCAAGAACGGAGTCTCAAATTGTTACGAATTGGTTTCAAGTTCAATCGAGTCGAGAATGATTCTAGGAGTTTTTACAAGTTATTTCCACGTTCAAAGAGTAAAGAATGAAGCTATAAGTTGAATTTCACCTCAAATGAATAAAAAATGAAGCCCCAAATTGTTAAGAATTGTTTTCAAGTTCAATCGAGTCGAGAATGATTCTAGGAGTTTTTACTAGTTATTTCCATGTACGAACGAGTCAAGAATGAAGCTATAAGTTGAATTCCACTTCAAATGAGTCAAAAATAACACCTCAAATTGTTAAGAATTGTTTTCAAGTTCAATCGAGACAAGAACGATTCTAGGAGTTTTTACAAGTTATTTCTATGTTCAAAGAGTAAAGAATGAAGCTATAAGTTAATTTCAAGTTCAAATGAGTCAAGAACGGAGTCTCCAATTATTACGAATTGGTTTCAAGTTCAATCGAGTCGAGAATGATTCCAGGAGTTTTTACAAGTTATTTCCATGTTCGAAGAGGAAAGAATGAAGCTATAAGTTGATTTCAAGTTCAAATGAGTCAAGAATGAAGTTTCGAGTTGTTACAAATTGTTTTCAAGTTCAATCGAGTCGAGAATGATTCTACGAGTTTTTACAAGTTATTTCCATGTACGAACGAGTCAAGAATGAAGCTATATGTTGAATTCCACTTCAAATGAGTCAAAAATGACGCCCCAAGTTGTTAAGAATTGTTTTCAAGTTCAATCGAAACGATAACGATTCTAGGAGTTTTTACAAGTTATTTCCATGTTCAAAGAGTAAAGAATGAAGCTATAAGTTGATTTCAAGTTCAAATGAGTCAAGAATGAAGTTTCAAGTTGTTACAAATTGTTTTCAAGTTCAATCGAGTCGAGAATGATTCTAGGAGTTTTTACAAGTTATTTCCATGTACGAACGAGTCAAGAATGAAGCTATATGTTGAATTCCACTTCAAATGAGTCAAAAATGACGCCCCAAGTTGTTAAGAATTGTTTTCAAGTTCAATCGAGACGATAACGATTCTAGGAGTTTTTACAAGTTATTTCCATGTTCAAAGAGTAAAGAATGAAGCTATAAGTTGATTTCAAGTTCAAATGAGTCAAGAATGGAGTTTCAAGTTGTTACAAATTGTTTTCAAGTTCAATCGAGTCGAGAATGATTCTAGGAGTTTTTACAATGTTTTTTCCATGTACGAACGAGTCAAGAATGAAGCTATAAGTTGAATTCCACTTCAAATGAGTCAAAAATGAAGCCCTAATTTGTTAAGAATTGTTTTCAAGTTCATTCGAGACGAGAATGATTCTAGGAGTTTTTACAAGTTATTTCCTTGTTCCACGAGTAAAGAATGAAACTATAAGTTGATTTTAAATTCAAACGAGTCAAGAATGAAGTCTCAAATTGTTACGAATTCGTTTCAAGTTCAATCGAGTCGAGAATGATTCTAGGATTTTTTACAAGTTATTTCCATGTACGAACGAGTCAAGAATGAAGCTATAAGTGGAATTCCACTTCAAATGAGTAAAAAATGAAGCCCCAAATTGTTAAGAATTGTTTTCAAGTTCAATCGAGTGGAGAATGATTCTAGGAGTTTTTACAAGTTATTTCCATGTTCAAAGAGTAAAGAATGAAGCTTTAAGTTGATTTCAAGTTCAAATGAGTCAAGAATGGAGTCTCAAATTGTTACGAATTGGTTTCAAGTTGAATCGAGTCGAGAATGATTCCATGAGTTTTTACAATTTATTTCCATGTACGAACGAGTCAAGAATGAAGCTATAAGTTGAATTCCACTTCAAATGAGTCAAAAATGAAGCCCCTAATTGTTAAGAATTGTTTTCAAGTTCAATCGAGACGAGAATGATTCTAGGAGTTTTTACAAGTTATTTCCACGTTCAAAGAGTAAAGAATGAAGCTATAAGTTGAATTTCACCTCAAATGAATAAAAAATGAAGCCCCAAATTGTTAAGAATTGTTTTCAAGTTCAATCGAGTCGAGAATGATTCTAGGAGTTTTTACTAGTTATTTTCATGTACGAACAAGTCAAGAATGAAGCTATAAGTTGAATTCCACTTCAAATGAGTCAAAAATAACGCCTCAAATTGTTAAGAATTGTTTTCAAGTTCAATCGAGACGAGAACGATTCTAGGAGTTTTTACAAGTTATTTCCATGTTCAAGGAGTAATGAATGAAGCTATAAGTTGATTTCAAGTTCAAATGAGTCAAGAACGGAGTCTCAAATTGTTACGAATTGGTTTCAAGTTCAATCGAGTCGAGAATGATTCCAGGAGTTTTTACAAGTTATTTCCATGTTCAAAGAGGAAAGAATGAAGTTATAAGTTGATTTCAAGTTCAAATGAGTAAAGAATGAAGTTTCAAGTTGTTACAAATTGTTTTCAAGTTCAATCGAGTCGAGAATGATTCTAGGAGTTTTTACAAGTTATTTCCATGTACGAACGAGTCCAGAATGAAGCTATAAGTTGAATTCCACTTCAAATGAGTCAAAAATAACGCCTCAAATTGTTAAGAATTGTTTTCAAGTTCAATCGAGTCGAGAATGATTCTAGGAGTTTTTACAAGTTATTTCCATGTTCCACGAGTAAAGAATGAAACTATAAGTTGATTTTAAATTCAAACGAGTCAAGAATGAAGTCTCAAATTGTTACGAATTCGTTTCAAGTTCAATCGAGATGAGAATGATTCTCGGAGTTTTTACAAGTTATTTCCACGTTCAAAGAGTAAAGAATGAAGCTATAAGTTGAATTTCACCTCAAATGAATAAAAAATGAAGCCCCAAATTGTTAAGAATTGTTTTCAAGTTCAATCGAGTCGAGAATGATTCTAGGAGTTTTTACTAGTTATTTCCATGTACGAACGAGTCAAGAATGAAGCTATAAGTTGAATTCCACTTCAAATGAGTCAAAAATAACACCTCAAATTGTTAAGAATTGTTTTCAAGTTCAATCGAGAGAAGAACGATTCTAAGAGTTTTTACAAGTTATTTCTATGTTCAAAGAGTAAAGAATGAAGCTATAAGTTGATTTCAAGTTCAAATGAGTCAAGAACGGAGTCTCCAATTATTACGAATTGGTTTCAAGTTCAATCGAGTCGAGAATGATTCCAGGAGTTTTTACAAGTTATTTCCATGTTCGAAGATGAAAGAATGAAGCTATAAGTTGATTTCAAGTTCAAATGAGTCAAGAATGAAGTTTCGAGTTGTTACAAATTGTTTTCAAGTTCAATCGAGTCGAGAATGATTCTAGGAGTTTTTACAAGTTATTTCCATGTACGAACGAGTCAAGAATGGAGCTATATGTTGAATTCCACTTCAAATGAGTCAAAAATGTCGCCCCAAGTTGTTAAGAATTGTTTTCAAGTTCAATCGATACGATAACGATTCTAGGAGTTTTTACAAGTTATTTCCATGTTCAAAGAGTAAAGAATGAAGCTATAAGTTGATTTCAAGTTCAAATGAGTCAAGAATGAAGTTTCAAGTTGTTACAAATTGTTTTCAAGTTCAATCGAGTCGAGAATGATTCTAGGAGTTTTTACAAGTTATTTCCATGTACGAACGAGTCAAGAATGAAGCTATATGTTGAATTCCACTTCAAATGAGTCAAAAATGACGCCCCAAGTTGTTAAGAATTGTTTTCAAGTTCAATCGAGACGATAACGATTCTAGGAGTTTTTACAAGTTATTTCCATGTTCAAAGAGTAAAGAATGAAGCTATAAGTTGATTTCAAGTTCAAATGAATCAAGAATGAAGTTTCAAGTTGTTACAAATTGTTTTCAAGTTCAATCGAGTCGAGAATGATTCTAGGAGTTTTTACAATGTTTTTTCCATGTACGAACGAGTCAAGAATGAAGCTATAAGTTGAATTCCACTTCAAATGAGTCAAAAATGAAGCCCTAATTTGTTAAGAATTGTTTTCAAGTTCATTCGAGACGAGAATGATTCTAGGAGTTTTTACAAGTTATTTCCACGTTCAAAGAGTAAAGAATGAAGCTATAAGTTGAATTTCACCTCAAATGAATAAAAAATGAAGCCCCAAATTGTTAAGAATTGTTTTCAAGTTCAATCGAGTCGAGAATGATTCTAGGAGTTTTTACTAGTTATTTCCATGTACGAACGAGTCAAGAATGAAGCTATAAGTTGAATTCCACTTCAAATGAGTCAAAAATAACGCCTCAAATTGTTAAGAATTGTTTTAAAGTTCAATCGAGTCGAGAATGATTCTAGGAGTTTTTACAAGTTATTTCCATGTTCAAAGAGTAAAGAATGAAGCTATAAGTTGATTTCAAGTTCAAATGAGTCAAGAACGGAGTCTCAAATTGTTACAAATTGGTTTCAAGTTCAATCGAGTCGAGAATGATTCCAGGAGTTTTTACAAGTTATTTCCATGTTCAAAGAGGAAAGAATGAAGCTATAAGTTGATTTCAAGTTCAAATGAGTCAAGAATGAAGTTTCAAGTTGTTACAAATTGTTTTCAAGTTCAATCGAGTCGAGAATGATTCTAGGAGTTTTTACAAGTAATTTCCATGTACGAACGAGTCAAGAATGAAGCTATATGTTGAATTCCACTTCAAATGAGTCAAAAATGACGCCCCAAGTTATTAAGAATTGTTTTCAAGTTCAATCGAGACGATAACGATTCTAGGAGTTTTTACAAGTTATTTCCATGTTCAAAGAGTAAAGAATGAAGCTATAAGTTGATTTCAAGTTCAAATGAGTCAAGAATGAAGTTTCAAGTTGTTACAAATTGTTTTCAAGTTCAATCGAGTCGAGAATGATTCTAGAAGTTTTTACAAGTTATTTCCATGTACGAACGAGTCAAGAATGAAACTATAAGTTGAATTCCACTTCAAATGACTCAAAAATGAAGCCCTAAATTGTTAAGAATTGTTTTCAAGTTCATTCGAGATGAGAATGATTCTAGGAGTTTTTACAAGTTATTTCCTTGTTCCACGAGTAAAGAATGAAACTATAAGTTGATTTTAAATTCAAACGAGTCAAGAATGAAGTCTCAAATTGTTACGAATTCGTTTCAAGTTCAATCGAGACGAGAATGATTCTAGGAGTTTTTACAAGTTATTTCCACGTTCTAAGAGTAAAGAATGAAGCTATAAGTTGAATTTCACCTCAAATGAATAAAAAATGAAGCCCCAAATTGTTAAGAATTGCTTTCAAGTTCAATCGAGTCGAGAATGATTCTAGGAGTTTTTACTAGTTATTTTCATGTACGAACAAGTCAAGAATGAAGCTATAAGTTGAATTCCACTTCAAATGAGTCAAAAATAACGCCTCAAATTGTTAAGAATTGTTTTCAAGTTCAATCGAGACGAGAACGATTCTAGGAGTTTTTACAAGTTATTTCCATGTTCAAGGAGTAATGAATGAAGCTATAAGTTGATTTCAAGTTCAAATAAGTCAAGAACGGAGTCTCAAATTGTTACGAATTGGTTTCAAGTTCAATCGAGTCGAGAATGATTCTAGGAGTTTTTACAAGTTATTTCCACGTTCAAAGAGTAAAGAATGAAGCTATAAGTTGAATTTCACCTCAAATGAATAAAAAATGAAGCCCCAAATTGTTAAGAATTGTTTTCAAGTTCAATCGAGTCGAGAATGATTCTAGGAGTTTTTACTAGTTATTTCCATGTACGAACGAGTCAAGAATGAAGCTATAAGTTGAATTCCACTTCAAATGAGTCAAAAATAACGCCTCAAATTTTTAAGAATTGTTTTCAAGTTCAATCGAGTCGAGAATGATTCTAGGAGTTTTTACAAGTTATTTCCATGTTCAAAGAGTAAAGAATGAAGCTATAAATTGATTTCAAGTTCAAATGAGTCAAGAACGGAGTCTCAAATTGTTACAAATTGGTTTCAAGTTCAATCGAGTCGAGAATGATTCCAGGAGTTTTTACAAGTTATTTCCATGTTCAAAGAGGAAAGAATGAAGCTATAAGTTGATTTCAAGTTCAAATGAGTCAAGAATGAAGTTTCAAGTTGTTACAAATTGTTTTCAAGTTCAATCGAGTCGAGAATGATTCTAGGAGTTTTTACAAGTAATTTCCATGTACGAACGAGTCAAGAATGAAGCTATATGTTGAATTCCACTTCAAATGAGTCAAAAATGACGCCCCAAGTTATTTAGAATTGTTTTCAAGTTCAATCGAGACGATAACGATTCTAGGAGTTTTTACAAGTTATTTCCATGTTCAAAGAGTAAAGAATGAAGCTATAAGTTGATTTCAAGTTCAAATGAGTCAAGAATGAAGTTTCAAGTTGTTACAAATTGTTTTCAAGTTCAATCGAGTCGAGAATGATTCTAGAAGTTTTTACAAGTTATTTCCATGTACGAACGAGTCAAGAATGAAGCTATAAGTTGAATTCCACTTCAATTGAGTCAAAAATGAAGCCCTAAATTGTTAAGAATTGTTTTCAAGTTCATCCAAGACGAGAATGATTCTAGGAGTTTTTACAAGTTATTTCCTTGTTCCACGAGTAAAGAATGAAACTATAAGTTGATTTTAAATTCAAACGAGTCAAGAATGAAGTCTCAAATTGTTACGAATTCGTTTCAAGTTCAATCGAGTCGAGAATGATACTAGGAGTTTTTACAAGTTATTTCCATGTACGAACGAGTCAAGAATGAAGCTATAAGTGGAATTCCACTTCAAATGAATAAAAAATGATGCCCCAAATTGTTAAGAATTGTTTTCAAGTTCAATCGAGTGGAGAATGATTCTAGGAGTTTTTACAAGTTATTTCCATGTTCAAAGAGTAAAGAATGAAGCTTTAAGTTGATTTCAAGTTCAAATGAGTCAAGAATGGAGTCTCAAATTGTTACGAATTGGTTTCAAGTTCAATCGAGTCGAGAATGATTCCATGAGTTTTTACAATTTATTTCCATGTACGAACGAGTCAAGAATGAAGTTATAAGTTGAATTCCACTTCAAATGAGTCAAAAATGAAGCCCCAAATTGTTAAGAATTGTTTTCAAGTTCAATCGAGACGATAACGATTCTAGGAGTTTTTACAAGTTATTTCCATGTTCAAAGAGTAAAGAATGAAGCTATAAGTTGATTTCAAGTTCAAATGAGTCAAGAATGAAGTTTCAAGTTGTTACAAATTGTTTTCAAGTTCAATCGAGTCGAGAATGATTCTAGGAGTTTTTACAATGTTTTTTCCATGTACGAACGAGTCAAGAATGAAGCTATAAGTTGAATTCCACTTCAAATGAGTCAAAAATGAAGCCCTAATTTGTTAAGAATTGTTTTCAAGTTCATTCGAGACGAGAATGATTCTAGGAGTTTTTACAAGTTATTTCCATGTTCAAAGAGTAAAGAATGAAGCTATAAGTTGATTTCAAGTTCAAATGAGTCAAGAATGAAGTTTCAAGTTGTTACAAATTGTTTTCAAGTTCAATCGAGTCGAGAATGATTCTAGAAGTTTTTACAAGTTATTTCCATGTACGAACGAGTCAAGAATGAAGCTATAAGTTGAATTCCACTTCAATTGAGTCAAAAATGAAGCCCTAAATTGTTAAGAATTGTTTTCAAGTTCATCCAAGACGAGAATGATTCTAGGAGTTTTTACAAGTTATTTCCTTGTTCCACGAGTAAAGAATGAAACTATAAGTTGATTTTAAATTCAAACGAGTCAAGAATGAAGTCTCAAATTGTTACGAATTCGTTTCAAGTTCAATCGAGTCGAGAATGATACTAGGAGTTTTTACAAGTTATTTCCATGTACGAACGAGTCAAGAATGAAGCTATAAGTGGAATTCCACTTCAAATGAATAAAAAATGATGCCCCAAATTGTTAAGAATTGTTTTCAAGTTCAATCGAGTGGAGAATGATTCTAGGAGTTTTTACAAGTTATTTCCATGTTCAAAGAGTAAAGAATGAAGCTTTAAGTTGATTTCAAGTTCAAATGAGTCAAGAATGGAGTCTCAAATTGTTACGAATTGGTTTCAAGTTCAATCGAGTCGAGAAAGATTCCATGAGTTTTTACAATTTATTTCCATGTACGAACGAGTCAAGAATGAAGTTATAAGTTGAATTCCACTTCAAATGAGTCAAAAATGAAGCCCCAAATTGTTAAGAATTGTTTTCAAGTTCAATCGACACGATAACGATTCTAGGAGTTTTTACAAGTTATTTCCATGTTCAAAGAGTAAAGAATGAAGCTATAAGTTGATTTCAAGTTCAAATGAGTCAAGAATGAAGTTTCAAGTTGTTACAAATTGTTTTCAAGTTCAATCGAGTCGAGAATGATTCTAGGAGTTTTTACAATGTTTTTTCCATGTACGAACGAGTCAAGAATGAAGCTATAAGTTGAATTCCACTTCAAATGAGTCAAAAATGAAGCCCTAATTTGTTAAGAATTGTTTTCAAGTTCATTCGAGACGAGAATGATTCTAGGAGTTTTTACAAGTTATTTCCACGTTCAAAGTGTAAAGAATGAAGCTATAAGTTGAATTTCACCTCAAATGAATAAAAAATGAAGCCCCAAATTGTTAAGAATTGTTTTCAAGTTCAATCGAGTCGAGAATGATTCTAGGAGTTTTTACTAGTTATTTCCATGTACGAACGAGTCAAGAATGAAGCTATAAGTTGAATTCCACTTCAAATGAGTCAAAAATAACGCCTCAAATTGTTAAGAATTGTTTTCAAGTTCAATCGAGTCGAGAATGATTCTAGGAGTTTTTACAAGTTATTTCCATGTTCAAAGAGTAAAGAATGAAGCTATAAGTTGATTTCAAGTTCAAATGAGTCAAGAACGGAGTCTCAAATTATTACAAATTGGTTTCAAGTTCAATCGAGTCGAGAATGATTCCAGGAGTTTTTACAAGTTATTTCCATGTTCAAAGAGGAAAGAATGAAGCTATAAGTTGATTTCAAGTTCAAATGAGTCAAGAATGAAGTTTCAAGTTGTTACAAATTGTTTTCAAGTTCAATCGAGTCGAGAATGATTCTAGGAGTTTTTACAAGTAATTTCCATGTACGAACGAGTCAAGAATGAAGCTATATGTTGAATTCCACTTCAAATGAGTCAAAAATGACGCCCCAAGTTATTAAGAATTGTTTTCAAGTTCAATCGAGACGATAACGATTCTAGGAGTTTTTACAAGTTATTTCCATGTTCAAAGAGTAAAGAATGAAGCTATAAGTTGATTTCAAGTTCAAATGAGTCAAGAATGAAGTTTCAAGTTGTTACAAATTGTTTTCAAGTTCAATCGAGTCGAGAATGATTCTAGAAGTTTTTACAAGTTCTTTCCATGTACGAACGAGTCAAGAATGAAGCTATAAGTTCAATTCCACTTCAATTGGGTCAAAAATGAAGCCCTAAATTGTTAAGAATTGTTTTCAAGTTCATCCAAGACGAGAATGATTCTAGGAGTTTTTACAAGTTATTTCCTTGTTCCACGAGTAAAGAATGAAACTATAAGTTGATTTTAAATTCAAACGAGTCAAGAATGAAGTCTCAAATTGTTACGAATTCGTTTCAAGTTCAATCGAGTCGAGAATGATTCTAGGAGTTTTTACAAGTTATTTCCATGTACGAACGAGTCAAGAATGAAGCTATAAGTGGAATTCCACTTCAAATGAATAAAAAATGATGCCCCAAATTGTTAAGAATTGTTTTCAACTTCAATCGAGTGGAGAATGATTCTAGGAGTTTTTACAAGTTATTTCCATGTTCAAAGAGTAAAGAATGAAGCTTTAAGTTGATTTCAAGTTCAAATGAGTCAAGAATGGAGTCTCAAATTGTTACGAATTGGTTTCAAGTTCAATCGAGTCGAGAATGATTCCATGAGTTTTTACAATTTATTTCCATGTACGAACGAGTCAAGAATGAAGTTATAAGTTGAATTCCACTTCAAATGAGTCAAAAATGAAGCCCCAAATTGTTAAGAATTGTTTTCAAGTTCAATCGAGACGATAACGATTCTAGGAGTTTTTACAAGTTATTTCCATGTTCAAAGAGTAAAGAATGAAGCTATAAGTTGATTTCAAGTTCAAATGAGTCAAGAATGAAGTTTCAAGTTGTTACAAATTGTTTTCAAGTTCAATCGAGTCGAGAATGATTCTAGGAGTTTTTACAATGTTTTTTCCATGTACGAACGAGTCAAGAATGAAGCTATAAGTTGAATTCCACTTCAAATGAGTCAAAAATGAAGCCCTAATTTGTTAAGAATTGTTTTCAAGTTCATTCGAGACGAGAATGATTCTAGGAGTTTTTACAAGTTATTTCCACGTTCAAAGAGTAAAGAATGAAGCTATAAGTTGAATTTCACCTCAAATGAATAAAAAATGAAGCCCCAAATTGTTAAGAATTGTTTTCAAGTTCAATCGAGTCGAGAATGATTCTAGGAGTTTTTACTAGTTATTTCCATGTACGAACGAGTCAAGAATGAAGCTATAAGTTGAATTCCACTTCAAATGAGTCAAAAATAACGCCTCACATTGTTAAGAATTGTTTTCAAGTTCAATCGTGTAACGATCGAGGTAATTAAACCTATTTGAATAATATGAGGTATATGATATATGTGTTTTAATGTATTAAGATATGATATGTGATCTTTTTATATGTCTGGTTGACTGCCCGTTTGACTGTATTATGCTTAAGTGATTTAATTAAGTGATTAATTGATTTTTCATGCTTAATTGAGTAACTGTTTGATTTTTATAAAATTATTGGTGTGTCCAATAATTAAGAAATTTTATATGTAGTTCCTATGTGATTTTAGAGACTTTCTAAAAATGGTGATGTATTTAATTCTAGTCCCAGTGATTTTATATAAATCTTTTATTCCTGTTTTATTCTAGAGATATTACTCTTCTAAATTCCATATTTAATTATTGGAATGTCCAAAAATCATGAAACCTTTTCTAAAATGTTCCTTATTTATTCTAGGACTTTGGAAAAATAAAAGTTTATTTTATTTGAGCTCAAAATTGTTTTTATGATTTTTCTCCTCTTATTTCCTATTTATGCACTAAAACTTCAAAGATTTTTAATTAATTCTTTATTCATCAGAAAAATATTTCAAAAATATGGGGAAGCTTCTAAATTCATGATCTTTATTTTAAAAATATAAAACTTATTTTTGTACCCCAATTATATAAAAATTCGAATTATTAATTGTTTCTTTAACAGAAAATAGCATATGTGAAATTACCTTTATGCCCTTGGCTCTATAACATCAGTATCGTCTCCTTTCTTCTTCATTTGTTCTGTATTCGAGTTTATAGGTTAGCAGCTTCTCTCTCTCCTGGCGATTTCTAGTTTTCCCATGGATTTTCATGTTAATTATTGCTAGTGCTTCGGTTTTGTATTAGTATTGAGTCATAAATGTGTATATGATTCTTTGTTTTTGAGTTTGTATGTAATTATGCAGAAATCGATTGCATGCAACTGATTTGAGTACTTGGTTTCTTGATTTAAGGTGTGATTTTGCAATAATAGGTGGAAGGGGACAACTTTGGGTGTAAGAACACCCATTAATGGGGTTCCACCGGAAGTTGTCACCACCGGCCGTGACCTACGGGGAGCCGGTGGTGTGGTTGCTGCCATGAGGGGTTGTTAAAGTTAACAAAGTAATCTAGTTGCTTGATGTGTTATCTATTTAGCTTGCATGTCGACTTGGAGGTCGTTTTGAGCTTTTTCCGATTTAAACACTCATTTTCCGGCCAAAGCTTCATCATGTTCGATTTGTAATTGAATCTAGGTGCTCGATTATGTGTTGTCTTGCTGCTATGATGATGATTTATAGTAAATCGTGAGTTGCATGTCGATTTTATTGTTGGGTTGATTTCAATTTTCGAGTTCTTGCTATAAGGATTATTTGGAAATTGTTATGAACAAAAATATTGAATATTAGCTTGAATCGGAGTTAACTAATATGTGTTAATTCTAGTGGTCGATAGTTGTATGCAAAGATTCTGTGCTATAATGAATTTTTCGAACTATATATGCGTAATTATGTTTGGAAATGAGTTAATACATGAGGATTAGTGTGGGATTGATGTTAATTAATTGTGATACCAATTGTCATGCTCGATTAGTAAAAATCAAATTGCATATTATAGGTGCGGCTAGTTTCTTAATTTTCCGAATAATGCTATGATTTTCCAACTTGTGTACTTTGGCTTAGTTGAGAATGGTTAACTAGAAACTAACTAAGTAAACAATAGCTTCATATTAGTTATTGATAGCCTTAACTGAATTGTAATTGTATTACAAATTCTTGACTGATATACATGTGCACATGTTATGATTAAAGTGGAAATCATACATGATTAGTTGAATTAGCTAAATTGCTTGATCAAATTATGTTAAACATGATAGCCCTTTTTCGAAATATGTGTATATTAGTATTCTATATTCGAATGTCATTCATTGATTGCCAATATGAGTTTAAGTAATTGAACATGGATTATCATGATATAGAATTGAATTAAGGATTGGATTGACTATATCAATAAGCAGTTGATACCTGAGTTGTTTTAGTTATTCTGAATGATAATAGTATTGTATATTATTTATAGCTATTGCTTGTTTGATATGGATTTGGTGCCAACATAATTGTATAATGGGATATGATTGAGATTAATGTTTGGTTGTGTCGGTTGTATTCCGACGGATAGTTCCAATTACAGAAAGGTGCTGCCAAAATTTTCTAAAACTAAAATAACTTTATAAAACATTATCGGCACACCACTTCTGTATAGGAAATGCTATCAGTCAAGAATGCTGTGAATGATATAATTGTCTATGTGCTACTTGCTTGCCAGTGTAGAAATAATTATATAGTAGAGTATGTCTATAGTAGATTATATATGTGTTTAAGGGTTGTAGTTAACGAAAGGGTAGAATAGTTAGACGTTAATGAGAACGTCGAGAGTTTATAAGATACTGAAATAGTATTATTTATGTGTAGCTACGAAGGATATTGAGGTGAAGGACAAGGGAAAAGCTAAAGTAGAGAGTTAGTGTCTGGTGTAGACGATCTACCTGTTCCACAGCTGTAGCATTCCTTGTTTGAGGCAAGTAACTACTGCCTAATCTTTTTTTTTAAATTAAGCACTGTTTTATAAACTGCTTTATGACCCTGCAACTGTATTATCTTATCTCAACTGTTTTAAATTACAGCCTGCTTTACTTTAATTGATTTACTTAAACTGCAACCTTATACCAGTGTTAATTGCACTTTAAACTTTTCAATCCCTGAACTACTATTGACAACTTATAAACTAGTTTTACAAATCTTAAACCAGTGATCTTGAGCTGTGACTTATGCTACCACCACTTTCTTAACAATAATTGCTTAAACCTAAACCTTAAAAGAACCCTGTTATTTAGGCCTAACTACTGTTCTGATTAAATGTTTTACAACTGTTTTCAAAAACAACTGTTATACTTATGAATTGACCCTGCAACTTGACTTCCCAACTTTAACTTGTTTTAGATTTCCAGTTCATGATTTCAGCTTACCCTATTACAACAGAAACTTGTTTGAGACTTATCTTGAAATAAACTTTACCTCTGTCTAATGATCTTTAAAAAGAGATTTAAATATGAAATCCGACTTTCAAGAAGTCTTTTTCATCAAATGATTTGGTAACTTTAAAAAGAAAGGTTTTGGTTATTATAGGAATTCCGATCAAAATGGTTTCTGCGGATTCCTATAGGTTGGAGGCGTAAGAGGCCGAGTGACGCCGGTCCAGCACTTTTTATGTGAAGACTATAATGAGATAGTCAATGGCTATAATGAGATAGCCCAAGGCCAATGGCAATAAGTGCCTTTATGAGTACTCCTTATGTCCAGAGGGACTTTAGTCCGTTATGGGGACTTTACGTGGCTGATCACCCGTATTGTCTGGCGTTGTGAGAAAACTTCAACCAAAATGATTGTTTTAAACAGAAAAGGTCCTAATGAGAGGACAGTTTTATAAATGATTTGAAAAGTAAAGGTCCTAATGAAAGGACAATTTTATAGATGATTTTAAAAGCAAGGTCCTAATGAGAGGACAGTTTTATAAAATGTTTTGAAAGAATCAATCCTAAGGAAAGGATAGTTTTATATAAATGGACTTTGAAATGATTAATAATAAAAATTGAAATGCCCTGTTATATCATGCCCTTTTTCAGCTTAAATTGTCAGTCCTATCTTGACTTCACCTTGTTTCAATTGTTATACATTATTATCCTGTTATCCATCTAACCCTGCAGATTACTCTTATACTTACACCTGGTTGTTACTTTCCAGTTTCTTGTTTACTCTGTACCAGTTATTGAAATTGTTTAACCCTGCCAGCAGTTTTATAAAAGAAAGTTTTGCGAGTAATGATTACCCTGACTAGTATGTTAATTATAACTTTGGGACAATGAGGTCCAGAAATGATTTAAAGCATGGTTTTGAGAAAAGTCTTTTAAATTATATACAAGCCTGTAGAACTGTTTTTAACCTATATGGTTACTTGCTGAGCTTTTGTAGCTCATTCTTTTATTTTCTAACATCTACAGTTTTTGAGAATCATGGTCCGTATTAAGCAGTCTGCTCGGAAGAACATGTCTTACATGAACTTTGCTAGGCTGGCTGAGAGGGAACAGGTAGGATCGAGGCAGAGTTGGAAGGAAAAGACTTTGTTTAGTCTTGTACTTTATTAGTAGATCTTGAGATGTTTCAGGAGTTGTAATATTATTTTCGTTGATGTAAATTTAAATATAAATGAATGTAGTAGTGTGCTTGTTTCATACCATTACCTTGAAAGGTCCAGGCGTGTAGTCGGGGTCATATTTATGCATATTTTCTATTACTGTTATTTAGGGTGCATGCATATAGAGTGTCAGTGACGCCCCGATCTAGACCCCGGGTCGGGAGGGCGCCACAGGTTGGTATCAGAGCTAAGGTTTTGGTCACTGAAACAAGCCAGGATTAAGTTAAACAAGTAGATCATTTAATAAAAGGAGAGAGAGTAATGGTAAGATAGGATTAGATATCGAAGAGTAATATAGACGTTAGGATTTTAACTGTAGATTTAAGGTGATCTTATCCCATTTTGCATTACATATTATATTATTGCAGGCTCGTGGTATTGTTTCACAACCACCACCCTCTCCTAGTTCCTCTGATTCTTCTTCTTCGGATTCTGACGATGATGTTATAGTCATATCCAGTTCTGAGAGCGAGGAGGAGTTGATTCCTGAGCCCCTTGCTCAGCCTGACCTACCCTCAGGGAGTGCTTGTGCCCCTATTCGCCGTAGAGTTTATAGGCCAGCTATTACCCGAGGCTAGCTGAGAGTTCCCGAGCATCCTGTCGAGTGGTGGGAGGATCGCATTAGAGCTGTTGAGGAGGAGGGACGTAGGCAGATTGCGGCTAGGGCATTTCCAGACGATGTGGCGGAGCGGGCAGGAGAGTTAACCCGTGTGCTTAGTATACTGCTGATTGGACTCAGGGCTGCCAGAGACAGGGATCACAGGGGTGATTAGATGTCAGGATGTTTGAGTGTTAGAAGGGACATTTGTTAGAGCCCTCTAGCACCCTTGCTAGATGTTATTTCTGTTTTCTTCCCAGTACTTTTATTTCATGTTTGTACTTTAACTTATCTTGCACCTTGGTACTTTCCGTATCTATGTATGTTTGCTTTTCAGTTCCAGTATCTTCCGATATATCTGTCATTTACTTTTTCGCACATTTGACCATAAACTGTTTCTTACCTTTACCAGTACCTTATTTATACCTGTTGTGCTAACCTGTTTTCGATAGAACCTTTATATCCTTGTCGTACAGGCAACTTATGTAGTAATGATGCTACAAGATTGATTTCTAAAATAGAGTTTCTAATGCTCAAATGGTTTTAAAAGTATTTGAACTGTTTACAATATGGTGTAGTGTATTGCTTAATAAGTTGCTTGTTTCCCTATAGTAAATGCCGCCAAGAAAAAGAAACACCTCAAATTCGTCTCAGAACCATAATACACAAGATCAAAATCCCATGGACCCTACAGTTGCCCAACTCATTCAGTTGCTACAACAGCAAACAGCTCTTTTAACTCAGCAACAGCAAAGACCTTCTGCACCCCCAGCAGTTACTTTTAAATCTTTTCAAGCAGTGAAACCACCTGAATTCAAAGGATCCACGAACCCAGTAGAAGCCCATACATGGCTTAAGGAGATGGAAAAAGCTTTTCAGTTAGTAGACGTAGATGAAGATAAGAAGACTGAGTATGCTAGTTACTTTCTTAAAGCTGAAGCCGGTTACTGGTGGGAATCTACGAAGATGCTTCAGGGTGAAGGTGTGATTTCTTGGGATCGGTTTACAGAATTGTTTTTAGAAAAGTACTTTCCTAGTTTCATGAAGGACCAGATGGAGATTAAATTTCTAGAACTGAAGCAAGGAGGTATGAGTGTAGCAGAGTACGAGGCCAAGTTTTCTGAGATGGCCAGGTTTGTGCCAGAATTTGTCAATACTGATGTTAAAAAGGCTAAGAGGTTTCAGCAAGGCCTAAGGCCATGGATTAGAAGTAGGGTAGCAGTTTTTGAGCTGCAAAGCTTCACTGCAATAGTTCAAAAAGCAATGATCGTGGAAGGTGAGAGTGACATGTCCCAGAAGGAGAAAGATAACAGAAAGAGAAAGTTTGGTGCTAAGGAAGACAGTCAGGGACATGGTAATTTTAGAAACAAGTTTCATAGAAGGCCAGAAGGTCAGAGAAATGATTCCCAGCAGATCAAGAATGGTAATGATGGAAGAGGAAGACAAAACAATAAAGCTCAAGGTTTCAACCAGCCGAAGGCCATCAGACAGTTTGTTCCTGAGTGCAAGATTTGTGGAAGGAAGCACTCTGGAGTTTGTAATAAGCCCAATATCACCTGCTTCAAATGCAACAGGAAAGGACATTATGCAGCGGAATGCAACAGTCAGAGCCAGAATCAAAATCAAAAGTCAGGGATCAAATGCTATAAGTGTGGCAAGCTAGGTCACATGGCAAGGGAATGCAAGGAACCTACACAGCCTACCAATGTTCTTCGGATAGCTGGAACTCCGTCACAATCTTCAGCACATCAATCTAGAGCAAGAACCTTCAACATGACTCAGAAAGAGGCTATTCAGGACGTGGATGTGATATCAGGTACACTTCCTGTTAACTCAGTGCAAGCTAGTGTATTGATTGATTCAGGAGCTACTAAGTCTTTTGTGTCTCAAGATTTCCTTGGTAAATTGCAATGTGAAATCCGACCTTTGGAGCAAGCTTTAGTTATAGAAGTAGCTAACCAGGCAACGATTCCAGTAAGCCAAGTTTGTCCTAGTTGTGACATTGAAATAGGCAGTTGTCATTTTCTTGCTAACTTGATACCTTTTAAGTTAGGTGAATTTGATGTAATTCTAGGGATGGATTGGTTGTCAGAATACAAGGCTCAAATAGATTGTAGGAATAAGAAGTTAAAGTTGAAAACCCTAGAAGGAGAAGAAGTTGAATTTCGAGGTACCCGACAAGTCAAGAAGTTTTTGAATATTGCTCAGGCAAAGAGATTTCTGCGTCAAGGATGTGAGGCTTATCTAGCCTATGTTGTAGACACTGAGAGGGAGCCAGTTCAATTAGAAGATGTTCCTATCGTCAATGAATTTCCCGATGTATTTCCAGATGAATTACCAGGCTTACCTTCCGATAGGGAAATATAATTCTCTATTGATTTAGCTCCAGGCACTGAGCCAGTTTCCAAAGCTCCGTATAGAATGGCGCCAGTTGAGATGAAAGAATTGGCGAGTCAAATACAAGATCTCTTGGACAAAGGAATTATAAGACCTAGTGTGTCCCCTTGGGGAGCACCAGTGTTGTTTGTTAAGAAGAAGGATGGAAGCATGAGGTTGTGCATAGATTACCGAGAATTAAATAAGCTAACCATCAAGAACAAGTACCCGTTACCGAGGATCGATGATCTTTTCGACCAGCTGAAGGGAGCTGAATGGTTCTCAAAAATTGATTTAAGGTCCGGATACCATCAACTCAAGATCAAACCTGAAGATGTATCTAAAACAGCATTCAGAACAAGGTACGGACACTATGAATTTTTAGTTATGGCTTTTGGATTGACAAATGCCCCAGCAGCATTTATGGACCTGATGAACAGAGTCTTTAAGAAATATTTAGACAAGTTTGTGATTGTTTTCATCGACGACATCTTGATATATTCTAAGTCAGAAGAAGAGCATGCAGATCATTTGAGAATTGCTTTAGAAACTTTACGAAAGGAAAAGCTGTATGCGAAGTTTTCAAAATGTGAATTTTGGTTGAAGGAAGTACAGTTTTTAGGTCATGTTGTCAGCAGAGAAGGTATCAAAGTTGATCCGGCAAAGATAGAAGCAGTGATGAAATGGGAAAGACCACGGACTCCAACAGAAGTCAGAAGTTTTCTGGGTTTAGCAGGGTACTATCGAAGATTTGTTCAAGATTTTTCAAAGATAGCTACCCCTATGACCAAATTGACAAGGAAGAATGAAAAGTTTGTATGGAATGAGAAGTGTGAAGAAAGTTTTGAAGAGTTAAAGCGGAGACTAGTGTCTGCCCCAGTATTGGTGTTACCAGACGATCAAGGAAATTTTGTCATCTACAGTGACGCTTCACTCAAAGGCTTGGGATGTGTTCTGATGCAATATGGGAAAGTTATTGCATATGCTTCCAGGCAGTTAAGACCTCATGAATTGAAGTATCCTACACATGATCTGGAATTAGCTGCCATTGTATTTGCAATGAAGATTTGGAGGCACTATTTGTACGGAGAAAAGTGTGAGATTTTTACTGACCATAAGAGTTTGAAGTATATCTTTACTCAGAAAGAATTGAATATGAGACAGAGAAGATGGTTGGAATTGATCAAAGACTATGACTGCACGATCAACTACCATCCAGGCAAGGCGAATGTTGTAGCAGATGCTTTAAGTAGAAAAGAAAGATTGAATATAATGGTTTCGTCTGAAGAATTGATCAAAGAGTTTGAGAAATTGGAAATAGAGGTATGTGATTCGGATTCAGTGGAAGAAATGGTGTATACAATGACTTTTCAGCCAGAATTGTTAGAAAAGATCAAGAGATGTCAAGATCAAATGATGAGTCAAGACAGAGTCAAGTTGACTGGAGAAGAGTTAAAAAGTCAGAAGGACGGTAAAGGAATCTGTAGGTTTTCCTCACGAATTTGGATTCCCAATGTTCAAGAGCTCAAGAATGAAATCTTGCATGATGCACATAGTTCAAGATACTCTATTCATCCAGGAAGCACAAAGATGTATAAAGACTTGAAGGAAAATTTTTGGTGGCCCAACATGAAAAGAGATGTGGCAGAGTGGATCAGTAAATGTTATACATGCCAGAGAGTCAAAGCTGAACATCAGAGGCCCAGTGGATTGTTGCAACCACTAGAGATTCCAGAATGGAAATGGGAGAATCTTGCTATGGATTTTGTAGTAGGTCTGCCAAGGACTAAAGCTAATCATGATGCTATCTGGGTAATAATAGACAGATTGACCAAGTCAGCGCACTTTCTACCTATCAACGAAAGATTTTCACTGGACAAGTTGGTTCATTTGTACTTGAAAGAGATTGTTATGAGACATGGTGTTCCTGTATCAATAGTGTCAGACAGAGATCCGAGATTCAATTCAAGATTTTGGAAGAAGTTTCAAGAATGTTTGGGAACAAAGCTGAATATGAGTACTGCATATCATCCTCAGACAGATGGCCAGAGTGAAAGGACAATCCAAACCATTGAAGACATGTTAAGAGTTTGTGCCTTAGATTTTGAAGGAAGCTGGGACGAACATCTACCGTTAGTGGAGTTTTCTTATAATAACAGCTATCATGCTAGTATTGGGATGCCCCCGTATGAAGCTTTATATGGAAGAAAATGCAGATCACCAGTGTGTTGGAATGAAGTTGGTGAGCGTAAGATTTTGGGTCCAGAGTTGGTTCAACAAACTAAAGAAAAGATTGAGTTGATTCAGAAGAGATTGTTAGCTGCTCAAGATAGGCAAAAGAAGTATGCTGACCAGTCAAGAAAGGATATGAATTTTGAAGAAGGTGATCAAGTGTTGTTAAAGATTTCTCCGTGGAAAGGTGTTAGTAGATTTGGCAAGAGAGGAAAGCTTAATCCACGATATATAGGACCTTTTGAAGTTTTGAAGCAAGTTGGGAAAGTTGCATATGAATTGGCTCTACCACCGCAAATGCAGCACATTCACAATGTTTTTCACGTGTCTATGCTTCGAAAGTATAATCCTGACATGAGTCATGTGATAGAATATGAACCCTTGGAGATTCAACCTGACTTGTCCTATGTAGAACAGCCTATAGAGATTCAGGATCGTAAGGATAAAGTTTTGAGGAATAAGTCTGTTAGGCTTGTAAAGGTTTTGTGGAGAAACCCTCGAGTTGAGGAATCCACCTGGGAACTTGAGAGTGAGATGCTCGAGAAGTATCCCTATTTGTTTACTTAGGCTGATTCTGAGGACAGAATCTTTTTAAGGGGGGGAGAATGTAACGATCGAGGTAATTAAACCTATTTGAATAATATGAGGTATATGATATATGTGTTTTAATGTATTAAGATATGATATGTGATCTTTTTATATGCCTGGTTGACTGCCCGTTTGACTGTATTATGCTTAAGTGATTTAATTAAGTGATTAATTGATTTTTCATGCTTAATTGAGTAACTGTTTGATTTTTATAAAATTATTGGTGTGTCCAATAATTAAGAAATTTTATATGTAGTTCCTATGTGATTTTAGAGACTTTCTAAAAATGGTGATGTATTTAATTCTAGTCCCAGTGATTTTATATAAATCTTTTATTCCTGTTTTATTCTAGAGATATTACTCTTCTAAATTCCATATTTAATTATTGGAATGTCCAAAAATCATGAAACCTTTTCCAAAATGTTCCTTATTTATTCTAGGACTTTGGAAAAATAAAAGTTTATTTTATTTGAGCTCAAAATTGTTTTTATGATTTTTCTCCTCTTATTTCCTATTTATGCACTAAAACTTCAAAGATTTTTAATTAATTCTTTATTCATCAGAAAAATATTTCAAAAATATGGGGAAGCTTCTAAATTCATGATCTTTATTTTAAAAATATAAAACTTATTTTTGTACCCCAATTATATAAAAATTCGAATTATTAATTGTTTCTTTAACAGAAAATAGCATATGTGAAATTACCTTTATGCCCTTGGCTCTATAACATCAGTATCGTCTCCTTTCTTCTTCATTTGTTCTGTATTCGAGTTTATAGGTTAGCAGCTTCTCTCTCTCCTGGCGATTTCTAGTTTTCCCATGGATTTTCATGTTAATTATTGCTAGTGCTTCGGTTTTGTATTAGTATTGAGTCATAAATGTGTATATGATTCTTTGTTTTTGAGTTTGTATGTAATTATGCAGAAATCGATTGCATGCAACTGATTTGAGTACTTGGTTTCTTGATTTAAGGTGTGATTTTGCAATAATAGGTGGAAGGGGACAACTTTGGGTGTAAGAACACCCATTAATGGGGTTCCACCGGAAGTTGTCACCACCGGCCGTGACCTACGGGGAGCCGGTGGTGTGGTTGCTGCCATGAAGGGTTGTTAAAGTTAACAAAGTAATCTAGTTGCTTGATGTGTTATCTATTTAGCTTGCATGTCGACTTGGAGGTCGTTTTGAGCTTTTTCCGATTTAAACACTCATTTTCCGGCCAAAGCTTCATCATGTTCGATTTGTAATTGAATCTAGGTGCTCGATTATGTGTTGTCTTGCTGCTATGATGATGATTTATAGTAAATCGTGAGTTGCATGTCGATTTTATTGTTGGGTTGATTTCAATTTTCGAGTTCTTGCTATAAGGATTATTTGGAAATTGTTATGAACAAAAATATTGAATATTAGCTTGAATCGGAGTTAACTAATATGTGTTAATTCTAGTGGTCGATAGTTGTATGCAAAGATTCTGTGCTATAATGAATTTTTCGAACTATATATGCGTAATTATGTTTGGAAATGAGTTAATACATGAGGATTAGTGTGGGATTGATGTTAATTAATTGTGATACCAATTGTCATGCTCGATTAGTAAAAATCAAATTGCATATTATAGGTGCGGCTAGTTTCTTAATTTTCCGAATAATGCTATGATTTTCCAACTTGTGTACTTTGGCTTAGTTGAGAATGGTTAACTAGAAACTAACTAAGTAAACAATAGCTTCATATTAGTTATTGATAGCCTTAACTGAATTGTAATTGTATTACAAATTCTTGACTGATATACATGTGCACATGTTATGATTAAAGTGGAAATCATACATGATTAGTTGAATTAGCTAAATTGCTTGATCAAATTATGTTAAACATGATAGCCCTTTTTCGAAATATGTGTATATTAGTATTCTATATTCGAATGTCATTCATTGATTGCCAATATGAGTTTAAGTAATTGAACATGGATTATCATGATATAGAATTGAATTAAGGATTGGATTGACTATATCAATAAGCAGTTGATACCTGAGTTGTTTTAGTTATTCTGAATGATAATAGTATTGTATATTATTTATAGCTATTGCTTGTTTGATATGGATTTGGTGCCAACATAATTGTATAATGGGATATGATTGAGATTAATGTTTGGTTGTGTCGGTTGTATTCCGACGGATAGTTCCAATTACAGAAAGGTGCTGCCAAAATTTTCTAAAACTAAAATAACTTTATAAAACATTATCGGCACACCACTTCTGTATAGGAAATGCTATCAGTCAAGAATGCTGTGAATGATATAATTGTCTATGTGCTACTTGCTTGCCAGTGTAGAAATAATTATATAGTAGAGTATGTCTATAGTAGATTATATATGTGTTTAAGGGTTGTAGTTAACGAAAGGGTAGAATAGTTAGACGTTAATGAGAACGTCGAGAGTTTATAAGATACTGAAATAGTATTATTTATGTGTAGCTACGAAGGATATTGAGGTGAAGGACAAGGGAAAAGCTAAAGTAGAGAGTTAGTGTCTGGTGTAGACGATCTACCTGTTCCACAGCTGTAGCATTCCTTGTTTGAGGCAAGTAACTACTGCCTAATCTTTTTTTTTAAATTAAGCACTGTTTTATAAACTGCTTTATGACCCTGCAACTGTATTATCTTATCTCAACTGTTTTAAATTACAGCCTGCTTTACTTTAATTGATTTACTTAAACTGCAACCTTATACCAGTGTTAATTGCACTTTAAACTTTTCAATCCCTGAACTACTATTGACAACTTATAAACTAGTTTTACAAATCTTAAACCAGTGATCTTGAGCTGTGACTTATGCTACCACCACTTTCTTAACAATAATTGCTTAAACCTAAACCTTAAAAGAACCCTGTTATTTAGGCCTAACTACTGTTCTGATTAAATGTTTTACAACTGTTTTCAAAAACAACTGTTATACTTATGAATTGACCCTGCAACTTGACTTCCCAACTTTAACTTGTTTTAGATTTCCAGTTCATGATTTCAGCTTACCCTATTACAACAGAAACTTGTTTGAGACTTATCTTGAAATAAACTTTACCTCTGTCTAATGATCTTTAAAAAGAGATTTAAATATGAAATCCGACTTTCAAGAAGTCTTTTTCATCAAATGATTTGGTAACTTTAAAAAGAAAGGTTTTGGTTATTATAGGAATTCCGATCAAAATGGTTTCTGCGGATTCCTATAGGTTGGAGGCGTAAGAGGCCGAGTGACGCCGGTCCAGCACTTTTTATGTGAAGACTATAATGAGATAGTCAATGGCTATAATGAGATAGCCCAAGGCCAATGGCAATAAGTGCCTTTATGAGTACTCCTTATGTCCAGAGGGACTTTAGTCCGTTATGGGGACTTTACGTGGCTGATCACCCGTATTGTCTGGCGTTGTGAGAAAACTTCAACCAAAATGATTGTTTTAAACAGAAAAGGTCCTAATGAGAGGACAGTTTTATAAATGATTTGAAAAGTAAAGGTCCTAATGAAAGGACAATTTTATAGATGATTTTAAAAGCAAGGTCCTAATGAGAGGACAGTTTTATAAAATGTTTTGAAAGAATCAATCCTAAGGAAAGGATAGTTTTATATAAATGGACTTTGAAATGATTAATAATAAAAATTGAAATGCCCTGTTATATCATGCCCTTTTTCAGCTTAAATTGTCAGTCCTATCTTGACTTCACCTTGTTTCAATTGTTATACATTATTATCCTGTTATCCATCTAACCCTGCAGATTACTCTTATACTTACACCTGGTTGTTACTTTCCAGTTTCTTGTTTACTCTGTACCAGTTATTGAAATTGTTTAACCCTGCCAGCAGTTTTATAAAAGAAAGTTTTGCGAGTAATGATTACCCTGACTAGTATGTTAATTATAACTTTGGGACAATGAGGTCCAGAAATGATTTAAAGCATGGTTTTGAGAAAAGTCTTTTAAATTATATACAAGCCTGTAGAACTGTTTTTAACCTATATGGTTACTTGCTGAGCTTTTGTAGCTCATTCTTTTATTTTCTAACATCTACAGTTTTTGAGAATCATGGTCCGTATTAAGCAGTCTGCTCGGAAGAACATGTCTTACATGAACTTTGCTAGGCTGGCTGAGAGGGAACAGGTAGGATCGAGGCAGAGTTGGAAGGAAAAGACTTTGTTTAGTCTTGTACTTTATTAGTAGATCTTGAGATGTTTCAGGAGTTGTAATATTATTTTCGTTGATGTAAATTTAAATATAAATGAATGTAGTAGTGTGCTTGTTTCATACCATTACCTTGAAAGGTCCAGGCGTGTAGTCGGGGTCATATTTATGCATATTTTCTATTACTGTTATTTAGGGTGCATGCATATAGAGTGTCAGTGACGCCCCGATCTAGACCCCGGGTCGGGAGGGCGCCACAGGTTGGTATCAGAGCTAAGGTTTTGGTCACTGAAACAAGCCAGGATTAAGTTAAACAAGTAGATCATTTAATAAAAGGAGAGAGAGTAATGGTAAGATAGGATTAGATATCGAAGAGTAATATAGACGTTAGGATTTTAACTGTAGATTTAAGGTGATCTTATCCCATTTTGCATTACATATTATATTATTGCAGGCTCGTGGTATTGTTTCACAACCACCACCCTCTCCTAGTTCCTCTGATTCTTCTTCTTCGGATTCTGACGATGATGTTATAGTCATATCCAGTTCTGAGAGCGAGGAGGAGTTGATTCCTGAGCCCCTTGCTCAGCCTGACCTACCCTCAGGGAGTGCTTGTGCCCCTATTCGCCGTAGAGTTTATAGGCCAGCTATTACCCGAGGCCAGCTGAGAGTTCCCGAGCATCCTGTCGAGTGGTGGGAGGATCGCATTAGAGCTGTTGAGGAGGAGGGACGTAGGCAGATTGCGGCTAGGGCATTTCCAGACGATGTGGCGGAGCGGGCAGGAGAGTTAACCCGTGTGCTTAGTATACTGCTGATTGGACTCAGGGCTGCCAGAGACAGGGATCACAGGGGTGATTAGATGTCAGGATGTTTGAGTGTTAGAAGGGACATTTGTTAGAGCCCTCTAGCACCCTTGCTAGATGTTATTTCTGTTTTCTTCCCAGTACTTTTATTTCATGTTTGTACTTTAACTTATCTTGCACCTTGGTACTTTCCGTATCTATGTATGTTTGCTTTTCAGTTCCAGTATCTTCCGATATATCTGTCATTTACTTTTTCGCACATTTGACCATAAACTGTTTCTTACCTTTACCAGTACCTTATTTATACCTGTTGTGCTAACCTGTTTTCGATAGAACCTTTATATCCTTGTCGTACAGGCAACTTATGTAGTAATGATGCTACAAGATTGATTTCTAAAATAGAGTTTCTAATGCTCAAATGGTTTTAAAAGTATTTGAACTGTTTACAATATGGTGTAGTGTATTGCTTAATAAGTTGCTTGTTTCCCTATAGTAAATGCCGCCAAGAAAAAGAAACACCTCAAATTCGTCTCAGAACCATAATACACAAGATCAAAATCCCATGGACCCTACAGTTGCCCAACTCATTCAGTTGCTACAACAGCAAACAGCTCTTTTAACTCAGCAACAGCAAAGACCTTCTGCACCCCCAGCAGTTACTTTTAAATCTTTTCAAGCAGTGAAACCACCTGAATTCAAAGGATCCACGAACCCAGTAGAAGCCCATACATGGCTTAAGGAGATGGAAAAAGCTTTTCAGTTAGTAGACGTAGATGAAGATAAGAAGACTGAGTATGCTAGTTACTTTCTTAAAGCTGAAGCCGGTTACTGGTGGGAATCTACGAAGATGCTTCAGGGTGAAGGTGTGATTTCTTGGGATCGGTTTACAGAATTGTTTTTAGAAAAGTACTTTCCTAGTTTCATGAAGGACCAGATGGAGATTAAATTTCTAGAACTGAAGCAAGGAGGTATGAGTGTAGCAGAGTACGAGGCCAAGTTTTCTGAGATGGCCAGGTTTGTGCCAGAATTTGTCAATACTGATGTTAAAAAGGCTAAGAGGTTTCAGCAAGGCCTAAGGCCATGGATTAGAAGTAGGGTAGCAGTTTTTGAGCTGCAAAGCTTCACTGCAATAGTTCAAAAAGCAATGATCGTGGAAGGTGAGAGTGACATGTCCCAGAAGGAGAAAGATAACAGAAAGAGAAAGTTTGGTGCTAAGGAAGACAGTCAGGGACATGGTAATTTTAGAAACAAGTTTCATAGAAGGCCAGAAGGTCAGAGAAATGATTCCCAGCAGATCAAGAATGGTAATGATGGAAGAGGAAGACAAAACAATAAAGCTCAAGGTTTCAACCAGCCGAAGGCCATCAGACAGTTTGTTCCTGAGTGCAAGATTTGTGGAAGGAAGCACTCTGGAGTTTGTAATAAGCCCAATATCACCTGCTTCAAATGCAACAGGAAAGGACATTATGCAGCGGAATGCAACAGTCAGAGCCAGAATCAAAATCAAAAGTCAGGGATCAAATGCTATAAGTGTGGCAAGCTAGGTCACATGGCAAGGGAATGCAAGGAACCTACACAAATCGAGTCGAGAATGATTCTAGGAGTTTTTACAAGTTATTTCCATGTTCAAAGAGTAAAGAATGAAGCTATAAGTTGATTTCAAGTTCAAATGAATCAAGAACGGAGTCTCAAATTGTTACAAATTGGTTTCAAGTTCAATCGAGTCGAGAATGATTCCAGGAGTTTTTACAAGTTATTTCCATGTTCAAAGAGGAAAGAATGAAGCTATAAGTTGATTTCAAGTTCAAATGAGTCAAGAATGAAGTTTCAAGTTGTTACAAATTGTTTTCAAGTTCAATCGAGTCGAGAATGATTCTAGGAGTTTTTACAAGTAATTTCCATGTACGAACGAGTCAAGAATGAAGCTATATGTTGAATTCCACTTCAAATGAGTCAAAAATGACGCCCCAAGTTATTAAGAATTGTTTTCAAGTTCAATCGAGACGATAACGATTCTAGGAGTTTTTACAAGTTATTTCCATGTTCAAAGAGTAAAGAATGAAGCTATAAGTTGATTTCAAGTTCAAATGAGTCAAGAATGAAGTTTCAAGTTGTTACAAATTGTTTTCAAGTTCAATCGAGTCGAGAATGATTCTAGAAGTTTTTACAAGTTATTTCCATGTACGAACGAGTCAAGAATGAAACTATAAGTTGAATTCCACTTCAAATGACTCAAAAATGAAGCCCTAAATTGTTAAGAATTGTTTTCAAGTTATTCGAGACGAGAATGATTCTAGGAGTTTTTACAAGTTATTTCCTTGTTCCACGAGTAAAGAATGAAACTATAAGTTGATTTTAAATTCAAACGAGTCAAGAATGAAGTCTCAAATTGTTACGAATTCGTTTCAAGTTCAATCGAGACGAGAATGATTCTAGGAGTTTTTACAAGTTATTTCCACGTTCTAAGAGTAAAGAATGAAGCTATAAGTTGAATTTCACCTCAAATGAATAAAAAATGAAGCCCCAAATTGTTAAGAATTGTTTTCAAGTTCAATCGAGTCGAGAATGATTCTAGGAGTTTTTACTAGTTATTTCCATGTACGAACGAGTCAAGAATGAAGCTATAAGTTGAATTCCACTTCAAATGAGTCAAAAATAACGCCTCAAATTGTTAAGAATTGTTTTCAATTTCAATCGAGACGAGAACGATTCTAGGAGTTTTTACAAGTTATTTCCATGTTCAAAGAGTAAAGAATGAAGCTATAAGTTGATTTCAAGTTCAAATGAGTCAAGAACGGAGTCTCAAATTGTTACAAATTGGTTTCAAGTTCAATCGAGTCGAGAATGATTCCAGGAGTTTTTACAAGTTATTTCCATGTTCAAAGAGGAAAGAATGAAGCTATAAGTTGATTTCAAGTTCAAATGAGTCAAGAATGAAGTTTCAAGTTGTTACAAATTGTTTTCAAGTTCAATCGAGTCGAGAATGATTCTAGGAGTTTTTACAAGTAATTTCCATGTACGAACGAGTCAAGAATGAAGCTATATGTTGAATTCCACTTCAAATGAGTCAAAAATGACGCCCCAAGTTATTTAGAATTGTTTTCAAGTTCAATCGAGACGATAACGATTCTAAGAGTTTTTACAAGTTATTTCCATGTTCAAAGAGTAAAGAATGAAGCTATAAGTTGATTTCAAGTTCAAATGAGTCAAGAATGAAGTTTTAAGTTGTTACAAATTGTTTTCAAGTTCAATCGAGTCGAGAATGATTCTAGAAGTTTTTACAAGTTATTTCCATGTACGAACGAGTCAAGAATGTAGCTATAAGTTGAATTCCACTTCAATTGAGTCAAAAATGAAGCCCTAAATTGTTAAGAATTGTTTTCAAGTTCATCCAAGACGAGAATGATTCTAGGAGTTTTTACAAGTTATTTCCTTGTTCCACGAGTAAAGAATGAAACTATAAGTTGATTTTAAATTCAAACGAGTCAAGAATGAAGTCTCAAATTGTTACGAATTCGTTTCAAGTTCAATCGAGTCGAGAATGATTCTAGGAGTTTTTACAAGTTATTTCCATGTACGAACGAGTCAAGAATGAAGCTATAAGTGGAATTCAACTTCAAATGAATAAAAAATGATGCCCCAAATTGTTAAGAATTGTTTTCAAGTTCAATCGAGTGGAGAATGATTCTAGGAGTTTTTACAAGTTATTTCCATGTTCAAAGAGTAAAGAATGAAGCTTTAAGTTGATTTCAAGTTCAAATGAGTCAAGAATGGAGTCTCAAATTGTTACGAATTGGTTTCAAGTTCAATCGAGTCGAGAATGATTCCATGAGTTTTTACAATTTATTTCCATGTACGAACGAGTCAAGAATGAAGTTATAAGTTGAATTCCACTTCAAATGAGTCAAAAATGAAGCCCCAAATTGTTAAGAATTGTTTTCAAGTTCAATCGAGATGAGAATGATTCTAGGAGTTTTTAAAAGTTATTTCCACGTTCAAAGAGTAAAGAATGAAGCTATAAGTTGAATTTCACCTCAAATGAGTAAAAAATGAAGCCCCAAATTGTTAAGAATTGTTTTCAAGTTCAATCGAGTCGAGAATGATTCTAGGATTTTTTACAAGTTATTTCCATGTACGAACGAGTCAAGAATGAAGCTATAAGTTGAATTCCACTTCAAATGAGTCAAAAATGACGCCCCAAGTTATTAAGAATTGTTTTCAAGTTCAATCGAGACGATAACGATTCTAGGAGTTTTTACAAGTTATTTCCATGTTCAAAGAGTAAAGAATGAAGCTATAAGTTGATTTCAAGTTCAAATGAGTCAAGAATGAAGTTTCAAGTTGTTACAAATTGTTTTCAAGTTCAATCGAGTCGAGAATGATTCTAGAAGTTTTTACAAGTTATTTCCATGTACGAACGAGTCAAGAATGAAACTATAAGTTGAATTCCACTTCAAATGAGTCAAAAATGACGCCCCAAGTTGTTAAGAATTGTTTTCAAGTTCAATCGATACGATAACGATTCTAGGAGTTTTTACAAGTTATTTCCATGTTCAAAGAGTAAAGAATGAAGCTATAAGTTGATTTCAAGTTCAAATGAGTCGAGAATGAAGTTTCAAGTTGTTACAAATTGTTTTCAAGTTCAATCGAGTCGAGAAAGATTCTAGGAGTTTTTACAAGTTATTTCCATGTACGAACGAGTCAAGAATGAAGCTATATGTTGAATTCCACTTCAAATGAGTCAAAAATGACGCCCCAAGTTGTTAAGAATTGTTTTCAAGTTCAATCGAGACGATAACGATTCTAGGAGTTTTTACAAGTTATTTCCATGTTCAAAGAGTAAAGAATGAAGCTATAAGTTGATTTCAAGTTCAAATGAGTCAAGAATGAAGTTTCAAGTTGTTACAAATTGTTTTCAAGTTCAATCGAGTCGAGAATGATTCTAGGAGTTTTTACAAGTTATTTCCATGTACGAACGAGTCAAGAATGAAGCTATAAGATGAATTCCACTTCAAATGAGTCAAAAATGAATCCCTAATTTGTTAAGAATTGTTTTCAAGTTCATTCGAGACGAGAATGATTCTAGGAGTTTTTATAAGTTATTTCCACGTTCAAAGAGTAAAGAATGAAGCTATAAGTTGAATTTCACCTCAAATGAATAAAAAATGAAGCCCCAAATGGTTAAGAATTGTTTTCAAGTTCAATCGAGTCGAGAATGATTCTAGGAGTTTTTACTAGTTATTTTCATGTACGAACAAGTCAAGAATGAAGCTATAAGTTGAATTCCACTTCAAATGAGTCAAAAATAACGCCTCAAATTGTTAAGAATTGTTTTCAAGTTCAATCGAGACGAGAACGATTCTAGGAGTTTTTACAAGTTATTTCCATGTTCAAAGAGGAAAGAATGAAACTATAAGTTGATTTCAAGTTCAAATGAGTCAAGAATGAAGTTTCAAGTTGTTACAAATTGTTTTCAAGTTCAATCGAGTCGAGAATGATTCTAGAAGTTTTTACAAGTTATTTCCATGTACGAACGAGTCAAGAATGAAGCTATAAGTTGAATTCCACTTCAAATGACTCAAAAATGAAGCCCTAAATTGTTAAGAATTGTTTTCAAGTTCATTCGAGACGAGAATGATTCTAGGAGTTTTTACAAGTTATTTCCTTGTTCCACGAGTAAAGAATGAAACTATAAGTTGATTTTAAATTCAAACGAGTCAAGAATGAAGTCTCAAATTGTTACGAATTCGTTTCAAGTTCAATCGAGTCGAGAATGATTCTAGGAGTTTTTACAAGTTATTTCCATGTACGAACGAGTCAAGAATGAAGCTATAAGTGGAATTCCACTTCAAATGAATAAAAATTAAAGCCCCAAATTGTTAAGAATTGTTTTCAAGTTCAATCGAGTGGAGAATGATTCTAGGAGTTTTTACAAGTTATTTCCATGTTCAAAGAGTAAAGAATGAAGCTTTAAGTGGATTTCAAGTTCAAATGAGTCAAGAATGGAGTCTCAAATTGTTACGAATTGGTTTCAAGTTCAATCGAGTCGAGATTGATTCCACGAGTTTTTACAATTTATTTCCATGTACGAACGAGTCAAGAATGAAGCTATAAGTTGAATTCCACTTCAAATGAGTCAAAAATGAAGCCCCAGATTGTTAAGAATTGTTTTCAAGTTCAATCGAGACGAGAATGATTCTAGGAGTTTTTACAAGTTATTTCCACGTTCAAAGAGTAAAGAATGAAGCTATAAGTTGAATTTCACCTCAAATGAGTAAAAAATGAAGCCCCAAATTGTTAAGAATTGTTTTCAAGTTCAATCGAGTCGAGAATGATTCTAGGAGTTTTTACAAGTTATTTCCTTGTACGAACGAGTCAAGAATGAAGCTATAAGTTGAATTCCACTTCAAATGAGTCAAAAATAACACCTCAAATTGTTAAGAATTGTTTTCAAGTTCAATCGAGACGAGAACGATTCTAGGAGTTTTTACAAGTTATTTCCATGTACGAACGAGTCAAGAATGAAGCTATAAGTTGAATTCCACTTCAAATGAGTCAAAAATGAAGCCCTAAATTGTTAAGAATTGTTTTTAAGTTCATTCGAGACGAGAATGATTCTAGGAGTTTTTACAAGTTATTTCCTTGTTCCACGAGTAAAGAATGAAACTATAAGTTGATTTTAAATTCAAACGAGTCAAGAATGAAGTCTCAAATTGTTACGAATTCGTTTCAAGTTCAATCGAGACGAGAATGATTCTAGGAGTTTTTACAAGTTATTTCCATGTACGAACGAGTCAAGAATGAAGCTATAAGTTGAATTCCACTTCAAATGACTCAAAAATGAAGCCATAAATTGTTAAGAATTGTTTTCAAGTTCATTCGAGACGAGAATGATTCTAGGAGTTTTTACAAGTTATTTCCATGTTCAAAGAGGAAAGAATGAAGCTATAAGTTGATTTCAAGTTCAAATGAGTCAAGAATGAAGTTTCAAGTTGTTACAAATTGTTTTCAAGTTCAATCGAGTCGAGAATGATTCTAGGAGTTTTTACAAGTTATTTCCATGTACGAACGAGTCAAGAATGAAGCTATAAGTTGAATTCCACTTCAAATGAGTCAAAAATGAATCCCTAATTTGTTAAGAATTGTTTTCAAGTTCATTCGAGACGAGAATGATTCTAGGAGTTTTTACAAGTTATTTCCTTGTTCCACGAGTAAAGAATGAAACTATAAGTTGATTTTAAATTCAAACGAGTCAAGAATGAAGTCTCAAATTGTTACGAATTCGTTTCAAGTTCAATCGAGTCGAGAATGATTCTAGGATTTTTTACAAGTTATTTCCATGTATGAACGAGTCAAGAATGAAGCTATAAGTGGAATTCCACTTCAAATGAGTAAAATATGAAGCCCCAAATTGTTAAGAATTGTTTTCAAGTTCAATCGAGTGGAGAATGATTCTAGGAGTTTTTACAAGTTATTTCCATGTTCAAAGAGTAAAGAATGAAGCTTTAAGTTGATTTCAAGTTCAAATGAGTCAAGAATGGAGTCTCAAATTGTTACGAATTGGTTTCAAGTTGAATCGAGTCGAGAATGATTCCATGAGTTTTTACAATTTATTTCCATGTACGAACGAGTCAAGAATGAAGTTATAAGTTGAATTCCACTTCAAATGAGTCAAAAATGAAGCCCCTAATTGTTAAGAATTGTTTTCAAGTTCAATCGAGACGAGAATGATTCTAGGAGTTTTTATAAGTTATTTCCACGTTCAAAGAGTAAAGAATGAAGCTATAAGTTGAATTTCACCTCAAATGAATAAAAAATGAAGCCCCAAATGGTTAAGAATTGTTTTCAAGTTCAATCGAGTCGAGAATGATTCTAGGAGTTTTTACTAGTTATTTTCATGTACGAACAAGTCAAGAATGAAGCTATAAGTTGAATTCCACTTCAAATGAGTCAAAAATAACGCCTCAAATTGTTAAGAATTGTTTTCAAGTTCAATCGAGACGAGAACGATTCTAGGAGTTTTTACAAGTTATTTCCATGTTCAAAGAGGAAAGAATGAAACTATAAGTTGATTTCAAGTTCAAATGAGTCAAGAATGACGTTTCAAGTTGTTACAAATTGTTTTCAAGTTCAATCGAGTCGAGAATGATTCTAGAAGTTTTTACAAGTTATTTCCATGTACGAACGAGTAAAGAATGAAGCTATAAGTTGAATTCCACTTCAAATGACTCAAAAATGAAGCCCTAAATTGTTAAGAATTGTTTTCAAGTTCATTCGAGACGAGAATGATTCTAGGAGTTTTTACAAGTTATTTCCTTGTTCCACGAGTAAAGAATGAAACTATAAGTTGATTTTAAATTCAAACGAGTCAAGAATGAAGTCTCAAATTGTTACGAATTCGTTTCAAGTTCAATCGAGTCGAGAATGATTCTAGGAGTTTTTACAAGTTATTTCCATGTACGAACGAGTCAAGAATGAAGCTATAAGTGGAATTCCACTTCAAATGAATAAAAATTAAAGCCCCAAATTGTTAAGAATTGTTTTCAAGTTCAATCGAGTGGAGAATGATTCTAGGAGTTTTTACAAGTTATTTCCATGTTCAAAGAGTAAAGAATGAAGCTTTAAGTGGATTTCAAGTTCAAATGAGTCAAGAATGGAGTCTCAAATTGTTACGAATTGGTTTCAAGTTCAATCGAGTCGAGATTGATTCCACGAGTTTTTACAATTTATTTCCATGTACGAACGAGTCAAGAATGAAGCTATAAGTTGAATTCCACTTCAAATGAGTCAAAAATGAAGCCCCAGATTGTTAAGAATTGTTTTCAAGTTCAATCGAGACGAGAATGATTCTAGGAGTTTTTACAAGTTATTTCCACGTTCAAAGAGTAAAGAATGAAGCTATAAGTTGAATTTCACCTCAAATGAGTAAAAAATGTAGCCCCAAATTGTTAAGAATTGTTTTCAAGTTCAATCGAGTCGAGAATGATTCTAGGAGTTTTTACAAGTTATTTCCTTGTACGAACGAGTCAAGAATGAAGCTATAAGTTGAATTCCACTTCAAATGAGTCAAAAATAACACCTCAAATTGTTAAGAATTGTTTTCAAGTTCAATCGAGACGAGAACGATTCTAGGAGTTTTTACAAGTTATTTCCATGTACGAACGAGTCAAGAATGAAGCTATAAGTTGAATTCCACTTCAAATGAGTCAAAAATGAAGCCCTAAATTGTTAAGAATTGTTTTTAAGTTCATTCGAGACGAGAATGATTCTAGGAGTTTTTACAAGTTATTTCCTTGTTCCACGAGTAAAGAATGAAACTATAAGTTGATTTTAAATTCAAACGAGTCAAGAATGAAGTCTCAAATTGTTACGAATTCGTTTCAAGTTCAATCGAGACGAGAATGATTCTAGGAGTTTTTACAAGTTATTTCCATGTACGAACGAGTCAAGAATGAAGCTATAAGTTGAATTCCACTTCAAATGACTCAAAAATGAAGCCATAAATTGTTAAGAATTGTTTTCAAGTTCATTCGAGACGAGAATGATTCTAGGAGTTTTTACAAGTTATTTCCATGTTCAAAGAGGAAAGAATGAAGCTATAAGTTGAATTCCACTTCAAATGAGTCAAAAATAACACCTCAAATTGTTAAGAATTATTTTCAAGTTCAATCGAGACGAGAACGATTCTAGGAGTTTTTACAAGTTATTTCCATGTTCAAAGAGGAAAGAATGAAGCTATAAGTTGATTTCAAGTTCAAATGAGTCAAGAATGAAGTTTCAAGTTGTTACAAATTGTTTTCAAGTTTAATCGAGTCGAGAATGATTCTAGGAGTTTTTACAAGTTATTTCCATGTACGAACGAGTCAAGAATGAAGCTATAAGTTGAATTCCACTTCAAATGAGTCAAAAATGAAGCCCTAAATTGTTAAGAATTGTTTTCAAGTTCATTCGAGACGAGAATGATTCTAGGAGTTTTTACAAGTTATTTCCTTGTTCCACGAGTAAAGAATGAAACTATAAGTTGATTTTAAATTCAAACGAGTCAAGAATGAAGTCTCAAATTGTTACGAATTCGTTTCAAGTTCAATCGAGTCGAGAATGATTCTAGGAGTTTTTACAAGTTATTTCCATGTACGAACGAGTCAAGAATGAAGCTATAAGTTGAATTCTACTTCAAATGACTCAAAAATGAAGCCCTAAATTGTTAAGAATTGTTTTCAAGTTCATTCGAGACGAGAATGATTCTAGGAGTTTTTACAAGTTATTTCCATGTTCAAAGAGTAAAGAATGAAGCTTTAAGTGGATTTCAAGTTCAAATGAGTCAAGAATGTAGTCTCAAATTGTTACGAATTGGTTTCAAGTTCAATCGAGTCGAGATTGATTCCACGAGTTTTTACAATTTATTTCCATGTACGAACGAGTCAAGAATGAAGCTATAAGTTGAATTCCACTTCAAATGAGTCAAAAATGAAGCCCCAAATTGTTAAGAATTGTTTTCAAGTTTAATCGAGACGAGAATGATTCTAGGAGTTTTTACAAGTTATTTCCACGTTCAAAGAGTAAAGAATGAAGCTATAAGTTGAATTTCACCTCAAATGAATAAAAAATGAAGCCCCAAATTGTTAAGAATTGTTTTCAAGTTCAATCGAGTCGAGAATGATTTTAGGAGTTTTTACAAGTTATTTCCTTGTACGAACGAGTCAAGAATGAAGCTATAAGTTGAATTCCACTTCAAATGAGTCAAAAATAACGCCTCAAATTGTTAAGAATTGTTTTCAAGTTCAATCGAGACGAGAACGATTCTAGGAGTTTTTACAAGTTATTTCCATGTTCAAGGAGTAATGAATGAAGCTATAAGTTGATTTCAAGTTCAAATGAGTCAAGAACGGAGTCTCAAATTGTTACGAATTGGTTTCAAGTTCAATCGAGTCGAGAATGATTCCAGGAGTTTTTACAAGTTATTTCCATGTTCAAAGAGGAAAGAATGAAGCTATAAGTTGATTTCAAGTTCAAATGAGTCAAGAATGAAGTTTCAAGTTGTTACAAATTGTTTTCAAGTTCAATCGAGTCGAGAATGATTCTAGAAGTTTTTACAAGTTATTTCCATATACGAACGAGTCAAGAATGAAGCTATAAGTTGAATTCCACTTCAAATGACTCAAAAATGAAGCCCTAAATTGTTAAGAATTGTTTTCAAGTTCATTCGAGACGAGAATGATTCTAGGAGTTTTTACAAGTTATTTCCTTGTTCCACGAGTAAAGAATGAAACTATAAGTTGATTTTAAATTCAAACGAGTCAAGAATGAAGTCTCAAATTGTTACGAATTCGTTTCAAGTTCAATCGAGTCGAGAATGATTCTAGGAGTTTTTACAAGTTATTTCCATGTACGAACGAGTCAAGAATGAAGCTATAAGTGGAATTCCACTTCAAATGAATAAAAATTAAAGCCCCAAATTGTTAAGAATTGTTTTCAAGTTCAATCGAGTGGAGAATGATTCTAGGAGTTTTTACAAGTTATTTCCATGTTCAAAGAGTAAAGAATGAAGCTTTAAGTGGATTTCAAGTTCAAATGAGTCAAGAATGGAGTCTCAAATTGTTACGAATTGGTTTCAAGTTCAATCGAGTCGAGATTGATTCCACGAGTTTTTACAATTTATTTCCTTGTACGAACGAGTCAAGAATGAAGCTATAAGTTGAATTCCACTTCAAATGAGTCAAAAATGAAGCCCCAGATTGTTAAGAATTGTTTTCAAGTTCAATCGAGACGAGAATGATTCTAGGAGTTTTTACAAGTTATTTCCACGTTCAAAGAGTAAAGAATGAAGCTATAAGTTGAATTTCACCTCAAATGAGTAAAAAATGAAGCCCCAAATTGTTAAGAATTGTTTTCAAGTTCAATCGAGTCGAGAATGATTCTAGGAGTTTTTACAAGTTATTTCCTTGTACGAACGAGTCAAGAATGAAGCTATAAGTTGAATTCCACTTCAAATGAGTCAAAAATAACACCTCAAATTGTTAAGAATTGTTTTCAAGTTCAATCGAGACGAGAACGATTCTAGGAGTTTTTACAAGTTATTTCCATGTACAAAGAGGAAAGAATGAAGCTATAAGTTGATTTCAAGTTCAAATGAGTCAAGAATGAAGTTTCAAGTTGTTACAAATTGTTTTCAAGTTTAATCGAGTCGAGAATGATTCTAGGAGTTTTTACAAGTTATTTCCATGTACGAACGAGTCAAGAATGAAGCTATAAGTTGAATTCCACTTCAAATGAGTCAAAAATGAAGCCCTAAATTGTTAAGAATTGTTTTCAAGTTCATTCGAGACGAGAATGATTCTAGGAGTTTTTACAAGTTATTTCCTTGTTCCACGAGTAAAGAATGAAACTATAAGTTGATTTTAAATTCAAACGAGTCAAGAATGAAGTCTCAAATTGTTACGAATTCGTTTCAAGTTCAATCGCGTCGAGAATGATTCTAGGAGTTTTTACAAGTTATTTCCATGTACGAACGAGTCAAGAATGAAGCTATAAGTTGAATTCCACTTCAAATGACTCAAAAATGAAGCCCTAAATTGTTAAGAATTGTTTTCAAGTTCATTCGAGACGAGAATGATTCTAGGAGTTTTTACAAGTTATTTCCATGTTCAAAGAGTAAAGAATGAAGCTTTAAGTGGATTTCAAGTTCAAATGAGTCAAGAATGTAGTCTCAAATTGTTACGAATTGGTTTCAAGTTCAATCGAGTCGAGATTGATTCCACGAGTTTTTACAATTTATTTCCATGTACGAACGAGTCAAGAATGAAGCTATAAGTTGAATTCCACTTCAAATGAGTCAAAAATGAAGCCCCAAATTGTTAAGAATTGTTTTCAAGTTTAATCGAGACGAGAATGATTCTAGGAGTTTTTACAAGTTATTTCCACGTTCAAAGAGTAAAGAATGAAGCTATAAGTTGAATTTCACCTCAAATGAGTAAAAAATGAAGCCCCAAATTGTTAAGAATTGTTTTCAAGTTCAATCGAGTCGAGAATGATTTTAGGAGTTTTTACAAGTTATTTCCTTGTACGAACGAGTCAAGAATGAAGCTATAAGTTGAATTCCACTTCAAATGAGTCAAAAATAACGCCTCAAATTGTTAAGAATTGTTTTCAAGTTCAATCGAGACGAGAACGATTCTAGGAGTTTTTACAAGTTATTTCCATGTTCAAGGAGTAATGAATGAAGCTATAAGTTGATTTCAAGTTCAAATGAGTCAAGAACGGAGTCTCAAATTGTTACGAATTGGTTTCAAGTTCAATCGAGTCGAGAATGATTCCAGGAGTTTTTACAAGTTATTTCCATGTTCAAAGAGGAAAGAATGAAGCAATAAGTTGATTTCAAGTTCAAATGAGTCAAGAATGAAGTTTCAAGTTGTTACAAATTGTTTTCAAGTTCAATCGAGTCGAGAATGATTCTAGAAGTTTTTACAAGTTATTTCCATATACGAACGAGTCAAGAATGAAGCTATAAGTTGAATTCCACTTCAAATGACTCAAAAATGAAGCCCTAAATTGTTAAGAATTGTTTTCAAGTTCATTCGAGACGAGAATGATTCTAGGAGTTTTTACAAGTTATTTCCTTGTTCCACGAGTAAAGAATGAAACTATAAGTTGATTTTAAATTCAAACGAGTCAAGAATGAAGTCTCAAATTGTTACGAATTCGTTTCAAGTTCAATCGAGTCGAGAATGATTCTAGGAGTTTTTACAAGTTATTTCCATGTACGAACGAGTCAAGAATGAAGCTATAAGTGGAATTCCACTTCAAATGAATAAAAATTAAAGCCCCAAATTGTTAAGAATTGTTTTCAAGTTCAATCGAGTGGAGAATGATTCTAGGAGTTTTTACAAGTTATTTCCATGTTCAAAGAGTAAAGAATGAAGCTTTAAGTGGATTTCAAGTTCAAATGAGTCAAGAATGGAGTCTCAAATTGTTACGAATTGGTTTCAAGTTGAATCGAGTCGAGAATGATTCCATGAGTTTTTACAATTTATTTCCATGTACGAACGAGTCAAGAATGAAGCTATAAGTTGAATTCCACTTCAAATGAGTCAAAAATGAAGCCCCTAATTGTTAAGAATTGTTTTCAAGTTCAATCGAGACGAGAATGATTCTAGGAGTTTTTATAAGTTATTTCCACGTTCAAAGAGTAAAGAATGAAGCTATAAGTTGAATTTGACCTCAAATGAATAAAAAATGAAGCCCCAAATGGTTAAGAATTGTTTTCAAGTTCAATCGAGTCGAGAATGATTCTAGGAGTTTTTACTAGTTATTTTCATGTACGAACAAGTCAAGAATGAAGCTATAAGTTGAATTCCACTTCAAATGAGTCAAAAATAACGCCTCAAATTGTTAAGAATTGTTTTCAAGTTCAATCGAGACGAGAACGATTCTAGGAGTTTTTACAAGTTATTTCCATGTTCAAAGAGGAAAGAATGAAACTATAAGTTGATTTCAAGTTCAAATGAGTCAAGAATGAAGTTTCAAGTTGTTACAAATTGTTTTCAAGTTCAATCGAGTCGAGAATGATTCTAGAAGTTTTTACAAGTTATTTCCATGTACGAACGAGTCAAGAATGAAGCTATAAGTTGAATTCCACTTCAAATGACTCAAAAATGAAGCCCTAAATTGTTAAGAATTGTTTTCAAGTTCATTCGAGACGAGAATGATTCTAGGAGTTTTTACAAGTTATTTCCTTGTTCCACGAGTAAAGAATGAAACTATAAGTTGATTTTAAATTCAAACGAGTCAAGAATGAAGTCTCAAATTGTTACGAATTCGTTTCAAGTTCAATCGAGTCGAGAATGATTCTAGGAGTTTTTACAAGTTATTTCCATGTACGAACGAGTCAAGAATGAAGCTATAAGTGGAATTCCACTTCAAATGAATAAAAATTAAAGCCCCAAATTGTTAAGAATTGTTTTCAAGTTCAATCGAGTGGAGAATGATTCTAGGAGTTTTTACAAGTTATTTCCATGTTCAAAGAGTAAAGAATGAAGCTTTAAGTGGATTTCAAGTTCAAATGAGTCAAGAATGGAGTCTCAAATTGTTACGAATTGGTTTCAAGTTCAATCGAGTCGAGATTGATTCCACGAGTTTTTACAATTTATTTCCATGTACGAACGAGTCAAGAATGAAGCTATAAGTTGAATTCCACTTCAAATGAGTCAAAAATGAAGCCCCAGATTGTTAAGAATTGTTTTCAAGTTCAATCGAGACGAGAATGATTCTAGGAGTTTTTACAAGTTATTTCCACGTTCAAAGAGTAAAGAATGAAGCTATAAGTTGAATTTCACCTCAAATGAGTAAAAAATGAAGCCCCAAATTGTTAAGAATTGTTTTCAAGTTCAATCGAGTCGAGAATGATTCTAGGAGTTTTTACAAGTTATTTCCTTGTACGAACGAGTCAAGAATGGAGCTATAAGTTGAATTCCACTTCAAATGAGTCAAAAATAACACCTCAAATTGTTAAGAATTGTTTTTAAGTTCATTCGAGACGAGAATGATTCTAGGAGATTTTACAAGTTATTTCCTTGTTCCACGAGTAAAGAATGAAACTATAAGTTGATTTTAAATTCAAACGAGTCAAGAATGAAGTCTCAAATTGTTACGAATTCGTTTCAAGTTCAATCGAGACGAGAATGATTCTAGGAGTTTTTACAAGTTATTTCCATGTACGAACGAGTCAAGAATGAAGCTATAAGTTGAATTCCACTTCAAATGACTCAAAAATGAAGCCATAAATTGTTAAGAATTGTTTTCAAGTTCATTCGAGACGAGAATGATTCTAGGAGTTTTTACAAGTTATTTCCATGTTCAAAGAGGAAAGAATGAAGCTATAAGTTGAATTCCACTTCAAATGAGTCAAAAATAACACCTCAAATTGTTAAGAATTATTTTCAAGTTCAATCGAGACGAGAACGATTCTAGGAGTTTTTACAAGTTATTTCCATGTTCAAAGAGGAAAGAATGAAGCTATAAGTTGATTTCAAGTTCAAATGAGTCAAGAATGAAGTTTCAAGTTGTTACAAATTGTTTTCAAGTTTAATCGAGTCGAGAATGATTCTAGGAGTTTTTACAAGTTATTTCCATGTACGAACGAGTCAAGAATGAAGCTATAAGTTGAATTCCACTTCAAATGAGTCAAAAATGAAGCCCTAAATTGTTAAGAATTGTTTTCAAGTTCATTCGAGACGAGAATGATTCTAGGAGTTTTTACAAGTTATTTCCTTGTTCCACGAGTAAAGAATGAAACTATAAGTTGATTTTAAATTCAAACGAGTCAAGAATGAAGTCTCAAATTGTTACGAATTCGTTTCAAGTTCAATCGAGTCGAGAATGATTCTAGGAGTTTTTACAAGTTATTTCCATGTACGAACGAGTCAAGAATGAAGCTATAAGTTGAATTCTACTTCAAATGACTCAAAAATGAAGCCCTAAATTGTTAAGAATTGTTTTCAAGTTCATTCGAGACGAGAATGATTCTAGGAGTTTTTACAAGTTATTTCCATGTTCAAAGAGTAAAGAATGAAGCTTTAAGTGGATTTCAAGTTCAAATGAGTCAAGAATGTAGTCTCAAATTGTTACGAATTGGTTTCAAGTTCAATCGAGTCGAGATTGATTCCACGAGTTTTTACAATTTATTTCCATGTACGAACGAGTCAAGAATGAAGCTATAAGTTGAATTCCACTTCAAATGAGTCAAAAATGAAGCCCCAAATTGTTAAGAATTGTTTTCAAGTTTAATCGAGACGAGAATGATTCTAGGAGTTTTTACAAGTTATTTCCACGTTCAAAGAGTAAAGAATGAAGCTATAAGTTGAATTTCACCTCAAATGAATAAAAAATGAAGCCCCAAATTGTTAAGAATTGTTTTCAAGTTCAATCGAGTCGAGAATGATTTTAGGAGTTTTTACAAGTTATTTCCTTGTACGAACGAGTCAAGAATGAAGCTATAAGTTGAATTCCACTTCAAATGAGTCAAAAATAACGCCTCAAATTGTTAAGAATTGTTTTCAAGTTCAATCGAGACGAGAACGATTCTAGGAGTTTTTACAAGTTATTTCCATGTTCAAGGAGTAATGAATGAAGCTATAAGTTGATTTCAAGTTCAAATGAGTCAAGAACGGAGTCTCAAATTGTTACGAATTGGTTTCAAGTTCAATCGAGTCGAGAATGATTCCAGGAGTTTTTACAAGTTATTTCCATGTTCAAAGAGGAAAGAATGAAGCTATAAGTTGATTTCAAGTTCAAATGAGTCAAGAATGAAGTTTCAAGTTGTTACAAATTGTTTTCAAGTTCAATCGAGTCGATAATGATTCTAGAAGTTTTTACAAGTTATTTCCATATACGAACGAGTCAAGAATGAAGCTATAAGTTGAATTCCACTTCAAATGACTCAAAAATGAAGCCCTAAATTGTTAAGAATTGTTTTCAAGTTCATTCGAGACGAGAATGATTCTAGGAGTTTTTACAAGTTATTTCCTTGTTCCACGAGTAAAGAATGAAACTATAAGTTGATTTTAAATTCAAACGAGTCAAGAATGAAGTCTCAAATTGTTACGAATTCGTTTCAAGTTCAATCGAGTCGAGAATGATTCTAGGAGTTTTTACAAGTTATTTCCATGTACGAACGAGTCAAGAATGAAGCTATAAGTGGAATTCCACTTCAAATGAATAAAAATTAAAGCCCCAAATTGTTAAGAATTGTTTTCAAGTTCAATCGAGTGGAGAATGATTCTAGGAGTTTTTACAAGTTATTTCCATGTTCAAAGAGTAAAGAATGAAGCTTTAAGTGGATTTCAAGTTCAAATGAGTCAAGAATGGAGTCTCAAATTGTTACGAATTGGTTTCAAGTTCAATCGAGTCGAGATTGATTCCACGAGTTTTTACAATTTATTTCCTTGTACGAACGAGTCAAGAATGAAGCTATAAGTTGAATTCCACTTCAAATGAGTCAAAAATGAAGCCCCAGATTGTTAAGAATTGTTTTCAAGTTCAATCGAGACGAGAATGATTCTAGGAGTTTTTACAAGTTATTTCCACGTTCAAAGAGTAAAGAATGAAGCTATAAGTTGAATTTCACCTCAAATGAGTAAAAAATGAAGCCCCAAATTGTTAAGAATTGTTTTCAAGTTCAATCGAGTCGAGAATGATTCTAGGAGTTTTTACAAGTTATTTCCTTGTACGAACGAGTCAAGAATGAAGCTATAAGTTGAATTCCACTTCAAATGAGTCAAAAATAACACCTCAAATTGTTAAGAATTGTTTTCAAGTTCAATCGAGACGAGAACGATTCTAGGAGTTTTTACAAGTTATTTCCATGTACAAAGAGGAAAGAATGAAGCTATAAGTTGATTTCAAGTTCAAATGAGTCAAGAATGAAGTTTCAAGTTGTTACAAATTGTTTTCAAGTTTAATCGAGTCGAGAATGATTCTAGGAGTTTTTACAAGTTATTTCCATGTACGAACGAGTCAAGAATGAAGCTATAAGTTGAATTCCACTTCAAATGAGTCAAAAATGAAGCCCTAAATTGTTAAGAATTGTTTTCAAGTTCATTCGAGACGAGAATGATTCTAGGAGTTTTTACAAGTTATTTCCTTGTTCCACGAGTAAAGAATGAAACTATAAGTTGATTTTAAATTCAAACGAGTCAAGAATGAAGTCTCAAATTGTTACGAATTCGTTTCAAGTTCAATCGAGTCGAGAATGATTCTAGGAGTTTTTACAAGTTATTTCCATGTACGAACGAGTCAAGAATGAAGCTATAAGTTGAATTCCACTTCAAATGACTCAAAAATGAAGCCCTAAATTGTTAAGAATTGTTTTCAAGTTCATTCGAGACGAGAATGATTCTAGGAGTTTTTACAAGTTATTTCCATGTTCAAAGAGTAAAGAATGAAGCTTTAAGTGGATTTCAAGTTCAAATGAGTCAAGAATGTAGTCTCAAATTGTTACGAATTGGTTTCAAGTTCAATCGAGTCGAGATTGATTCCACGAGTTTTTACAATTTATTTCCATGTACGAACGAGTCAAGAATGAAGCTATAAGTTGAATTCCACTTCAAATGAGTCAAAAATGAAGCCCCAAATTGTTAAGAATTGTTTTCAAGTTTAATCGAGACGAGAATGATTCTAGGAGTTTTTACAAGTTATTTCCACGTTCAAAGAGTAAAGAATGAAGCTATAAGTTGAATTTCACCTCAAATGAGTAAAAAATGAAGCCCCAAATTGTTAAGAATTGTTTTCAAGTTCAATCGAGTCGAGAATGATTTTAGGAGTTTTTACAAGTTATTTCCTTGTACGAACGAGTCAAGAATGAAGCTATAAGTTGAATTCCACTTCAAATGAGTCAAAAATAACGCCTCAAATTGTTAAGAATTGTTTTCAAGTTCAATCGAGACGAGAACGATTCTAGGAGTTTTTACAAGTTATTTCCATGTTCAAGGAGTAATGAATGAAGCTATAAGTTGATTTCAAGTTCAAATGAGTCAAGAACGGAGTCTCAAATTGTTACGAATTGGTTTCAAGTTCAATCGAGTCGAGAATGATTCCAGGAGTTTTTACAAGTTATTTCCATGTTCAAAGAGGAAAGAATGAAGCAATAAGTTGATTTCAAGTTCAAATGAGTCAAGAATGAAGTTTCAAGTTGTTACAAATTGTTTTCAAGTTCAATCGAGTCGAGAATGATTCTAGAAGTTTTTACAAGTTATTTCCATATACGAACGAGTCAAGAATGAAGCTATAAGTTGAATTCCACTTCAAATGACTCAAAAATGAAGCCCTAAATTGTTAAGAATTGTTTTCAAGTTCATTCGAGACGAGAATGATTCTAGGAGTTTTTACAAGTTATTTCCTTGTTCCACGAGTAAAGAATGAAACTATAAGTTGATTTTAAATTCAAACGAGTCAAGAATGAAGTCTCAAATTGTTACGAATTCGTTTCAAGTTCAATCGAGTCGAGAATGATTCTAGGAGTTTTTACAAGTTATTTCCATGTACGAACGAGTCAAGAATGAAGCTATAAGTGGAATTCCACTTCAAATGAATAAAAATTAAAGCCCCAAATTGTTAAGAATTGTTTTCAAGTTCAATCGAGTGGAGAATGATTCTAGGAGTTTTTAGAAGTTATTTCCATGTTCAAAGAGTAAAGAATGAAGCTTTAAGTGGATTTCAAGTTCAAATGAGTCAAGAATGGAGTCTCAAATTGTTACGAATTGGTTTCAAGTTCAATCGAGTCGAGATTGATTCCACGAGTTTTTACAATTTATTTCCATGTACGAACGAGTCAAGAATGAAGCTATAAGTTGAATTCCACTTCAAATGAGTCAAAAATGAAGCCCCAGATTGTTAAGAATTGTTTTCAAGTTCAATCGAGACGAGAATGATTCTAGGAGTTTTTACAAGTTATTTCCACGTTCAAAGAGTAAAGAATGAAGCTATAAGTTCAATTTCACCTCAAATGAGTAAAAAATGAAGCCCCAAATTGTTAAGAATTGTTTTCAAGTTCAATCGAGTCGAGAATGATTCTAGGAGTTTTTACAAGTTATTTCCTTGTACGAACGAGTCAAGAATGAAGCTATAAGTTGAATTCCACTTCAAATGAGTCAAAAATAACACCTCAAATTGTTAAGAATTGTTTTCAAGTTCAATCGAGACGAGAACGATTCTAGGAGTTTTTACAAGTTATTTCCATGTTCAAAGAGGAAAGAATGAAGCTATAAGTTGATTTCAAGTTCAAATGAGTCAAGAATGAAGTTTCAAGTTGTTACAAATTGTTTTCAAGTTTAATCGAGTCGAGAATGATTCTAGGAGTTTTTACAAGTTATTTCCATGCACGAACGAGTCAAGAATGAAGCTATAAGTTGAATTCCACTTCAAATGAGTCAAAAATGAAGCCCTAAATTGTTAAGAATATTTTTCAAGTTCATTCAAGACGAGAATGATTCTAGGAGTTTTTACAAGTTATTTCCTTGTTCCACGAGTAAAGAATGAAACTATAAGTTGATTTTAAATTCAAACGAGTCAAGAATGAAGTCTCAAATTGTTACGAATTCGTTTCAAGTTCAATCGAGTCGAGAATGATTCTAGGAGTTTTTACAAGTTATTTCCATGTACGAACGAGTCAAGAATGAAGCTATAAGTTGAATTCCACTTCAAATGACTCAAAAATGAAGCCCTAAATTGTTAAGAATTGTTTTCAAGTTCATTCGAGACGAGAATGATTCTAGGAGTTTTTACAAGTTATTTCCATGTTCAAAGAGTAAAGAATGAAGCTTTAAGTGGATTTCAAGTTCAAATGAGTCAAGAATGTAGTCTCAAATTGTTACGAATTGGTTTCAAGTTCAATCGAGTCGAGATTGATTCCACGAGTTTTTACAATTTATTTCCATGTACGAACGAGTCAAGAATGAAGCTATAAGTTGAATTCCACTTCAAATGAGTCAAAAATGAAGCCCCAAATTGTTAAGAATTGTTTTCAAGTTTAATCGAGACGAGAATGATTCTAGGAGTTTTTACAAGTTATTTCCACGTTCAAAGAGTAAAGAATGAAGCTATAAGTTGAATTTCACCTCAAATGAGTAAAAAATGAAGCCCCAAATTGTTAAGAATTGTTTTCAAGTTCAATCGAGTCGAGAATGATTTTAGGAGTTTTTACAAGTTATTTCCTTGTACGAACGAGTCAAGAATGAAGCTATAAGTTGAATTCCACTTCAAATGAGTCAAAAATAACGCCTCAAATTGTTAAGAATTGTTTTCAAGTTCAATCGAGACGAGAACGATTCTTGGAGTTTTTACAAGTTATTTCCATGTTCAAGGAGTAATGAATGAAGCTATAAGTTGATTTCAAGTTCAAATGAGTCAAGAACGGAGTCTCAAATTGTTACGAATTGGTTTCAAGTTCAATCGAGTCGAGAATGATTCCAGGAGTTTTTACAAGTTATTTCCATGTTCAAAGAGGAAAGAATGAAGCTATAAGTTGATTTCAACTTCAAATGACTCAAGAATGAAGTTTCAAGTTGTTACAAATTGTTTTCAAGTTCAATCGAGTCGAGAATGATTCTAGAAGTTTTTACAAGTTATTTCCATATACGAACGAGTCAAGAATGAAGCTATAAGTTGAATTCCACTTCAAATGACTCAAAAATGAAGCCCTAAATTGTTAAGAATTGTTTTCAAGTTCATTCGAGACGAGAATGATTCTAGGAGTTTTTACAAGTTATTTCCTTGTTCCACGAGTAAAGAATGAAACTATAAGTTGATTTTAAATTCAAACGAGTCAAGAATGAAGTCTCAAATTGTTACGAATTCGTTTCAAGTTCAATCGAGTCGAGAATGATTCTAGGAGTTTTTACAAGTTATTTCCATGTACGAACGAGTCAAGAATGAAGCTATAAGTGGAATTCCACTTCAAATGAATAAAAATTAAAGCCCCAAATTGTTAAGAATTGTTTTCAAGTTCAATCTAGTGGAGAATGATTCTAGAAGTTTTTAGAAGTTATTTCCATGTTCAAAGAGTAAAGAATGAAGCTTTAAGTGGATTTCAAGTTCAAATGAGTCAAGAATGGAGTCTCAAATTGTTACGAATTGGTTTCAAGTTCAATCGAGTCGAGATTGATTCCACGAGTTTTTACAATTTATTTCCATGTACGAACGAGTCAAGAATGAAGCTATAAGTTGAATTCCACTTCAAATGAGTCAAAAATGAAGCCCCAGATTGTTAAGAATTGTTTTCAAGTTCAATCGAGACGAGAATGATTCTAGGAGTTTTTACAAGTTATTTCCACGTTCAAAGAGTAAAGAATGAAGCTATAAGTTCAATGTCACCTCAAATGAGTAAAAAATGAAGCCCCAAATTGTTAAGAATTGTTTTCAAGTTCAATCGAGTCGAGAATGATTCTAGGAGTTTTTACAAGTTATTTCCTTGTACGAACGAGTCAAGAATGAAGCTATAAGTTGAATTCCACTTCAAATGAGTCAAAAATAACACCTCAAATTGTTAAGAATTGTTTTCAAGTTCAATCGAGACGAGAACGATTCTAGGAGTTTTTACAAGTTATTTCCATGTTCAAAGAGGAAAGAATGAAGCTATAAGTTGATTTCAAGTTCAAATGAGTCAAGAATGAAGTTTCAAGTTGTTACAAATTGTTTTCAAGTTTAATCGAGTCGAGAATGATTCTAGGAGTTTTTACAAGTTATTTCCATGTACGAACGAGTCAAGAATGAAGCTATAAGTTGAATTCCACTTCAAATGAGTCAAAAATGAAGCCCTAAATTGTTAAGAATTGTTTTCAAGTTCATTCAAGACGAGAATGATTCTAGGAGTTTTTACAAGTTATTTCCTTGTTCCACGAGTAAAGAATGAAACTATAAGTTGATTTTAAATTCAAACGAGTCAAGAATGAAGTCTCAAATTGTTACGAATTCGTTTCAAGTTCAATCGAGTCGAGAATGATTCTAGGAGTTTTTACAAGTTATTTCCATGTACGAACGAGTCAAGAATGAAGCTATAAGTTGAATTCCACTTCAAATGACTCAAAAATGAAGCCCTAAATTGTTAAGAATTGTTTTCAAGTTCATTCGAGACGAGAATGATTCTAGGAGTTTTTACAAGTTATTTCCATGTTCAAAGAGTAAAGAATGAAGCTTTAAGTGGATTTCAAGTTCAAATGAGTCAAGAATGTAGTCTCAAATTGTTACGAATTGGTTTCAAGTTCAATCGAGTCGAGATTGATTCCACGAGTTTTTACAATTTATTTCCATGTACGAACGAGTCAAGAATGAAGCTATAAGTTGAATTCCACTTCAAATGAGTCAAAAATGAAGCCCCAAATTGTTAAGAATTGTTTTCAAGTTTAATCGAGACGAGAATGATTCTAGGAGTTTTTACAAGTTATTTCCACGTTCAAAGAGTAAAGAATGAAGCTATAAGTTGAATTTCACCTCAAATGAGTAAAAAATGAAGCCCCAAATTGTTAAGAATTGTTTTCAAGTTCAATCGAGTCGAGAATGATTTTAGGAGTTTTTACAAGTTATTTCCTTGTACGAACGAGTCAAGAATGAAGCTATAAGTTGAATTCCACTTCAAATGAGTCAAAAATAACGCCTCAAATTGTTAAGAATTGTTTTCAAGTTCAATCGAGACGAGAACGATTCTTGGAGTTTTTACAAGTTATTTCCATGTTCAAGGAGTAATGAATGAAGCTATAAGTTGATTTCAAGTTCAAATGAGTCAAGAACGGAGTCTCAAATTGTTACGAATTGGTTTCAAGTTCAATCGAGTCGAGAATGATTCCAGGAGTTTTTACAAGTTATTTCCATGTTCAAAGAGGAAAGAATGAAGCTATAAGTTGATTTCAACTTCAAATGACTCAAGAATGAAGTTTCAAGTTGTTACAAATTGTTTTCAAGTTCAATCGAGTCGAGAATGATTCTAGAAGTTTTTACAAGTTATTTCCATATACGAACGAGTCAAGAATGAAGCTATAAGTTGAATTCCACTTCAAATGACTCAAAAATGAAGCCCTAAATTGTTAAGAATTGTTTTCAAGTTCATTCGAGACGAGAATGATTCTAGGAGTTTTTACAAGTTATTTCCTTGTTCCACGAGTAAAGAATGAAACTATAAGTTGATTTTAAATTCAAACAAGTCAAGAATGAAGTCTCAAATTGTTACGAATTCGTTTCAAGTTCAATCGAGTCGAGAATGATTCTAGGAGTTTTTACAAGTTATTTCCATGTACGAACGAGTCAAGAATGAAGCTATAAGTGGAATTCCACTTCAAATGAATAAAAATTAAAGCCCCAAATTGTTAAGAATTGTTTTCAAGTTCAATCTAGTGGAGAATGATTCTAGGAGTTTTTAGAAGTTATTTCGATGTTCAAAGAGTAAAGAATGAAGCTTTAAGTGGATTTCAAGTTCAAATGAGTCAAGAATGGAGTCTCAAATTGTTACGAATTGGTTTCAAGTTCAATCGAGTCGAGATTGATTCCACGAGTTTTTACAATTTATTTCCATGTACGAACGAGTCAAGAATGAAGCTATAAGTTGAATTCCACTTCAAATGAGTCAAAAATGAAGCCCCAGATTGTTAAGAATTGTTTTCAAGTTCAATCGAGACGAGAATGATTCTAGGAGTTTTTACAAGTTATTTCCACGTTCAAAGAGTAAAGAATGAAGCTATAAGTTGAATTTCACCTCAAATGAGTAAAAAATGAAGCCCCAAATTGTTAAGAATTGTTTTCAAGTTCAATCGAGTCGAGAATGATTCTAGGAGTTTTTACAAGTTATTTCCTTGTACGAACGAGTCAAGAATGAAGCTATAAGTTGAATTCCACTTCAAATGAGTCAAAAATAACACCTCAAATTGTTAAGAATTGTTTTCAAGTTCAATCGAGACGAGAACGATTCTAGGAGTTTTTACAAGTTATTTCCATGTTCAAAGAGGAAAGAATGAAGCTATAAGTTGATTTCAAGTTCAAATGAGTCAAGAATGAAGTTTCAAGTTGTTACAAATTGTTTTCAAGTTTAATCGAGTCGAGAATGATTCTAGGAGTTTTTACAAGTTATTTCCATGTACGAACGAGTCAAGAATGAAGCTATAAGTTGAATTCCACTTCAAATGAGTCAAAAATGAAGCCCTAAATTGTTAAGAATTTTTTTCAAGTTCATTCAAGACGAGAATGATTCTAGGAGTTTTTACAAGTTATTTCCTTGTTCCACGAGTAAAGAATGAAACTATAAGTTGATTTTAAATTCAAACGAGTCAAGAATGAAGTCTCAAATTGTTACGAATTCGTTTCAAGTTCAATCGAGTCGAGAATGATTCTAGGAGTTTTTACAAGTTATTTCCATGTACGAACGAGTCAAGAATGAAGCTATAAGTTGAATTCCACTTCAAATGACTCAAAAATGAAGCCCTAAATTGTTAAGAATTGTTTTCAAGTTCATTCGAGACGAGAATGATTCTAGGAGTTTTTACAAGTTATTTCCTTGTTCCACGAGTAAAGAATGAAACTATAAGTTGATTTTAAATTCAAACGAGTCAAGAATGAAGTCTCAAATTGTTACGAATTCGTTTCAAGTTCAATCGAGTCGAGAATGATTCTAGGAGTTTTTACAAGTTATTTCCATGTACGAACGAGTCAAGAATGAAGCTATAAGTTGAATTCCACTTCAAATGACTCAAAAATGAAGCCCTAAATTGTTAAGAATTGTTTTCAAGTTCATTCGAGACGAGAATGATTCTAGGAGTTTTTACAAGTTATTTCCTTGTTCCACGAGTAAAGAATGAAACTATAAGTTGATTTTAAATTCAAACGAGTCAAGAATGAAGTCTCAAATTGTTACGAATTCGTTTCAAGTTCAATCGAGTAGAGAATGATTCTAGGAGTTTTTACAAGTTATTTCCATGTACGAACGAGTCAAGAATGAAGCTATAAGTGGAATTCCACTTCAAATGAATAAAAATTAAAGCCCCAAATTGTTAAGAATTGTTTTCAAGTTCAATCGAGTGGAGAATGATTCTAGGAGTTTTTACAAGTTATTTCCATGTTCAAAGAGTAAAGAATGAAGCTTTAAGTGGATTTCAAGTTCAAATGAGTCAAGAATGTAGTCTCAAATTGTTATGAATTGGTTTCAAGTTCAATCGAGTCGAGATTGATTCCACGTGTTTTTACAATTTATTTCCATGTACGAACGAGTCAAGAATGAAGCTATAAGTTGAATTCCACTTCAAATGAGTCAAAAATGAAGCCCCAAATTGTTAAGAATTGTTTTCAAGTTGAATCGAGACGAGAATGATTCTAGGAGTTTTTACAAGTTATTTCCACGTTCAAAGAGTAAAGAATGAAGCTATAAGTTGAATTTCACCTCAAATGAGTAAAAAATGAAGCCCCAAATTGTTAAGAATTGTTTTCAAGTTCAATCGAGTCGAGAATGATTTTAGGAGTTTTTACAAGTTATTTCCTTGTACGAACGAGTCAAGAATGAAGCTATAAGTTGAATTCCACTTCAAATGAGTCAAAAATAACGCCTCAAATTGTTAAGAATTGTTTTCAAGTTCAATCGAGACGAGAACGATTCTAGGAGTTTTTACAAGTTATTTCCATGTTCAAGGAGTAATGAATGAAGCTATAAGTTGATTTCAAGTTCAAATGAGTCAAGAACGGAGTCTCAAATTGTTACGAATTGGTTTCAAGTTCAATCGAGTCGAGAATGATTCCAGGAGTTTTTACAAGTTATTTCCATGTTCAAAGAGGAAAGAATGAAGCTATAAGTTGATTTCAAGTTCAAATGAGTCAAGAATGAAGTTTCAAGTTGTTACAAATTGTTTTCAAGTTCAATCGAGTCGAGAATGATTCTAGAAGTTTTTACAAGTTATTTCCATATACGAACGAGTCAAGAATGAAGCTATAAGTTGAATTCCACTTCAAATGACTCAAAAATGAAGCCCTAAATTGTTAAGAATTGTTTTCAAGTTCATTCGAGACGAGAATGATTCTAGGAGTTTTTACAAGTTATTTCCTTGTTCCACGAGTAAAGAATGAAACTATAAGTTGATTTTAAATTCAAACGAGTCAAGAATGAAGTCTCGAATTGTTACGAATTCGTTTCAAGTTCAATCGAGTCGAGAATGATTCTAGGAGTTTTTACAAGTTATTTCCATGTACGAACGAGTCAAGAATGAAGCTATAAGTGGAATTCCACTTCAAATGAATAAAAATTAAAGCCCCAAATTGTTAAGAATTGTTTTCAAGTTCAATCGAGTGGAGAATGATTCTATGAGTTTTTACAAGTTATTTCCATGTTCAAAGAGTAAAGAATGAAGCTTTAAGTGGATTTCAAGTTCAAATGAGTCAAGAATGGAGTCTCAAATTGTTACGAATTGGTTTCAAGTTCAATCGAGTCGAGATTGATTCCACGAGTTTTTACAATTTATTTCCATGTACGAACGAGTCAAGAATGAAGCTATAAGTTGAATTCCACTTCAAATGAGTCAAAAATGAAGCCCCAGATTGTTAAGAATTGTTTTCAAGTTCAATCGAGACGAGAATGATTCTAGGAGTTTTTACAAGTTATTTCCACGTTCAAAGAGTAAAGAATGAAGCTATAAGTTGAATTTCACCTCAAATGAGTAAAAAATGAAGCCCCAAATTGTTAAGAATTGTTTTCAAGTTCAATCGAGTCGAGAATGATTTTAGGAGTTTTTACAAGTTATTTCCTTGTACGAACGAGTCAAGAATGAAGCTATAAGTTGAATTCCACTTCAAATGAGTCTAAAATAACGCCTCAAATTGTTAAGAATTGTTTTCAAGTTCAATCGAGACGAGAACGATTCTAGGAGTTTTTACAAGTTATTTCCATGTTCAAGGAGTAATGAATGAAGCTATAAGTTGATTTCAAGTTCAAATGAGTCAAGAACGGAGTCTCAAATTGTTACGAATTGGTTTCAAGTTCAATCGAGTCGAGAATGATTCCAGGAGTTTTTACAAGTTATTTCCATGTTCAAAGAGGAAAGAATGAAGCTATAAGTTGATTTCAAGTTCAAATGAGTCAAGAATGAAGTTTCAAGTTGTTACAAATTGTTTTCAAGTTCAATCGAGTCGAGAATGATTCTAGAAGTTTTTACAAGTTATTTCCATATACGAACGAGTCAAGAATGAAGCTATAAGTTGAATTCCACTTCAAATGACTCAAAAATGAAGCCCTAAATTGTTAAGAATTGTTTTCAAGTTCATTCGAGACGAGAATGATTCTAGGAGTTTTTACAAGTTATTTCCTTGTTCCACGAGTAAAGAATGAAACTATAAGTTGATTTTAAATTCAAACGAGTCAAGAATGAAGTCTCGAATTGTTACGAATTCGTTTGAAGTTCAATCGAGTCGAGAATGATTCTAGGAGTTTTTACAAGTTATTTCCATGTACGAACGAGTCAAGAATGAAGCTATAAGTGGAATTCCACTTCAAATGAAGAAAAATTAAAGCCCCAAATTGTTAAGAATTGTTTTCAAGTTCAATCGAGTGGAGAATGATTCTAGGAGTTTTTACAAGTTATTTCCATGTTCAAAGAGTAAAGAATGAAGCTTTAAGTGGATTTCAAGTTCAAATGAGTCAAGAATGGAGTCTCAAATTGTTACGAATTGGTTTCAAGTTCAATCGAGTCGAGATTGATTCCACGAGTTTTTACAATTTATTTCCATGTACGAACGAGTCAAGAATGAAGCTATAAGTTGAATTCCACTTCAAATGAGTCAAAAATGAAGCCCCAAATTGTTAAGAATTGTTTTCAAGTTCAATCGAGACGAGAATGATTCTAGGAGTTTTTACAAGTTATTTTCACGTTCAAAGTGTAAAGAATGAAGCTATAAGTTGAATTTCACCTCAAATGAGTAAAAAATGAAGCCCCAAATTGTTAAGAATTGTTTTCAAGTTCAATCAAGTCGAGAATGATTTTAGGAGTTTTTACAAGTTATTTTCTTGTACGAACGAGTCAAGAATGAAGCTATAAGTTGAATTCCACTTCAAATGAGTCAAAAATAACGCCTCAAATTGTTAAGAATTGTTTTCAAGTTCAATCGAGACGAGAACGATTCTAGGAGTTTTTACAAGTTATTTCCATGTTCAAGGAGTAATGAATGAAGCTATAAGTTGATTTCAAGTTCAAATGAGTCAAGAACGGAGTCTCAAATTGTTACGAATTGGTTTCAAGTTCAATCGAGTCGAGAATGATTCCAGGAGTTTTTACAAGTTATTTCCATGTTCAAAGAGGAAAGAATGAAGCTATAAGTTGATTTCAAGTACAATTGAGTCAAGAATGAAGTTTCAAGTTGTTACAAATTGTTTTCAAGTTCAATCGAGTCGAGAATGATTCTAGAAGTTTTTACAAGTTATTTCCATATACGAACGAGTCAAGAATGAAGCTATAAGTTGAATTCCACTTCAAATGAGTCAAAAATAACACCTCAAATTGTTAAGAATTGTTTTCAAGTTCAATCGAGACGAGAACGATTCTAGGAGTTTTTACAAGTTATTTCCATGTTCAAAGAGGAAAGAATGAAGCTATAAGTTGATTTCAAGTTCAAATGAGTCAAGAATGAAGTTTCAAGTTGTTACAAATTCTTTTCAAGTTTAATCGAGTCGAGAATGATTCTAGGAGTTTTTACAAGTTATTTCCATGTACGAACGAGTTAAGAATGAAGCTATAAGTTGAATTCCACTTCAAATGAGTCAAAAATAAAGCCCAAAATTGTTAAGAATTGTTTTCAAGTTCATTCGAGACGAGAATGATTCTAGGAGTTTTTACAAGTTATTTCCTTGTTCCACGAGTAAAGAATGAAACTATAAGTTGATTTTAAATTCAAACGAGTCAAGAATGAAGTCTCAAATTGGTACGAATTCGTTTCAAGTTCAATCGAGTCGAGAATGATTCTAGGAGTTTTTACAAGTTATTTCCATGTACGAACGAGTCAAGAATGAAGCTATAAGTGGAATTCCACTTCAAATGAATAAAAAATGAAGCCCCAAATTGTTAAGAATTGTTTTCAAGTTCAATCGAGTGGAGAATGATTCTAGGAGTTTTTACAAGTTATTTCCATGTTCAAAGAGTAAAGAATGAAGCTTTAAGTTGATTTCAAGTTCAAATGAGTCAAGAATGGAGTCTCAAATTGTTACGAATTGGTTTCAAGTTCAATCGAGTCGAGAATGATTCCATGAGTTTTTACAATTTATTTCCATGTACGAACGAGTCAAGAATGAAGCTATAAGTGGAATTCCACTTCAAATGAGTCAAAAATAACACCTCAAATTGTTAAGAATTGTTTTCAAGTTCAATCGAGACGAGAACGATTCTAGGAGTTTTTACAAGTTATTTCTATGTTCAAAGAGTAAAGAATGAAGCTATAAGTTGATTTCAAGTTCAAATGAGTCAAGAACGGAGTCTCAAATTGTTACGAATTAGTTTCAAGTTCAATCGAGTCGAGAATGATTCCAGGAGTTTTTATAAGTTATTTCCATGTTCAAAGAGGAAAGAATGAAGCTATAAGTTGATTTCAAGTTCAAATGAGTCAAGAATGAAGTTTCAAGTTGTTACAAATTGTTTTCAAGTTAAATCGAGTCGAGAATGATTCTAGGAGTTTTTACAAGTTATTTCCATGTACGAACGAGTCAAGAATGAAGCTATATGTTGAATTCCACTTCAAATGAGTCAAAAATGACGCCCCAAGTTGTTATGAATTGTTTTCAAGTTCAATCGAGACGATAACGATCCTAGGAGTATTTACAAGTTATTTCCATGTTCAAAGAGTAAAGAATGAATCTATAAGTTGATTTCAAGTTAAATGAGTCAAGAATGAAGTTTCAAGTTGTTACAAATTGTTTTCAAGTTCAATCGAGTCGAGAATGATTCTAGGAGTTTTTACAAGTTATTTCCATGTACGAACGAGTCAAGAATGAAGCTATAAGTTGAATTCCACTTCAAATGAGTTAAAAATGAAGCCCTAAATTGTTAAGAATTGTTTTCAAGTTCATTCGAGACGAGAATGATTCTAGGAGTTTTTACAAGTTATTTTCTTGTTCCACGAGTAAAGAATGAAACTATAAGTTGATTTTAAATTCAAAAGAGTCAAGAATGAAGTCTCAAATTGTTATGAATTAATTTCAAGTTCAATCGAGTCGAGAATGATTCTAGGAGTTTTTACAAGTTATTTCCATGTACGAACGAGTCAAGAATGAAGCTATAAGTGGAATTCCACTTCAAATGAATAAAAAATGAAGCCCCAAATTGTTAAGAATTGTTTTCAAGTTCAATCGAGTGGAGAATGATTCTAGGAGTTTTTACAAGTTATTTCCACGTTCAAAGAGTAAAGAATTAAGCTATAAGTTAATTTCAAGTTCAAATGAGTCAAGAACGAAGTCTTAAATTGTTACGAATTAGTTTCAAGTTCAATCGAGTCGAGAATGATTCCAGGAGTTTTTACAAGTTATTTCCATGTTCAAAGAGTAAAGAATGAAGCTTTAAGTTGATTTCAAGTTCAAATGAGTCAAGAATGGAGTCTCAAATTGTTACGAATTGGTTTCAAGTTCAATCGAGTCGAGAATGATTCCATGAGTTTTTACAATTTATTTCCATGTACGAACGAGTCAAGAATGAAGCTATAAGTTGAATTCCACTTCAAATGAGTAAAAAATGAAGTCCCAAATTGTTAAGAATTGTTTTCAAGTTCAATCGAGACGAGAATGATTCTAGGAGTTTTTACAAGTTATTTCCACGTTCAAAGAGTAAAGAATGAAGCTATAAGTTGAATTTCACCTCAAATGAGTAAAAAATGAAGCCCCAAATTGTTAAGAATTGTTTTCAAGTTCAATCGAGTCGAGAATGATTCTAGGAGTTTTTACAAGTTATTTCCATGTACGAACGAGTCAAGAATGAAGCTATAAGTTGAATTCCACTTCAAATGAGTCAAAAATAACACCTCAAATTGTTAAGAATTGTTTTCAAGTTCAATCGAGACGAGAACGATTCTAGGAGTTTTTACAAGTTATTTCTATGTTCAAAGAGTAAAGAATGAAGCTATAAGTTGATTTCAAGTTCAAATAGGTCAAGAACGGAGTCTTAAATTGTTACGAATTAGTTTCAAGTTCAATTCACTAGGGTATCCCACAAAATTGCACTCTTCAGATTTAGGTCCAAGCTTGTCAGATACTTGACGCTTCACAAACGCCTTGCATCCCCAAACTTTCATAAAGCTCATGCCTGACCGTTTCTTCTCCCATGTCTCATATGGAGTCTTTTGAACCTTCTTAGTAGGAACACGGTTGAGTGTGAAAGCCGTTGTCTCTAGAGCGTAACCCCAGAAACTAATTGGAAGATCTGCATGACTCATCATCGATCGCACCATGTCCAACAAGGTGCGATTCCTCCTTTCAGAAACTCCATTCCATTGTGGTGTTCTAGGAGGATTGAATTGTGATACAATACCACACTCTTTTAATAAAATTTTAAATTTATGGCTTAAGTATTCACCTCCACGATCAGATCATAGAGTCTTAATACTTCTGCCAGTTTGCTTTTCTATTTCAGCTTTGTATTCTTTGAACTTTTCAAAAGAATCGGATTTGTTCTTCATAAGATACACATATCCATATCTACTGAAATCATCAGTAAACGTGATAAAGTAGTAAAAGCCACCTCTTGCCATAGTACGCATAGGACCACATACATCACTATGCATAAGTTCTAATAGTTCAGTGGCCCTTTCACCTTGTCCAGTAAAAGGAGCTTTAGTCATTTTTCCAATAAGACAAGGTTCGCATGCTTCGTATGATTCAAAGTCAAACTTATCCAAGTATCCATCCTTATGTAATTTGGAAATGCGCTTCTCATTTATATGGCATAAACGGCAGTGCCAGAGGTATGTTTGATTTGAGTCATTAGTTTTAAAATGTTTGTTATTCACATTATAGATAGGAGTGTCTAAATCAAGAACATATAAACCATTAAATAAACGTGCAACCTCATAGGTAACATTATTCAAAGAAAAGGAACAACTATTGTTCTGAATTGAAAATGCAACGTAATGTGTCATCCTCTGCAACGTTTAATCCGGGTTTCCTTGACCAATGAGTAGACTATTAATCAAATCAACATTTGAGCATGGCCATGCATTTTATAGTCTCACTCAATCAAGAGGCCAATAATATCGCTCCTAAAATAGGAGGGTTAAATCCTATATCTATCATTCATATTTCTCATACGATTCATAGCATACCCAATGTCCACCTTTATCATTACCCGGTTAAAGATAACTTTGAGTGTAATCAAAGTATATTAATTCTCGTATAGAAATATAATGATTTCAAGTCTAAGGATCATTACATGATTATCACAGTAAGAATTTCTTATGACACTTATCAACATGTAAATTCTCACAGCGGGTATGTCCAGTGCCATGCATTGAGACATGCACTTATGTTCTTGACTTTAGTATCACCATACCAATGACCAATGAGATGTGGTCATCAGTCAACAAACATGCTAGTCTTATTGCATTATTATTGTCCATAAATAATAATACTCGACTAGGGACTTTTAGGAATAAGATACTATTCATATAATCTCATTTTTAAGTCACATACTTAAAGATATATATTACGTATTAATATTCCAAGGACATTTATTATTCTTTCAATTTATGACGCAGTAAATAAAGACATAATAAATATTAATTAAATAATCACATAAAACATAATCCTTAATTGTTTTCAATAAAACATTAAAAGTATTGTCTCTAGGACACCAATACTAACAGTAAACGTGATAAAGTAGTAAAAGCCACCTCTTGCCATAGTACGCATAGGACCACATACATCACTATGTATTAGTTCTAATCGTTCAGTGGCCCTTTCACCTTGTTTAGTAAAAGGAGCTTTAGTCATTTTTCCAATGAGACAGGGTTCACATGCTTCGTATGATTCAAAATCAAACTTATCCATGTATCCATCTTGATGTAACTTGGAAATGCGCTTCTCATTTATATGGCCTAAACGACAGTGCCAAAGGTATGTTTGATTTGAGTCATTAGTCTTAAATCGTTTGTTATTCACATTATAGATGGGAGTGTCTAAATCAAGAACATATAAACCGTTAAACAAACGTGCAACCCCATAGGTAACATTATTCAAAGAAAAGGAACAACAATTGTTCTGAATTGAAAAAGCAAAACCTTTCTTGTCCAAACAAGAAACCGAAATAATGTTTCTGCAAATTGCAGGCACGTAAAAATAATTCTCAAGTTCTAAAATAAGCCCAGTGGGCAATGATAAATGATAAGTCCTTACAGCCAAAGCAGCAACCTTTGCTCCATTGCCAACTCGTAGGTCGACCTCTCTCTTAGCCAAAGTCCTACTCCTTTGTAATTCCTGCACATTTATACAAATGTGATAAACACATCCAGTATCCAATACCCATGATGTAGAAGTGGACAGATTGACTTCTATAACATAAATACCTGAATCAGAAGCCTGACCAGCCTTCTTCTTCTTCAGATCCTCCAAATAAGCGTGACAGTTTCTCTTCCAATGACCTGGTTTACCACAGTAGTGACAATCACCCTTTGCAACAGCACCCTTAGGCTTTAAAGCCTATTTGGGATTAGTCTTTGGCTTGGAAGCAGAATCAGATCCAATCTTCTTCTTTCCCTTCCATTTACCTTTCCCTTTAGCCTTACCTTTCTTGTTCACCATCAATATGGGAGCAGGTTCGGCCTTTTTCATGTTGGTTTCAGCAGTTCGTAACATAACCAACAATTCAGTAGGTGTTTTCTCTATCTCATTCATATTGTAGTTCATAACAAAATGAGTGTAGTTGTTGTTCAAAGATTGTAAGATTAAGTCAATCTGAGCTTCTCGACCAATCGGGAAACCCAAAGTATCAAGATACTCTATATAACCTATCATCTTCAGAACATGTGGTTGAACAGGTTGATTATCTCCCTGCTTGCAAGCGTACAGTGTTTTGCTCGTGTCGAACTTTTCTTGACGAGCCTGTCCTTCAAACATCCTTTGAAGGTGTTCAATCATCTCATAAGCATCCATATGCTCATGTTGTTTTTGAAGCTCAGCACTCATGGTTGCAAGCATGACACACGCAACATCATTCGCATCATCAATATGCTTCTGATAAGCATTTTGCTAGACACGAGTTGCATTCTCAGCAGGAGGAGCAGGTGAAGGAATTTCAATGACGTGAAGCTTTCGCTCCTGCCTGAGGACAATCCTCAAATTCCTATACCAATCAAGGAAGTTAGTTCCTGTCAGCTTGTCCTTCTCAAGGGTTGCTCTCACAGAGAAGTTATTTGTGTTGTTTGCCATTAAATATCTACAATGTTTAAAAGCACAAAATAAACATTAGATTGTCTGAGTTATTTATTATGTTCAAATGATTATGATATATTCATAATATATCTCCCACTATTTTTATCAAATTAATAACCCTTACTATTAATTTGGAAAGTATATCCTATAATTCTTTCTAGTGAGCCAAGATCCATATTTTGTCATGTCTTAAGTCAACCACTGGAAGTCCTTAAAAAATGATTATTTAGGTAGACAACAGTTGTCAATTATATCATATATAATTCTTGGATAGTTTGGTGAACAACGATTGATCTTATCTATCTAATAGACTTTTAACCAAACTCTATGCTTCTAAGTTCATAATGGTTGAATATAACCGTTTATTTTCACCTTATTATGATGACTCAGTTAAGTTAGACCCAATGATACAATGGCCGAATATAACCGTTTATATTCGTCGCATCTCACCACGATAGATAGGAGTCCCCTGCCACTGACAGTCTTTCCCCTAATCGATCTAGGATTCGATGAGTGTTCATTCATTGGAAAGCATCCGAGTAAAACTTAATATTTTGTTAAGGGGTTTAGAAAATTTACGACGATCATGATCACATCATGAAGAGATCCTCAATTTTTCCTTGAATCAAATATTTCAAATTGACATCTTAAATTGTTCATTTCCCAGGTAGATGGAGGATACCAGTGGTCACACTTAAAACCCATCAGCCTTACGAATACGCATATCCGCTTTTGTCAGAAAATCCCAGTTATAGATATCAAAAATTCATATTTAATTCCGTGTTTTTAAAATCCATATTTCATAAACACAAGAATCTCATGATAGTTTGTTAATTTAAAAATCTTAAATCGTTAAAGATTTTATCTTTCTTAAGCAGACATGGCATGGGTGTCGTATCTAATACATACATCATTCCAACACATACATATCTACACATGCATTCATATATATATGTATTGTGCATAAATTAAACGTGTTTGGTTATGGCCCTATCCTATGTGATATTTTTCCAAGCTAATGGAATTATCAAGGTCAATCTATGGTGGTTTCAAATACTACACTATTACATGTCTTTATCTTCTTCATTGCTCCATCATCTGGATCGCCTCCTAGCTTCCTTGCTTCCAAGTCTCCATTGAACAATTACATTGAATAATAAATAAATCTATTCTAATGAAATTACAAGAAAAACTCGAGTTACATTCGAGATTAACAATTATAATGAATAAACGACATGCAAGTCGTATTTAGAAACCAAAACCATAAAACAAAACCACTATCCTATGGGTCTTTAGGTCATAACCATCCACCATGTTATCACATAACACATGTAATATATCTCAGATTATATAAACATATCATATAATCATATATAATAAATTTCAAAATTTCAGAAAATCAAATAAATTTCAGAAAATAATAAATCGCCGTTTCGGAGCCTGTAACGTCGTCAAACGGCTTACAGAAGCGAAGCTGACGTTGTCAGTATTGCTCAGTGATACTATTCCAGTCAGAAAACACACATCGGTTGCGAAAATAGGCCATTGGACACAGATTTCAGAAAATCTACCGAAACCGTTTCAGAATTCGTATCGAATACGATTTCCATAACAAGAACAGCCATGTATCATATACATACAGCAATACACACAATCATCCCATGATTATACAACACATGAATATCATATATTCAAAATCATATAAAACATATATATCAATATATAGTCATGGCATATCATATATATGTTTACATACATCGAAAAACTGTTAAACACATAACCAAATCATCCCATTATACACGTAGCTCTAATACCATTGAAGGGTTTCGAGCATAAAAACACAGCGGAATTAACGTAAAAATAATAAAAATCGAAACCCAATCGCAGGATCCATGTATAACGTTGGATGATTATGGTGAAGAAGTCTGTACATTAACAAAGCTTTCCGTATGTTGTTTAATGGAGGTCTAGAAAAGATGAATCACACCAGCCCTTTGTTGCAAAGATTTTCTCTCCAAAGAAGTCCACACGAACGCCCGATCATCCTACGATCACCGGAGTCGGTACTAGCCGAATTGTTTGCCTCTCTCTCTCTCTCTCTCTTTCTCTAGCCTCTCTTGATGTTGAGCAGCTAGGGTTTTTCTCTAAAAACGAAATCTGATGATTAAACCCTAATACTATACATCATTATGTATATATAGGGGGGAGAGAGATTTTGGGCCTAACCCTAATCCATGTGGTTTCCAAAACCCATTATGACTTTGAGTTATTATTATTATTATTAAATCTGAATTCAAATATAATTAATCAAGTCCCATTTAATTAATTCAATAATTAAATTCAAATAATAATAATAATACTTATTAAATCCAAATTTTAATATAATTAATTAAGTCCCACTTAATTAATTCAATAATTAAATTCGAATAAATAATAATATATTTAAATTCATAATTTAAATAAACCTCCGTTTTGATGTTCTTTGTGTGTGACCCTTTAGGTTATTATTACGTTGGCAATAATTTTAATATCCAATAATAAAATTATAAACAATGAGCGGCATCTAGTAATACATCATTGTTACCCAACTAACAATAATAATTGGTGATTCAATTAAACCTTTAGTGAATAATGTTCCATGTAATATAATCCCTTTAACCTTATATTATAGATCAAACTCGAGGCATGTATAGTGTCATCCTCTTCAATGTTTAATCTCAGTTTCCTTGATCAATGAGTAGACTATTTAAACAAAACAATATTTGAGCATGGCCATGCATTTCATAGTCTCACTCAATCAAGAGGCCAATAATATCACTCCTAGAATTGGAGGGTTAAATCCTATATCTATCATTCATATTCCTCATACGATTCATAGCATACCCAATGTACACCTTTATCATTACCCGGTTAAAGGTAACTTTGAGTGTAATCAAAGTATATTAATTCTCGTATAGAAATATAATGATTTCAAGTCAGAGGATCATTACATCATTATCACAGTGAGATTTCTTATGACACTTATTAACATATAGAATCTTACGGCGGGTCTTTCCAGTGTCATGTATTGATACATACACTTATGTTCTTGACTTTAGTATCACCATACCTATGACCAATGAGATGTGGTCATCCGTCAACAAACATACTAGTCTTATTGCATTATTATTGTCCTTAAATAATAATACTGGACTAGGGAATTTTAGGAATAAAATATTATTCATATAATCTCATTTTTAAGTCACATACTAAAAAGGTATATATTACGTATTAATATTTTAAGGACATTTATTATCCTTTCAATTTATAACGCAGTAAATAAAGACATAATAAATATTAATTAAATAATCACATAAAACATAATCCTTAATTATTTTCAATAAAACATTAAAAGTATTGTCTCTAGGACACCAATACTAACAAGATAGGTGTTAACAAGAAAAATGATTATGCCTTCTCTCCCAAAGCTATTAGAAAAATTTGTAATAATTGCAATTCTACTGGTCATCTTACGCATGCATGCAAAAAGATAAAAGTAGTAAAAGAAGAAACTTCTAATATGCCTTCCATGTCTGCCATGTCTATCCCTCATCAACCGTGTGGTAAAGTAAGATGCATGCCATGTGCTTTCAACATCATGTCTGCATACATAAACTTAATGAATTCATCATTTAGTACTTGCATGAATACATATGTGAACATGAATAGAAAGCATGTTAGGGCAAAGACTGCTAGTCCTCCTAAATCTAGAAAGGAAGCCCCTGTCCCTAAGCCTAAAGACACACCTGTCAAGGCTAAACCCAAGGACAAGGGTACAGTCGATGAGAAAGACAAGGACTAAAAAAATTCTGCAGCTAAAACTGCTTACTTATCTAAGCCTCTTAGACCCAATCAAATTTGGGTGCCAAAGAAGAAGTAATCAATCTGTGGTTGCGGGGCATAGAAAAGAACAAGTGTGTCATGTGGATTCTAAACAGCGGCTGTTCAAGGCATATGACTGGTGATAAGGCCCTGCTATCAGATGTGATTGAGAAAGCTGGACCCATACTGACCTTTGGAGATAACAGCAAGGGATTCACAACGGGATATGGCAATTTGGAAATTGGCAATGTTAACATTGAAAATATCTTTCTTGTGGACGGCTTAAAGCACAACCTTTTAAGTATTAGTCAGTTCACTGACAAGGGCTACAAAGTAACTTTTGAAAAAGAAAGATGTGCAATCCAAAACAGGAAAGATGCGAAGCTTGCTCTTAAAGGAGTGAGAAAGGGGAATCTCTTTGTAGCTGACTTATTCTCTGCAAGCAAAGGCGAAGTTCAATGTTTTTATAGGAAAGCTTCAAAAGAGGACAGTTGGTTATGGCATAAGAAACTTTCACACCTGAACTTCAAGGCAATGAACTCTTTAGTTAACAGAGAATTAGTTAGAGGTTTACCTAAGATGGAATTCTGTATAGAAGGTTTATGTGAAGCATGTGAAAAAAGGAAGTCAAAAAAAGCATCTCACCGAAGCAAAGATTCATCAGACATTACTGAATCACTGCAACTTCTGTATATGGATTTAGTTGGTCTAGTCAGCGTCATGTCTATGTAAAGAAAGATATATGCACTAGTAATTGTAGACGACTACTCCAAGTACACGTGGGTGTTGTTTCTAGCCTCAAAGGCTAAAACCCCTCAAACAATCATTGATAACATAAAGAAGATAGAGTTAGAAGCTGATTTGTTTTTCAGGAAAATTAGGTCTGATAATGGAACAGAGTTCAAGAATATAACCCTGAATGATTTCTGCATTGAGAAAAGGATTTCAAGACAATACTCAGCGCCTAGAACTCCACAACAAAATGGAGTGGTAGAAAGGAAGAACAGAACTCTAGTGGAAGCAACAAGAATAATGCTGAATGAAGCTAAATAACCTCTATATTTCTGGGCTGAAGCAGTCAATACAGCTTGTTACACTCAGAATCGTACCCTGGTAAACAAAGATTATGAGAAGACTCCGTACGAGTTGATGGCAAACAAGAAACCAACACTGAAATATTTTCATGTGTTTGGAGCAAAGTGCTTTGTACTGAAAGATGATGAGCATCTAGGAAAGTTCGAATCCAAGGCTCATGAAGGCATATTTCTTGGCTACTTTCTTGAATCTAAGGCATACAGGGTTTATGTGGTTAAACACAAAAAGGTCATTGAAAGCATGAATATAACTTTCGATGATCTCAAGCTCCCAAGTTTGCAAAGAACAGATGACACTGAAACTCTAGAGTTTGAAAATATGAACTCAGATGAAGGTGAAGTAGAATCTGAAGCTGCAACAGAAAATCAAGAACCATTTGAGAATATCAACAATGATGATTCTGACCCTAGTAGTGGAAACAATGGAAGATTCACAGAAACTACTAGTAGTGGCAGAGAATATCATTCTCAACCAAGCAGCAGCTCAGGGGGAACAATTGAAGGATCTACTAGCAGGACTCAGCACTTTAATGATAATCAGGCTGAATCTTTAAGGGCAAATCTACCTAGACATAGGGTGTGGAGTAGAGCTCATCCCTTTGAGTTGATTCTAGGAGATCCAGATGCTGGAGTCCAAACTAGACGGGCTTCTCAGAATGAATATTTATTCTCTAGTTTTATCTCTGAAATAGAGCCAAAGAAAGTGGAAGAAGCATTGGAAGATACAGATTGGGTAATAGCTATGCAAGAAGAACTCAATCAGTTTCAGAGACAAAAAGTTTGGAAGTTGGTACTGTGATGCCTTCCCAATCCGAGGTCTAGATCGGGGAGTCACTAACACTCTAGATGCATGCACCCTAATAATCATAAGCAGAAATATATACATATACACGACCCCGACTACTACCCTGGACCTTTAACAGGTAATGGTATGAAGCAAGCACAACTCTAAATTTATGAAATTTACATCATATCATACTGTTAGGTCCAAAGTGTTGTAGAGGGGGGGGGGTGAATACAACTGTTTAAAATTTATGAGAGAATAAACAATGTGCAAGTAATAAATGATGACACAGAATTTCAAGAATATATCATTATATTCATTGATGGATTTGCTACAACATTCATAAAAGCATCATGATCAGTTGAACAATAAATACAGCAATTAAAGCTAGATTCAACTGATCCTCTCTCTCACTTTTTGGTTAACAGTAAATGCTCTCTCTTAAAAGTTATCGTTGAAAATACAGAGATACTAGTTTTTTTTTTCAAGAATAAAAACAAAGTGCTGCTTTTATAATGTCATGTAGTCTTGATCTTGTCCTTTTTGTGTACGTGGCCCAATCAGGATTTCGACAACAAAAAGTACTTTAACAACAACTCTGGATCAACCGTTCACAATAAGCCACTTGTCCCTTGAACATTGAATGTTACGTTTCTACCCGCATCTCGATCTTCGCCTGGACCCATCTCGATCTCGATCTGTGAAAATCTCGATCTCGATCTGGGAGAATCTCGATCTCGATCTATAAAGATCTCGATCTCGATCTGTGAAGATCTCGATCTCGATCTGTGAAGATCTCGATCTCGATCTCGATCTATCGCCTGGATCGAGATTTGCCTTTGCAGTGATTTACTTCACTTGTAAATCTCGACCCGCATCTCGATCTGCTATGGATCGACATTTGCCTTGGCAAATATGCACACATCCAATGTTGACCTTCTTTAGTGACTAATTGAGGATTAACCTTTATGAGCAAGTTTCCTTAGCTTCCTCAATTTCTTTTCCTCACTCAATTCAAATGAGATCTTCTATTACTGACATGAACTTGCCTCCAATGTCCTGACACTTGATGCAATGGTCTGGTTCATAAGTGACTAGTCTTGTAGGGGTTCTTGCTTCTGAATGTCAGTTCTCATTTGTTGATTAACCTTTACATTATCCAGATGTTGATATACATTACATGAAATCACTTTGGTCTTCTTGATACTTCTTTGACATTAATTTGATTCTCCATTAGATAAGTTAGGGCATGAGCAATACTCAGATTGAACTTCTTCTCACTTATGCATCCTTGATTAACCAAATTAGTTACTTGTAGTTACCAAGTATCATTACCATTTCTTCAGTTGATTGATTCCATGTGCTTCTTCCGTTTCTCTTGTTTTGCTGTTGTTTTATCTTTTACTTAGTTGAGTTACATAATAATTAAGTGTTACAAGTTAGTACACCTATGCCTTTCAATCTCCCCCTATTTGATTGTCTAACAATGACAACCAAATTCACAATGAGGATAACTCAACTAAACAGGGACTGAAAAAAAATAAAATAACATTCATAAATGATCATGTTAACTTACATAATGCTTGGCTTGATTAGTTAACTTCATGTCTATTACTGATACTTCAAGTGCCAAAATTGGACACCTGTTGGCTCGATTAAATGGCTTCATGCTCTTCTAGAGATTTTCTCTAAGTACTTTAAGAGCACGGTCTACTCAATCTTCAATTATCCTTCTGAAGTCCTTTTAGCAGTAATACCACCGCCGAACTTCGCGAAATAATTGACGCCTAATATAAACCAGTTTCAAGACACTTAGCTAACTAACTTCTACCTTACACTACACAAGAAAACAGATAATATATTTTTACAATGCAAAGAAACATTACAAGCATGATACATTAAAACTTTTATTTCTTGCGCTCCTCTTCCTCACGAGCTTTCTTCTTGGCTGCTTTTTCTTTCTTCATGAACTCAGGGTTGCAGACTTCATCCATTATTTTCTTGAGAAGATTAAGTCCTTCTGCTTCCACATGATTTCTGATCTTGTAATTTCGAAACAACCTCAACCACCTTTCAACCATGCTGCGAGTGGTAAGCTTCGTGGGAATGTCTTCAAACCTCAGCTTCATGACTTTGTCAGGGTACCCCTTTTCCCCTTTCTTCCTTATAACCAGCTGCTTTGGGTATCCAATGACAATAGCGGTGGTGCATTGCTGTAGCCTCTGAATATCAAGCTGTTGTCTTCTCTTACAGAAGTTATCAAATGTGACCCTCAGATAATCCTGATCAAACTCGTCAACATCATCCATCTCCTCAATCAATTCCCTTATAATACACAGTGTTTCATGACTGTGTTCTGCAAAGATGTCGTACTTGATTTCAATGATGGTTTCCACTTTATGCTTGTCTGTATAGATCAGCAGATCATTCTCATTCTCAGCTTTGCTCTTGACAAACTTGACATTTGCACCAGCCACTGCACCAGCTTCCTTCCTTATTTCCCCTTCTTCTGGAATGTCTATCCTTGGATCTCCGTATCTTTGCACATGCTCTCTTATTGCCTCGTTTTGCAGCTCGAATGCATAGTCTTCAGGTTCCTTCTTAACCACTGGTAGTGTAGCTTCAGGCAACTTGTATCTAGCGTCTTGCCTTCTTATTAGCTTCTCCAAGTCCTTAGCAACCAGCTTCTTTTCCCTTGTTAGAAAACCCTTAGAGAGGACTAGCTTTGCAATTGCCTTCAACACATTTCCGCTCGGAGTTAGTTTCGAGTCATGCAGATTTACGATCCTCAAGACCTTGTCATGGACATATCTGATCTGGTAGGGATTTAGAATAATGTCAACCCCTCTGTCTTCAGCCATCTTCAACAATTTTTCCTTAAATAGCACTCCAGTCTTGACAGAGGTGTCTACCTTGTGAGCGAATTCTACCAGTTCACTTGCACCCCTTTCTTGAAAGAAAGCTTCATCCACCATACACGGCCCGATTTTTGTTATGGGTGTCTAAGTGATCATCAGATTCCATGCCTTCTCCTTGAATATGACTTGTACGGAGGTGCATCCCTGTCTTATACAATTTAGATAATTCAGCAGCCCAGGGTTTAGATTTTCTAGCTTATGAAGAAGAAAGCTCAATCTTTCTGAGTCATGAGCATAGGCTCTTGGTCCAGCTAAAGCTTCTCTAGCCTTGTCCCACTCGGGACCTTCCCTTCTTATGTCAGCCTAGACCTTAGGATCTTTGATCTTTTTCATTTCATACTCATGCTGAGTTTTCTGAGCCGCTCTCTTCTCCTTTGCCATTAGTTCTTTTTCAACTATCCCTTGTTGTACTTCTTCATTTACTCTTTCTCTGGCTTCCCTGAAAATCTCTCCTTGCATCTCCGCTTCATCAACTTCTTCTTCTGGGACATGCTCGTCAGCAACCGAGTGGTCTCCTGCATCACCTGCAACTCCTGCGCCGGATCCGCCAGGATTTAGACCTCTTTCTTGTTCCCATTCTTTTGCCCGTTGCTCGAGTCTCGACCTCCTTGCCACTAAGGCTTCTACATCCATCTCGTCATCATCAGAATCTTCAATAAAGTCTCCCATAAATGCATCAACAAGAGGTGTTTCTTTCTCAGCTTCTTCTTCAACTACCATCTTCTGCTTGCCTTTGTCCTTAAGAGCCGGTTGAGCTTCCTCCACCTTTTCACCAGATTTGTTTGAGGACTCGATCACCGGACCCTTACTAGTCAGCTTTTTCAGACCCTGATCCTCTTTCTCCCCCTTAGGTGTGTTATCCTCATCAGGAGCATCATCATCATTATTATCGTCACCACCACCACCAGTTGAAGGACCAGGTCCATCCTTGTTACGTCCAAAGACAGCATCAAGCAGTTCATTCAGTTTCGTCCAAACCTGAGACATGCCATAAGTGACATCATCTACTGATCTTCCAACCTCCACCTGTGCCAATCCGAGATTGTTTATCTTGTCAATCAATTGATTTTGGACGGCAATGAGGTTCTCCATGAATTGAGCTCCAACCTCCAATCTTCCAGAGTGAGAAGAGACAGCAGCAGTAACACCAGCAACTCCAGCCTCCAAAGCCTCCACTTTCTTCACTAAATCCTGCAATTTGGGGGACGGTGTTTGGCTTGGGTTAGACTGTTTACTCTCGCCGGGTTCTGTTTCACTCAAGATCCCTAAAAAGAAGGGATCTACTCTCCCTGTCTCTCCCTCGTGTTTAGAGCCTAACAGTACTAGAGCCTCATCCACTAATCGCTGGGGACTAGCGGTGAGTTGGTCGGCGATATCGGTCAGTGAGACTGAGCCTTTAAGCGCTGTGTCTACGACGGGAGATGACGTTATGACCATGTCATCCCCTTGTGCACTTAGAACCTTTTCTGGTTCGCTGGGCTGTTCTGGAGGCGTAGACCCACCAGTCACCAGATGTCGTTGCTCTGCAAGCAACTTGTTTTCTGATTTAGATGAGGAAGCGTCATCCGTACTGGATTCGACAGACTCTTCCTCATTAAAACTGCCTGAGATACTAGTATCAGAAGTGCTAGTCTCAGTTTGCCATTCCCCTTCCGAGAAATTGCTCAAAGAGCCCTGAGCGGACAACTCAGGGAAGGTAGGGCCAGCTCCTATTGGCTGTTGAGCTGGACCCCCTTCTTGACTCTCACCAACATGCCTAGGCGAGTGCGAATGTGTTGAAATGATTTGGAGAGGAGAGCCACCAGCGTGAGGTGTGGTGGCTGTGAGAGGTGAACTAGCCTTAACAGGTTGTGCAATTGCCACTGGGTTTGAATCCACCTTTTGCTTCTTTGGAGGTGGCAGAGCTGCTGAAGCGACTACTCTCTCAACTCCTACACTCCCTCCACTCGAATCACTCGACTCAGATAAGCTTGCCTTCCTTTTATCACCAGTTTTAGGGCTGGCTGAACGTTTATGAACAGAAAGGCTTGCAGCCTGGGATAGAGCCTGGGGGTTTTCAGGCCCACGGCTGTAGAAAACAGGTTGAATTGATGATTGATCAAGATCAGCAAGAATAGGTACCTGACTCAGAAGATCGTCATCCTTGTCAGCTCCAGCTTCTGCAACATTTGCCTCAGCCATGTCAATATCCATACCTGATTGTTCCAAATTTCTAGGCACTTGATCTCCACCTTCAGCTTCGTTACCGCTACTCTCAGCTTCTACTGCAGTAAACTGAGAAGCATGCCTCCTAGCATACTCATCTTGCAGATCCTGGAAGTACGGAGTCAGGCGCAACTCAAAAAGTCTTGACTTTTGCTGGGTTTCCATGGTGGAGATACTCTTTAGAGTCATATCAAAACATGCCATCCTTTCAGAGCCTTGAAATACTCTTCTGTGTTCCTCTGAAAGGACGTCATCCAGAACCATCTGAAGAAATCTTGGCATCCAGTATTTGACTGGACCATCTTCTGGATTCCTTGAGGCATTTTTCTCCAATGCCCACCTCTCATGCAACTGAATCAACAGATGTTTGCCCACATTCACTCTCCTGTTGTTTGCCACTCCATATAGTATTACCCGGCAGCTGTTGTTCATTGGCCTGTAGTCTTTGTCCTTTGGGAACATGCAGCGCTGAATGACCTGAACTACATAATCCCACTCAGCTGGTAGCATACCGGTGTTAACCTTTGTTACCTTGATAGGACCCGTGGGAGGGCGACAACCTATCTCCGTGAATAATTGCAACATATCCTCCATAGTGGGTTCCGGAGCATAATCTTCTGTAGGAAGCCCGAGTAACTCATTGAACTTCCGCAGACTGACTTCATATTTGACACCACCAATAGTAAAGGATAGGCCTGTTGGATTGGTTTTTCCACCCTGAATCTCTAGTGTAGAGTAAGCAGCTTGAAGGGCTTCGACATTCAGGATGGGAGAGGCGGTTAAGGCATGACTTATGATTGATGTGTTGTTGAGGGATTCAATCCAGAACTGATAGTGAATAAATCTACCAGTTGCTCGATCAGCAGAGAGATTAACAAAGTTGGTCTTGGGAATTGTGAAATTTGGGTTTGCCATTTTAATTTTGTGTTTGAGAAAAGAAATGTTCTGAGATAGTTTTGCAATGGAATTTTTAGAGAACAAGTTCTAAATTTAAACAAAATAAAACGTACACGAACCCCACTAATTACCCCACATAATTAGTGACACAAATTAAAACAAATTAACTGCCCACTAATGACCACTTAACTTCCCACTAATGATTGACGGTTGAGTTTTCGAAAATTAAAGTGAACAGCCGTTACAAAATAAATTATTTTTCCAGAAAACCACAAACACGGCGGTAAAGTTGCACTTTAAGGATTAAACCGTAGAACTCACAACTATTTTACTCAAGAACACAAAAGAACTTAAGAATCAGAAAGCACGAAACACAAACAAACTCACTCGAATGAAAAAGAAAACTAAAGAACTAATTGCAAGAACAGTAATGATGTTAAAACAACACAAGAAGTTCAACAGTTTTGGACAAAATTTTAGCAGAGTTTCGTTTTAGTGATTAATGCTTTCACGTAACAGTTAGTGATTTTTGTTTAAGAAAATCACAAGAAAACTTGATGTAATGGCAGGGAAAAGAACTCTGGTAATGTGTGTATACACGTGTGTATATGAAGAGCTTAAGCTTTTGGAGAGAAAGAAAGTTAATGTAAATAATGAACAGCCTTTTTAATGCTATAATATATACTTGCACGCCTAAAAAGAAGTGACTGAAAAGACAAGTCACATCTCGATCTCGAGATCCGCATCTCGATCCTCATCTAGATGTCGATCTCGATCCGCATCTCGATCTGCACCTCGATGTCGATCTCGATCCGCATCTCGATCTACATCTCGATGTCGATCTCGATGTGGATAGATCGAGATTTGCCATAGAAAATTTCTCATTACTTCATTTAGACACTAACCATAACGATATACAGATCAGCACAAGATTAATGTCATGAAACTTTCTAACCCCTTATGATATGCAACAAATACATTTATGAAGTTAAGTACACATTATTAATTATGAATATTCATGAATAACAATAATATGTACACAAACTGAATTATAACAGATAGGTAGCAAAACTAACAGGTGTTAAGCATCCCCAATTCACCAACCAATCTAGAAAATGTTGATTCGTCTAGAGGTTTAGTGAATATATCTGCTATTTGACGTTCAGTAGACACAAAATGCAACTCTACAGTTCCATTTTCTACATGCTCTCTAATAAAATGATACCTGATGTCAATGTGCTTGGTCCTTGAGTGATCCACAGGATTGTTGGTCATTGCAATAGCACTTGTGTTGTCACACATGATAGGAATCTTAGATACTTCCACACCGTAGTCCTTGAGTTGGTTCTTCATCCACAGTATCTGGGCCACACAGCTTCCAGCAGCAATATATTCTGCTTCAGCTGTCGAGGTAGATACTGTGTGTTGTTTCTTGCTTTGCCAAGACACCAACCTTCTTCCAAGGAACTGACAGCTTCCTGAAGTGCTCTTCCTATCAATTCTACAACCTGCGTAATCTGAATCCGAATAGCCAACAAGATTAAACCCTGTATCTCTTGGGTACCAAATCCCGAGATTTGATGTTCCCTTGAGATACCTAAAAATACGCTTTACGGCTATGAGATGTGACTCTCTAGGATCCGCTTGGAACCTTGCACATAAGCATGTAGAGAACATAATATCAGGTCTGCTAGCAGTTAAATACAAAAGTGAGCCGATCATACCTCGATAGCTTGAGATGTCTACAGGTTTACCCGATTTGTCCTCGTCAAGTTTCGTGGCTGTTGCCATAGGAGTCTTAGCTTGTGATACATCTTGGAGACCATACTTCTTCAATAGATCATGAATGTACTTGGTCTGGCAGATAAATATCCCGTCCTTCTTCTGACTAACTTGAATGCCCAGAAAGAACGTCAGCTCTCCCATCATGCTCATTTCATACCTTGATTGCATTAACTTTGCGAATTTAGCACACAGCTTCTCATTTGCAGACCCAAAGATAATGTCATCCACATATACTTGCACCATTATTAGATCATCTTTGCATTTCTTGTAGAAAAGCGTCTTGTCGATTACTCCTCTTGTAAAACCACTTTCTAGTAAGAAGTCTGACAGAGTTTCATACCACTTCCGCGGAGACTGCTTAAGGCCATATACTGATTTGAAGAGTCGATAAACATAATCACAATATTTGATATCGATAAACCCGGGAGGTTGCTCGACATACACCTCTTCATCCAGTTCACCGTTTAAGAATGCACTCTTGACATCCATTTGATAGACTTTAAAACCATGATGTGCTGCAAATGCCAAGAACATCCTCACTGCCTCTAGCCTTGCTACTGGTGCATAGGTTTCATCATAATCAATTCCTTCTCTTTGAGTATAACCCTTAGCAACCAGGCGAGCTTTATTTCGTGTTACAAGTCCGTCTTCATCCAGCTTGTTTCTGAATACCCATTTTGTCCCAACAACAGATCTATTCTTTGGTCTGGGTACCAGCTTCCACACCTTCTGCCTTTCAAACTGATTGAGTTCCTCTTGCATAGCAATCACCCAATCAGCGTCATCTAGAGCTTCTTCCACCACTTTAGGTTCCATCTGGGAAAGGAACACTGAGTATAGACATTCATTCTCAGTGGCAATTTCAGCTCTAGCTTTTCCTCTAGTAGTCACTCCGGCTTCTGGATCACCAATAATTAGCTCGAACGGATGGTCCTTGTTCCAAGTGCGATCCCTAGCAAATGTTCTTGATGATTCAGGTTGTTCTTGTAAGTGAAGGTGACTTAGTCTAGAAGCACTTTCACTAGCTTCCCTTGAGCTAGTATTGGCTCCCCCTGAGTGAGCTGCTCCCCCTGAGTGCATACTGACTCCCCCTGAGTTAGTACCAGGTCTGACGGAAGGTGATCCCTCAGCCCTAGTGTTTTGAATTTGCGAAACACTAGACTCTTGATTAATTTCATTATTTATCGTTGGATCACTACCCTGCACTACAGACTCAGGAACTGTATCCACTTCATCAATATCCATATTTTCAAATCTTAGGGAAGTGGGCTCACTATCTTCTTTTTGTATAGAAGGGAGCTTTGAGTCGTCGAATGTGACATTAAGGCTTTCAACCACCTTGCGATCATTAAGCACAAACACCCTGTACGCTGCTACTACTTCAAGAGAATATCCAATGAAAACCCCTTCATCTGCTTTGGCATCAAACTTTCCAAGTTGTGCATTGTCTCTTAACACAAAGCATTTGGCACCAAATACGTGAAAGTACTTGATATATGGTTTTCGTTTATTCATCATGTAATACGGCGTCTCATTATGGTCCTTTATAATCAGGGTTCTGTTCTGTGTATAACAAGCCGTGCTAACTGCTTCAGTCCAAAAATATAAAGGAAGTTTTGACTCATACAGCATTGTCCTAGCTGCTTCAACCAGTGTCCTGTTCTTCCTTTCTACCACCCCGTTCTGCTGCGGTGTTCTCGGTGCTGAATACTGTCGTCTGATCCCTTTAGATATGCAGAAATCCATTAACACTGAGTTCTTGAATTCTGTCCCGTTGTCGGATCGGATAGTCTTCACAGTCAGACTTGCTATATTTTCAATTACCAGTACATGTCTAATGATCTCATGTGGCACTTCATCTTTCGATGTCACAAACTTCACCCATGTGTATTTGGAAAAGTCATCGACAATTACCAGCGCATATCTTTTCCTTGACATTGACATAACATTAACAGGTCCAAACAAATCCATGTGAAGGAGTTGTAGGGGCTCGGTAATGCTATTCACTTGTTTATCCTTATGCGAGGCTCTTTTTGATTTACCCATCTCACATGCTTCGCAGAGTCCATCTGGAGTAAACTCCATCTGCGGCAGCCCTCTCACCAATTCTCTCCTTACGAGATTATTCATTGCTTTAAAGTTCAGGTGAGATAATCTTTTATGCCATAGCCAACTTTCATCAGCAGAAGCCTTGCTGTAGAAACACGTGACTTCAGACTGATCAGCAGAATTCATGTCAGCTATGAACAAATTTGACTTCCTTACTCCTTTGAGAGCAAGGCTTCCATCCTTTTTGCTTCGAATCGAACAATCATGCTTCCCAAAGTTGACGTCAAAACCCCTGTCGGTGAACTGACTAACGCTGAGAAGATTATGTCGCAATCCTTCCACAAAAGACACGTCCTCAATGATAACATTTCCACAAACGATCTTGCCATATCCCCTGGTGTAACCTTTGCTGTTATCTCTAAAAGTAACCACGGAGCCGGCTCTCAACACCAAATCTGTTAGCAGGGACTTATTGCCGGTCATATGCCTCGATGCTCCACTGTCCAGCACCCATATGACTTTACTCTTTTCCTGTACACTGCCCTGCAAATCCAGAAAGGTTAGGTGTTCTTCGGAACCCAATGATGTTTGGGCCCGGCATCAATAATTTCCTTTTTCTTTTCAGATACAGAAGGCTTTGCCTTGTTGCCATCAGGGGCATTCATCTTGACTTTGTCTTTTCCCTTGTCAACCTTGACTGGTTTGTCAAGTTTGGGAGTAGACTGGTCACTCCTAACTTTAAGAGGACTTGAAGTCTTAGTTTTTGACCCCACATGCTTTTTCTTACCACTACTAGATGTATGTTCAACAGATGCACTAGCAGTATTCATTAAATTAAAATAAGCATGCATGATGTTTACAGCACATGGCATACAATTAGGATTATTGCATTTAGCATGATTTGTTTGCATGTTAGGCAAAGCAGTAGTTGCAGGCATGGTATTACAACCAACAGATTTTTCTTCCTCTACATAGAACGGGCAATAGTAAGACAAATGATCAGTTTGATTACAAATATAGCATGCCTTTCTAGCTCGTGTAGATGTAGATACAGATGCAGGTTCAGTTTTAACTGCCTTTACAGGTGCTTTCATTTGGTCTGACCCTGCTACCCATTGTTTATATGACACCGTCTTAGCCTCCTTGGTTCCTACACCTCTCTTAGCATAAGCAATCTTACTCGCTCTCTTGGAAGTTGTAGGTTCTACTACTTTTTCTTCTGAATCTCTTTCAATTTTAATTTCTTGTTCAATTTTAGTAGCAACAGGATCTATGGTCCTAGGCTCAAACTGCTTAAAGATAGGTTTTCTAACATCCATTAAAACCTCAGGCACATTTTCTTTGACTAACACTGGCTCTAACAACTCAGCAGCCCTATTTTTCTTTTTCTGTGTGTAGTCAAGTCCTATGTTTACTTTTTCATTTTTACTCTTGCCTGCCAGTTTCATGTACATGTCCCTTTCTACGAAAACTTTATTTGCGGCTTCTTCAAAAGATTTACATGTTATTTTGAGCTCAGCTAATTCATTTTTAAGTTCTTCGTTAAGGTCTTCCCTAATTTTAAGCTTGTGTTCTAAAACGTCTACCTGATTCATTAATTGCCTTTCTTTACTTTCTCCTGATTCTAATTCCTCTACCCTGGCCTCGAGAAGTCTATTCTTAAGGGAGAGTTTAGCATTTTCCTCATTAACAGCAATTAGATTTAGTTGGAGATTGTACATATCTTTAGTCATGGCAGCTAATTCATGTTGGTACTCAGGAATAGACATTTCATTTACGGTTAGAATCGGTACCTCTGATTGTTCTGAAGATTTTGCCATTAAAGCGAAATTGCATAGCTCCTGATCTTCATCTTCATCAGACTCGTCCCAACCCTTCCCTTCAGTCACAACATACGCCCGGCTTCCCTTCTGTTGCTTGCTAACCAAGGCATCATATTTCTTTTTCAAATCAGCATAGGATTCCTTGGGATGAACGTACTTGGGCTTCTTGCACTCTGTTGCGAAGTGCCCCAATTCATTGCAGTTGTAGCATCTGAACTTGTTCTTGTCTACCAGGTTAGGTCTGTAGCCACTACCGGATGTGCTACCTCGGCCACTGTAACTTCCCCGACCACTTACACTACTGCCTCTGCCGCTACTGCTGCCTCTTCGGCTGAAAGAACTACCAAATCGTCCTTTCCCACTTCTTTGCTTCCTGAAGCTGATATGAGCAAATTCTCGAGCAATACAAGCATATGACTTGTCTTCTAATTTGTCCAGCTCTTCAAGGGTATAGTATTCATCCTCACTTTCTTCGGATGGATCTTCAATGTCTAATACCACCCTTTCAGGATTAGCAGTTTTCAATGAGACAGCTGCAAGTGCCTTTACAGCAGACTCTTCAGCTACAAGTCCAGACTCACTTACCCCTTTGTTTTCTCCACTATTGTAGGATCTTCTTCTGTCATTTTGTTCCTGCTCCAGCTCGTAGGTCTTCAAAACACCATACAGTTTTTCCAGAGAAGTATTTTTCAAGTCTCTTGACTCTCGAATGGCAGTGATCCTGTGTTCCAGATGTTTAGGCAAATTCAATAGAAACTTGATATTTGAATCTGCTAGTGGATAGACTTTATCTCTTATACTCAGCTCGATAAGCAATTTACTGTAACGTTTGTAAACATCCGCCACGCTTTCTCCTCGTTCGCATCTGAACGATTCATATTCAGATATCAGAATGCGTTTGTGATTATCTCTAACTTCCTCGGTCCCCTCCATCACCACAGCCAGTTTATCCCACATGGCTTTAGCTGTTTTTAATCCCTTTATATGAACCTAGTACTCTGAGTTTAGGGATTCAATTATGACGTTGCGTAAAGACGCATCCATACCAACCAATTCTTTATCTGCGTCTGAAAACTCCATTTCCTCTTTAGGAACAGACCGGGATGGAATTAGTATCCCTCCTTCCATTCGCTCTGGCTCAATTCTCATGGGTATGTATGGACCGTTTTCCAGTATTCTCAAGTATACCTTGTTTATTGATTCAAGGTAAGCTCTCATCCTTCCGGTCCATTCGTCATAATGTTGTGCATCAAACGGAGGTATCTTAAATCTGTGTGAGGCGGCCATTTTAATGAAATTTAAAATTAAGATAATACACTTTTCAAATTACAATAAATTGTATTTACTTGAAAAATTAATTTTCTCACTTTAAATATCCAACACTTAATATCCAACGGATTTTGCACTTAAGATTCAAGCAAGTTAGTTTTAATCACAGGAACAGTAGCAGGGTCCACAATTTTTCAAGTCCAAACAAAAAAGGTGTCCACTTTCTAGTTGACAGAAGTTCGAAATTGTCCTTTTTGTTTAGCCAATCAGTTGATTCCAGCTTTGACCACAAGAAAATCCACAAAGCTCTAAAGTACAATATTTTGGAATTTTGTACAAATATTCCTTACACCATTACTTAGAACTTTTTAGATCTATGACTTTTCCAGGAAGAAACAAACAAAAACTTTCGGCACAAACTTCAAGGAAAAAAAAATGGATCTGGGATTTTCAAGAACCAACTCAACCAACACAATAGGATCTCTGTTAGATGTGTTTAACAGATGCTCTGATACCAATTGTTAGGTCCAAAGTGTTGTAGAGGGGGGGGTGAATACAATTGTTTAAAATTTATGAGAGAATAAACAATGTGCAAGTAATAAATGATGACACAGAATTTCAAGAATATATCATTATATTCATTGATGGATTTGCTACAACATTCATAAAAGCATCATGATCAGTTGAACAATAAATACAGCAATTAAAGCTAGATTCAACTGATCCTCTCTCTCACTTTTTGTTTTACAGTAAATGCTCTCTCTTAAAAGTTATCGTTGAAAATACAGAGATACTAGTTTTTTCTTTTCAAGAATAAAAACAAAGTGCTGCTTTTATAATGTCATGTAGTCTTGATCTTGTCCTTTTTGTGTACGTGGCCCAATCAGGATTTCGACAACAAAAAGTACTTTAACAACAACTCTGGATCAACCGTTCACAATAAGCCACTTGTCCCTTGAACATTGAATGTTACGTTTCTACCCGCATCTCGATCTTCGCCTGGACCTATCTCGATCTCGATCTGTGAAAATCTCGATCTCGATCTGGGAGAATCTCGATCTCGATCTATAAAGATCTCGATCTCGATCTGTGAAGATCTCGATCTCGATCTCGATCTATCGCCTGGATCGAGATTTGCCTTTGCAGTGATTTACTTCACTTGTAAATCTCGACCCGCATCTCGATCTGCTGTGGATCGACATTTGCCTTGGCAAATATGCACACATCCAATGTTGACCTTCTTTAGTGACTAATTGAGGATTAACCTTTATGAGCAAGTTTCCTTAGCTTCCTCAATTTCTTTTCCTCACTCAATTCAAATGAGATCTTCTATTACTGACATGAACTTGCCTCCAATGTCCTGACACTTGATGCAATGGTCTGGTTCATAAGTGACTAGTCTTGTAGGGGTTCTTGCTTCTGAATGTCAGTTCTCATTTGTTGATTAACCTTTACATTATCCAGATGTTGATATACATTACATGAAATCACTTTGGTCTTCTTGATACTTCTTTGACATTAATTTGATTCTCCATTAGATAAGTTAGGGCATGAGCAATACTCAGATTGAACTTCTTCTCACTTATGCATCCTTGATTAACCAAATTAGTTACTTGTAGTTACCAAGTATCATTACCATTTCTTCAGTTGATTGATTCCATGTGCTTCTTCCGTTTCTCTTGTTTTGCTGTTGTTTTATCTTTTACTTAGTTGAGTTACATAATAATTAAGTGTTACAAGTTAGTACACCTATGCCTTTCACATACATATCATTACATACTCTGAATATCTCACAAAAGTCTACCATCATCTATACATTATAAGACTTATAACAAAGTCTTTTCCTTCTAGCTCAACTGTGATCCTACCTGTTCCACTTCAGCCAGCCTAGCATAATTAATATAAGAGGTGTTCTTCCTCGTAGTTTGCTTAAATCGTACCATGCTTCTCGAAAGCTGTAGAGGTTAGAAAATAAAAGAATGAGCTACAAAGGCTCAGCAAGTAACCATGCATAAGGTTATGAACAGTTCTACAGTAAAATAAGTGATTTAGAAATCATTTCTCAAAATCATAACTTGACTTTATTGTCCTTAGAACATCAATCTAGAATTCATTAATAAATCTGGGAATTCTTTATGCATAAAATTTTCTTCAATACTATTCATTGGTAAAGGCCCAGGTAAGGAAAAAGTTCAGTTCAAGGTTTAGCATAAAATTGTGGTTGTTTGGTTAAGGTAAAACTAATAATGTTCTAAAAAGAATTAATTAAGGGTAAGGTATCTAACGGTCTGGGGTGATAGGGTATAAGGAAATCTTTAAAGTAAATCAGTTCAAGCTTTGAAGATAAACATGTGATTTTGTTGGAGATTACGAAGTTATATGAATAGTAATCATGATAACTCAACAATAGAACAGGACAAGTAAATAATACTACGCTTACACAGAAATCAGCAAGACATGAAGACAAGGCAGATACAGCGAATCAAGACATTAAAAGATGTTTTGGAGTCTACTACAGGTCACTGAAAGAAGTTCATTTATATGTTCATGCCTCAGTGAAGAATAATGTTTAAAGACTTTCAGGGCTTCAGAAGTGTTGAAGATTCAGTATAGCAGTGCCACAAGAAGATTTCAGTGTAAAGGCATTGATTGAAAATAGACAGTGTTTGAAGCATAGGAATCCAGAAGGGTGAAGACAAAGGTTAAAGAAGACAGCTGCAGTCTTGAACTGGATTGTAGTAATGAAGACGTTGTCGAAGTTCCAGAAAAGATTCCAGTGAAATTAAAGTGTTTATCAACAGTCAGTGTTTGAAGCAATGCAACAGTCCAGGGTTAGTCAGCTGAAACAGAAAAGAAATCAAGGGAATTTAATTCAGTGTTAGTCGTTTGTGAACCAGACCAGTGCACTAAGCGTCAGCACAACAAGAAGAGAATTACCTTGATTAATCAGTAGAAAATCAGTTGATCAAGCCAAGCTAGAAGAGTGCAAATCAAGTGGTAAATACTTCAAGCATCTCAAGAATATGTTAAGGCAAGTATTACTACATATGGTGACTATTGTTCTCTAGGGGCGCAACAAAAGAGCAAGGAAACAACACTAAGGGATTTGTAGCGCCTACACAAGGGTTGTAGAGTGTAGGCGCAACAAAGCATTTCAAGGCTCTTCAAAAGTCTAAGGGAAGGATCAAGTGGCGCCTACACAAGGGCCACAGGAGTTTAGGCGCAACTAAACTCAGCACAGGCGCAAGAATACTCTAAGTAAAGAGTTTAAGGCATTTGTGGCGCCTACACACTGTGACTAGAGTGTAGGCGCAACAAACCTTGTTTAAGGCTCATCAAAACCTTTTAAGGCAATTAGTGGCGCCTCAACAGGGCATTGACAGTGTAGGCACAACATGAAGCTAGGGAAGGCGAAAGGAAAAATCAGCTAATGTTCTAAGGCATTAGTGGCGCCTATAAAGGGAAACCACTGTATAGGCGCAACTAACAAAGCTATACAGGTGCAAGGAAAGTGCAATATTATCTAAGTGATTTGTGGCGCCTGCACTGGGAACTCAGTGTACAGGCGCAACAAAACATTAGGAGCAACAAAAGTCTAAGGCAACTTCCTACTGTTGAACATTGTGTGGCGCTTCCCCTCTGTCACCACAGTAGAGGCGCAACAAAGGGCTATTGGTGCAACAAGCATTCTAGTGGCGCCTACACACCATAAACACTCTACAGGCGCAACATGGGACTTAGCATTGAGAAGAAAATCAATTTTAATTGATTTGAAAAGTCTACACAAATAAGAAGAGGGCAGTCACTCATTCGATGAGTCATCTTCTTCAACACAAAAAATGTAGAGAGCTACTGCCATGGCCGGGGCAAGAAGAAATAAATTATACACACCCATACCTTGCTCCTAGTCAGATATTTGGACCCGGTTCTTAAACGAAAAATGCTCAGGGCTCCTAGATATCACTCCCTACGGACTCAGTTTTTCCTTGTACTAATTTAGATATATTTGTATAGGAACTGAGCCCTATATTTTTGTGTTAGTAGCAAAGAACTAATTTGTTCTTTGGAAGCCAGTTATATTTTTAACTGGGTATAACACCCCTCTGGGTTTATATATGAAAGATATATTCCCGGAAACTTGTCTCCATAATTTACTTGCTAATTTTCTTGAACCTAATTGATTTATCCGGACACACAGAAAATTAGTAAGCCAGCTCACCTAAAACACTACAAATGGCCAAACCCACTTTGAAGCAATAATTTATTTATCCGTATATTCCGAAAAGAATTTAAATTATTGTGAATATCGTATTCAACCCCCCTTCTACGATATTTCGGGACCCAACAGATTTTTTGATGGATAACAGGAAATACTGAACATAAGTAAGACGGAGTCAAAATCATGGTAAACTTGACAGTTCAAAGTTGTATAAACATGACATCATAAAAGTATTTCATTACTAATCATTTCAATAAAAATTATTCTCTTATTAGAACGTCAGTATCGAAATCCTTTTTGTAGAAATTGTCCTCTCATTAGGACATCATTTTTAAAAAAATCAAAAATTCTTTTAATTGGAGTTTTCTCATAACGCCTGGACAATACGGGTGATCAGCCACGTAAAGTCCCCATAACGGACCGAAGTCCCTCTAGACCCTTAAGGAGTACTCATAATCAGCACTTATTGACATTGGTCATTAAAGATGCTGGACTAGGACTGCCCTAGTCTCTTACGCTAAACAAAAATGCTGGACCGGCGTCACTCGGCCTCTTACGCCTCCAATCTATAGGAATCCGCAGAAATCATTTTTATCAGAATTCCTATAATATCAAAACCTTTCTTTTAAAAGTTACCCAATCATTTGATGAAAAAGACTTCTTGAAAGTCGGATTTCATATTTAAATCCATTTTTAAAAGTCAAGAGGCAGAGGTAAATTTTTATTCCAAGATAAGTTTATATTCAATTCTCTTTGGCAGTAAGGTAAGCAGGAATCAAGTAAAGAATCAGGATCATGTTATAGACACAAGTTTTAAAACAATTATAAGGGATAGCAAGAGGATCTAAAACAAGTTAAGAGCATTTGATTTAAAACAGCAACTACGGAGTAGCAATGGGGTACTAATCATGGCTAAGGTTAACAGTTCAGGGTTAACAACTTACGAATTTTAAAACAAGTTCATAAGGTAACAGTTCAGGGATTGAAAAGTATAAGATACATTCAAGGTTTATATGGGATTGCAGTTTAAGTTAATAGTTAAACAAGGCATGGTGTAAGTGTAAAACAGTTGTAACATTGTAAAACAGTTCATAGCATTAAAGAGAATATAGGCAAGAGTTATTTGCCTTAAAATATAGTTGCAGCTGCTGAACAGGTGGATCCTACTATCACCATCACTAACTTTTTACCTTTGCTTTTCCTTTATCATTCACTTCTATTTCCTTTGAATCTACACATATATAGCACTATTTCAGTATCTTATAAATAAATAACGTTCTATTTAAAGTCTAATCTAATCTACCCCTTTCGATATATCAATAACACTTTAACCCTTATCACGTATACTAGCAAACACATACCACTAGGCAGGCATACAATGACAGGCATATAGGACATAGCATATAATCTTAATCATGTATCGCTATTTTCAACTAGTAGACTTGCCTATACAAGAACGACGTGCCAATAACTTTTTAAGATCGTTGGGTTTAGAAAATTTTGGCAGCACTTCCCTTGTATATAGAGCTATCCGTCGGAATACAACCGACCTAAACAATTCAAATACTAGCCCAAACAAGCATATATATAATTATATCATGACACCAAGTACCTATCATACCAAGTTATAATCATAAAATTCCCAATTTCACATCGCCATTTACATCATATTGAAAAACTCGAATATTATATATATATATTCGAAAATTACTATATTATATTACTTTAATTCGAAATTATCATTTAACTAGACAAGTAGTTTCCAATATGCACATATAGCATTCGAATAACTCATAGCAATTAACAATTAACCCTAACTCAATTGCAATCCATGTACTAGCTTATATATATAGTTAATTTCGAATAACATGAATCATAATATTCAAAAATTACCAATTAAGAACTAAGGACCAACATGCAATCATCGAGACTCAAAGCAATCAATCCAAGTTTGTAATACAGCTTAACCAAATCGTTTATAACCAATTCAAGAACAACCGAAACAAATCATGAGTTTTAAATCGGAAAAATGCAATATCCAGCCGAAAAAAATAAAAACAAGAACATGAACTTCAATTAACTAGCTTAAATAAGGAATCGATGAATTTTCCGGCTCAACATCATCATCGCCGTTGACCGGCCGGCTCGGAAGACCTCATCATTGGTGGCCAAAGCTTCGGTGTAGTCCGGATTTTCGTCTTCTCTGCACCCAAGCCTTGTTTATCTCATACCAAACATTGTACAAGCATTAATCACTAAAATAAACTCATAAAAGCCATTACAAGCAACTCTAACTCAAACCCCGCTCATATATACATACGACACTTATATATATACACATAAAGCTAGCAACAAGAAATAGCTATCATTAACTCGATTACTAACTCGATTCAATGAAACAAAGCATATAAACATGCATTCGACTTGAAAGGAAGAACAATCGCAGGTAAGAGAGAGAGACTACAGGACTTGGACACAGATAATACAGAGCAAGGGAAAGAAAGGGGCGGTGGTGGTGTATATAATGCTAGGGGCAGTTTTGTCATTTCACAATTGCTAGTTTCTGAATTAAAAATAATTGAATTTCGAATTTTGATGGTAAAAGGATAAAAAAATAAGTTTTATATTTTTAAAATAAATAACATGATTTTAGAAGCTCACAAATATTTTTAAAATATTTTTCTGATGAACAGATAATTAAATAAAAATCTTTGAAGATAATTTACTTTAAATAGAAATAAGAGTAGGAAAATCTTTAAAACTACTTTGGGGTTCGAATAAAATAAACTTTTATTTTTACAAAGTCTCTGAATATTCAAGAAACATTTTTCAAAAGATATCATGATTTTTGGACATTCTAATAATTAAATATGGAATTTAGAAGATAAATATTTTCAGAATAAAACAGGACTGCGAAAATTATTTAAAAATTCTGGAGCTAGAAATAAATAAACCACTATTTTTAGAAAGTCTTAAAAATCACATAGAAGATATATATAAAATTTAATAATTATTGGACATACAAATAAGTTTATAAAAATCAAACAGTGCCTCAGATAAGCATTTAAAAGTCATAATTCACTTTAATAATTCACATAAGCATGTACCAGTCAACAAGTAGTCAAACGGGCATACAATATGACCACATATCAAACCTTACACATTTGATCAATAAAATAATATATATCACATTATTTTAATATATAATTAACATAGTCGTTACATTCTCCCCCTTATAAGGATTCTGTCCCTAGAATCAGCCTAAGTAAACAAGTAGGGATACTTTTCGAGCATCTCACTCTCAAGTTCCCAGGTGGATTCCTCGACTCGAGGGTTTCTCCATAAACCTTTACAAGCCTAACAGACTTATTTCTTAAGACCTTATCCTTACGATCTTGAATCGCTACAGGTTATTCTACATAGGACAAATCGGGTTGAATCTCTAGGGGTTCATATTCTATTACATGACTCGCATCCGGATTATATCTTCTAAGTATCGATACATGGAAAACATTGTGAATGTGTTGCATATATGGAGGTAGAGCTAACTCATACGCAACTTTCCCAACTTGCTTCGAAACTTCAAAAGGTCCTATATATCTTGGACTCAATTTTTCTTTCTTGCCAAATCTGCTAACACCTTTCCACGGAGAAATATTTAGCAACACTTGATCACCTTTTTCAAAACTCGTATCCTTTCTTGATTGATCAGTATACTTCATTTTTCTATCTTGGGTAGCTAACAACCTTTTCTAAATCAGTTCAATCTTTTCCTTGGTCTGTTGCACAAGCTCGGGACCCAAAATTTTACGCTCACCAACTTCATCCCAACACACAGGAGATCTACACTTCCTTCTATATAATGTTTCATATGGAGGCATTCCAAAACTGGCATGATAGCTGTTATTATATGAAAATTCTACTAACGGTAGATGCTCGTCCCAACTTCCTTCAAAATCCAAAGCACACACCCTTAACATGTCTTCAATTGTCTGAATTGTTCTTTCACTTTGACCATCTGTCTGAGGATGATATGCAGTACTCATATTTAACTTCATTCCCAAACACTCTTGAAACTTTCTCCAGAATCTAGAATTAAATCTTGGGTCTCTGTCGGACACGATCGATACAGGAACGCCATGTCGCATAATTATTTCCTTCAAGTACAAATGGACCAACTTGTCCAGTGAAAATCTCTCGTTAATCCGTAAAAAATGTGCTGACTTGGTTAATCTATCTATTATCACCCAAATGGCATCATGATTCGCCCTTGTCCTTTGTAATCCCACTACAAAGTCCATAGCAAGATGTTCCCACTTCCATTCTGGAATCTCTAGTGGGTGCAACAATCCACTTGGTCGTTGATGTTCAGCTTTGACTCTTTGACACGTGTAACACTTGCTTACCCACTCTGTTATATCTTTCTTCATATTTGGCCACCAAAAATTTTCTTTCAAGTCCTTATACATCTTAGTTCCTCCCGGATGAATAGAGTATCTTGAGTAATGTTCATCATGTAAAATTTCATTCTTGAGCTCCTGCACATTAGGAATCCAAATTCATGAGGAATACTTAAAAATTCCTTTATCGTCCCTCTGACTTCTTAACTCTTCTCCAGTCAACTTAGCTTTGTCTTGACTCATCATATGTTCTTGACATCGCTTGATCTTTTCTAACAATTCAGGCTGGAACGTCATTGTATACACCATTTCTCCCACTGATTCAGAATCATATATTTCTATTTCCAATTTCTCAAATTTCTTGATCAATTCCTCATATGAAACTCGCATTTTCAATCTTTCTTTTCTACTTAAAGCGTCAACCACTACATTTGCTTTCCCCGAATGATAAAAGCTCACACATATTTCGCATTTGAATTTCGAATTTTGATGGTAAAAGGATACAAAAATAATTTTTATATTTTTAAAATAAATAACATGATTTTAGAAGCTCACACATATTTTTAAAATATTTTTCTGATGAACAGATAATTAAATAAAAATCTTTGAAGATAAATTACTTTAAATAGAAATAAGAGTAGGAAAATATTTAAAAATACTTTGGGGCTCGAATAAAATAAAATTTTATTTTTACAAAGTCTTTTAATATTCAGGAAACATTTTGGAGAAGATATCATGATTTTTAGACATTCCAATAATTAAATATTGAATTTAGAAGATAAATATTTTTAAGATAAAAAAGGACTCCGAAAATTATTTCAAAATCCTGGAGCTCGAAATAAATAAACCACTATTTTTAGAAAGTCTCAAAAATTACAAAGAAGTTACATATAAAAGTTTATAATTATTGGACATAACAATAAATTTGTAAAAATCAAACGGTGCCTGAGATAAGAATTTAAAAGTCATAATTCACTTTAATAATTCACATAAGCATGTACCAGTCAACAAGTAGTCAAACGGGCATACAATATGACCACATATCACACATTACACATTTGATCAATAAAATAATATATATCACATTATTTTAATATATAATTAACACAGTCGTTACAGGTACCCAGGCCAAAGAACAAGTCTATAATTGGCACAAAGTGGGTATTAAGAAATAAACTGGATGAAGATGGCATTTTTACGAGGAACAAAGGCGGACTGGTTGCTAAAGGTTATTCATAAGAAGAATGAATATATTATGATGAAACATATGCACCAGTGGCAAGGCTTGAAGCTATCACGATGTTTCTGGCATTCGCATGACATTCCAACTTTAAAGTTTATCAAATGGATGTGAATAGTGCATTCCTGAATGGAGAGCTTGAAGAAGAAGTATATGTGGAACAACCCCTAGGGTTTGAAGATCCAGAATTTGCAGATTTTTTATACTTTCTCTTCAAGGCACTCTATGGCTTAAAGCAAGCACCTTGGACATGGTATGACACTCTATCTGTATTCTTACTTGGATATGGTTTCACTAGAGGTGTCATAAATAAGACTCTGTTTCATAAAATGCATAAAAATGACATGATATTAGTACAGGTATATGTGATGACATTATATTTGGTTCTACTAATGTTCAGTTGTGTAGTAGATTTGTTAAGCTAATGTAGAGTAGGTATGAAATGAGCATGATGGGTGAGCTGAATTACTTCCTTGGACTCCAAGTAAGCCAAAGGAAAGATGGAATCTTCATTTGCCAGACCAAGTACATCAGAGATCTATTGAAAAAGTATGGTCTTGAAGATGCATCAACAGCCAAAACCACAATGGCAACTGCCACTAAGCTTGATCAAGATGAACCTGGTAAGAGGTACACATCACAAGCTACAAAGGTATGATCGGCTCATTACTTTACTTAACTGCAAGTAGGCCAGATATTATTTTTGCTACATGCTTGTGTGCTAGGTTTCAATCAGATCCTAAAGAATCACATCTTATAGTTATTAAACAGATTTTTAGGTATCTTAGGGAAGTCTGAATCTTGGAATTTGGTACCCTAAAGATACAGGTTTTGACCTTGTTGGCTATACAGATTCTGATTATGCAGGTTGTAGGATTGATAGAAAGAGTACATCAGGGAGTTGTCAATTCCTTGGTAGAAGATTGGTGTCCTGCTGTAGCAAGAAGCAGTACGCAGTTGCAATGTCAACAGCTGAAGCTGAATATGTTGTTGCTGGAAGTTGCTGTGCACAAATTCTATGGATAAGGAACCAACTTCAAGACTATGGACTGTTGCTGAGCACAATTCCAATATTCCATGACAACACAAGTGCAATAGCCATTACAAACAATCCCGTTCAACATTCAAGGACCAAACACATTGATATCAGGTATCATTTCATTAGAGAGCATGTCATGAATGGTACTGTAGAGTTACATTTTGTACCTACAGAGTAGCAAATTACAGACATCTTCACTAAATCACTGTTTGAAGTCACTTTCACTAGACTGGTTTGTCAACTTGTGATGTTACATTCTACTAACTAATTAGTTAGTAATCAAAAACTGCAATTTGAAGCTCGTAAATTCACTGGTTAATTAATGTTAATATTTTTAGGACTTGTGAATTTATTTACCAAATTATTTTCTAGTCTTTAAGATTAAATATTAGATAAATACCATGTGCATGTCTTCTAATTTTATTAATCTGGTATTTATTTATTTAATTTTAATCTTAGAAAATATTTAAGTGCTTGTATTTAAATGATAAATTCTTGGCACTTATATATTTAAAAATTTATTAGAAATTATTTTAAATAAAAAGGATGAATATTTACATATTTATTCTTACATTTAAAATAAAAGTAAAATAATAAGAAGCATAATTTATTTATGATAATAATTTTAACAATTAATGTTATTATTGTTATTAATAAATATTTTGTGAAATAATATTTGTGAGTAATTAATTATTATTGATTAATTATACAAATTATTCATAAATATTTTTTTATATAAAAGTAGCAAAATCAAGGAGCAACTTGAATTTTACAAGAACTTCGTGGTGCTTAAATAGTTTAGTGGCGCCTATACAGTGGTTTGACTGTATAGGCGCAATATATTTTCCCACAAGTACTTAGAGATTTTTTGTTAACAATCAAGTGGCGCCTATAGGTTTTATTACGCCTACACAGTGTTACCACTGTAAAGGCGCAACAAAATACTAAAAGATTTTGTTGCATTTTAGTGGCACTAGTTAATTTATGTGGCGCCAACACAGTGATTACACTGTGAAGGCGCAACATAAATAAAATTTTGTTGCGCTAGCATTGTTTATTGGCGCCTACACAGTGCAAGCACTGTGCAGGAGCAACATAAGCACTTAGAAACTTTTTTTTTCTTTTGCTCGCATATATATATGTGTGTGTGTGGTTTTTGTTGCGTTCATTACATACTTACACAGTACATGAACCCTTAAAGGCGCAAGAAAAACATAGATATGTGATTTTTTAATTGATCAAAACTTAGCCAATTCTTGACCAATTTTTAATCTATAACCATATTTGTGAGACCCACAATCATTCCTTTAATTTGCAAGTGGTCCCATTAATTTTGGTTAGGGTTCTAAAATACTCAATATTTTTCCCATCTCGAACTGATTGGCTAGGGTTTGTTATTTTTTAAATTCGATTAAAAATTATAATAAAATTAATTGTGTGCTTAAAATTACTAGGAGTCCATTATATATTTATTTTAGGAAAATCCAAGTAATTTTACAATTAGGGTTTTAGTTCATAATTTACTTAATTAATTCGATTTTAATTAGTAATTTGTTTTAATTCATAAAAATTATCTTTCATTTTAATCAAATGACAGGTCGTTTTGAGATTAAAAAGACTAATTATTTATCCATTTTAATAGATAATTGGACTGAAGCAGGGGAGTTAGGTAATTAGGCTAGGTTTTTAAATGAACATTCGATAGTCCGGTATGCACTAACGACTGCTGTTCCTTTGAATAGAAACTTATAAAGACAGGTAAACAGGTCTGCTCAGGACACATCTGTAGATCGAATCTCATCCTTTACATGCAAGATTCAGAGAAAGAAGGTGCGAATAACTGAGAATGACATCAATCGAGCACTTCAACTGTAGATTGAGAATTTTGAAGATGAGCCATATCAAGCAGATTTAAACAATTTCTTCATGTTCCTGCACTGCTCTAGAGTAAACAATAATCTCCCAAAGGAGATTTACAAAAATCACCTACCCAAGGAGTGGAACATGTTCTTCAACATCTTGTCTCATTGCTTTGCACCAAAGACAGGTGGCTTCCACGGGATTACGCAGTTCAATAAGGTGATAGGGTATGCAGTAGCTTCTAGATCCAGGATAAATTTTTACAAGCTGATCATGACAGAGATTCTTAAGAACCAGGCAAAGATGGAAAAATTCTGTCTATATCCCAGATATTTGCAGCTGGTGTTGAATCAAGTGCTAAGAGCTGATCAATTATAAGTGTTTCAGAACAGTCAATTGGAAGAGTAACCATCACTACAGTTCAAGACTATTCTGCTGCTACAGAATGAGGCTGATTATCCTAACAGGTATACTCCTGCTCCAATGACTGACCGTGTTAGAGATTACTTTGATCTTCTTAGACAGGTTAATGAAGAAGAAGAAGCAGAAGAAGAAGAAGAAGAAGAAGAAGAAGAAGAAGAAGAAGAAGAAGAAGAAGAATAAGAAGAAGAAGAAGAAGAAGAAGTAGCAATCTTTGAAAAGGACAATGAAGCTGAAACTTCAAGTGACTCCGAAAACACAGCAGCAACTAAAGAAGAAGAAGAACCAGGGACTGAACAAAAAGATGAAATAATGGATGAATCTGGTTCTAAACATGAACAAGAACCAATTCCTATAGAAGAAAAAAGGAAAAGCCCGAAAAACCCAACAGAGGAGATAGTTGTTGAAGATGAAGTGGAAGAGCCTCAAACTACAGAGGTGTACATCCCTAACATTTCTGATGAATAACTAGATGAAGGTACACTTCTTGACTTTGACTTTTCTACTTTCCAAACTGAAGAATTTATCACATTATCTCCTACTGTGCCTCAAACGGCAATGCACACACAAGAGCCCTCAGTGGCCATTGAAGCTGGCAATGAACTGGCAGACCAACCAGTTCTAACCACTACCAGAGAACAACAAACACTTCCTTCATCTCCCATAACTAGAAAAAGAACCATTGCTTTAGATGATAGGAGTTAGTCCCTACCGGATCAGGAAATCATTAAAATATCCCATACAGCTCTGCCTCGACAACGTCGTAAAATGAATTTTAAACCTAAGGCAACTATGAGCCAATCTCTGAAACCTTTCTTTTCCTTCATGACCTTAATTCTGAAATTGATAAAATCCTAAAAGGTACGGAAACAGAACCAGAGGTTATAACAATATCCGTTACTTAAGTAGCTACTACTATTTTGGTTGATCCAATTCAGAACCTGTCTTCACAGACAGTTGGGGGCATCACTAACTCTAATAAGCCGTTCATTACATTGTCAAATGTGGTGTGTGTTGGGATTCGGGCACACACGCAGTGGAAAAATGCAAAAAATAAATACAAAAAAAAACGAATCCCAAACGCAGGATCCGTGTATAATAAGCGGATGATTATGGAGAATCAGATGTGTGCCTTATTAAAGCTTTCCTTATGATGATTATAGAGGTCCAGAAGCGATGAATCACAGCAGCCCTTCGTGAAGATCTGCTCTCTATCGGTATCCACACGAATGTCATATCGTTTAACGATCACCGGAGTTAGGTACTAGCCTATTTCTGCCTTTTTGTCTCTCTCTTTCTCTAGCCTCTCAAATAACGTAGAGCTGCTAGGGTTTTATCAAAACGAAATTATAAAACTGTTAGCCCTAAACAATACATCTTTATGTATATATAGGGGAGAGGGGGACTTGGGCCAAAACCCTATTCTTATTGGACTTCTTAAAACCCATTCAGATTTTGGATTTATATTATTATTAAATTCTAATTCTAATATGTATATAATTAATCATGTCTCACTTAATTAATTAAATAAATAAATTCAAATTAATAATAATAACAGTATTTAAATTCATAATTTAAATAACACTCCGTTTAAACGTTCTTTGTGTGTGACCCTTTAGGTTATTATTACGTTGGCAATAATTTTATTTTCTAATAATAAAATTATAAACAATGAGCGGCATCTAGTAATACATCATTGCTACCCAAGTAATAATAATTGGTGATTCAACTAAATCTTTCGTGAGTAATGTACAATGTAATATAATCCCTTTAACCTTATATTATAGATCAAACTCGAGGCATGTAATGTGTCATCCTCTGCAACGTTTAATCCGGGTTTCCTTGACCAATGAGTAAACTATTAATCAAATCAACATTTGAGCATGGCCATGCATTTTATAGTCTCACTCAATCAAGAGGCCAATAATATCGCTCCTAAAATAGGAGGGTTAAATCATATATCTATCATTCATATTTCTCATACGATTCATAGCATACCCAATGTCCACCTTTATCATTACCCGGTTAAAGATAACTTTGAGTGTAATCAAAGTATATTAATTCTCGTATAGAAATATAATGATTTCAAGTCTAAGGATCATTACATGATTATCACAGTAAGAATTTCTTATGACACTTATCAACATGTAAATTCTCACAGCGGGTATGTCCAGTGCCATGCATTGAGACATGCACTTATGTTCTTGACTTTAGTATCACCATACCAATGACCAATGAGATGTGGTCATCAGTCAACAAACATGCTAGTCTTATTGCATTATTATTGTCCATAAATAATAATACTCGACTAGGGACTTTTAGGAATAAGATACTATTCATATAATCTCATTTTTAAGTCACATACTTAAAGATATATATTACGTATTAATATTCCAAGGACATTTATTATTCTTTCAATTTATGACGCAGTAAATAAAGACATAATAAATATTAATTAAATAATCACATAAAACATAATCCTTAATTGTTTTCAATAAAACATTAAAAGTATTGTCTCTAGGACACCAATACTAACAGTAAACGTGATAAAGTAGTAAAAGCCACCTCTTGCCATAGTACGCATAGGACCACATACATCACTATGTATTAGTTCTAATCGTTCAGTGGCCCTTTCACCTTGTTTAGTAAAAGGAGCTTTAGTCATTTTTCCAATGAGACAGGGTTCACATGCTTCGTATGATTCAAAATCAAACTTATCCATGTATCCATCTTGATGTAACTTGGAAATGCGCTTCTCATTTATATGGCCTAAACGACAGTGCCAAAGGTATGTTTGATTTGAGTCATTAGTCTTAAATCGTTTGTTATTCACATTATAGATGGGAGTGTCTAAATCAAGAACATATAAACCGTTAAACAAACGTGCAACCCCATAGGTAACATTATTCAAAGAAAAGGAACAACAATTGTTCTGAATTGAAAAAGCAAAACCTTTCTTGTCCAAACAAGAAACCGAAATAATGTTTCTGCAAATTGCAGGCACGTAAAAATAATTCTCAAGTTCTAAAATAAGCCCAGTGGGCAATGATAAATGATAAGTCCTTACAGCCAAAGCAGCAACCTTTGCTCCATTGCCAACTCGTAGGTCGACCTCTCTCTTAGCCAAAGTCCTACTCCTTTGTAGTTCCTGCACATTTATACAAATGTGATAAGCACATCCAGTATCCAATACCCATGATGTAGAAGTGGACAGATTGACTTCTATAACATAAATACCTGAATCAGAAGCCTGACCAGCCTTCTTCTTCTTCAGATCCTCCAAATAAGCGTGACAGTTTCTCTTCCAATGACCTGGTTTACCACAGTAGTGACAATCACCCTTTGCAACAGCACCCTTAGGCTTTAAAGCCTATTTGGGATTAGTCTTTGGCTTGGAAGCAGAATCAGATCCAATCTTCTTCTTTCCCTTCCATTTACCTTTCCCTTTAGCCTTACCTTTCTTGTTCACCATCAATATGGGAGCAGGTTCGGCCTTTTTCATGTTGGTTTCAGCAGTTCGTAACATAACCAACAATTTAGTAGGTGTTTTCTCTATCTCATTCATATTGTAGTTCATAACAAAATGAGTGTAGTTGTTGTTCAAAGATTGTAAGATTAAGTCAATCTGAGCTTCTCGACCAATCGGGAAACCCAAAGTATCAAGATACTCTATATAACCTATCATCTTCAGAACATGTGGTTGAACAGGTTGATTATCTCCCTGCTTGCAAGCGTACAGTGTTTTGCTCGTGTCGAACTTTTCTTGACGAGCCTGTCCTTCAAACATCCTTTGAAGGTGTTCAATCATCTCATAAGCATCCATATGCTCATGTTGTTTTTGAAGCTCAACACTCATGGTTGCTAGCATGAGACACGCCAAATCAGTCGCATCATCAATATGCTTCTGATAAGCATTTTGTTGAGCGCGAGTTGCATTCTCAGCAGGAGGAGTAGGAGAAGGAATTTCAATGACGTGGAGCTTACGCTCTTGCCTAAGAACAATCCTCAAATTCCTATACCAATCAAGGAAGTTAGTTCCTGTCAGCTTGTCCTTCTCAAGGGTTGCTCGTACGGAGAAAGTATTTGTATTGTTTGCCATTTAAATATCTACAATGTTAAAGTGCATAAATTTAGTTAGTCTGCAGAATTTTAATTATGTTCAAGTGATTATCATATACATTCATAATATATATATCCCACTATTTTATTCAAATCAATAGCCCTAACTATTAATTCGGAAAGCATTTCATCAAATCTTTCTAGTGAGCGAAGATCCATATTTCATCCATGTTTCAAGATAGCGTTGGCTAATACACTCAAAACACGACTATTTAGGTAGACAACATTTGTCAATTATATCAAATATAACTCTTGGATAGTTTGGTGGAACAACTCTTTGTACACATTTATCCAATAAATCTCACCAAACTCTATGCCTCTAAACCCACAATCCTATTGTGATGATTTAGTTAAGTTAGACCCAACGTTTAATAAACAAAGTACAATTACTTATCACATTTTCCCATGATTGATAAGAGCACTTTAATTTGGCAAACCCACTCATTCTCAATCTAGATCTTAATGTGTATAAACATTGGAAGGCATCTATATTAACTTAATATTTATTTAGGGATTTATTATTTAACGATCATGATCCCATGTTGGTCCCTGATATTGTAGAAGGGGGGGTTGAATACAATATCTATATTTAATCGCGGAATATTTATTTTAAAAAATATTATTTTAATTACTCATGAAATATTAATTATAATGAAATACTGTTCAAGTAAAAGATATAATTTTAACTTGATTAGTATTACAAAATTAATATTTAGAAAAACTGTTATATAATTGATAAAATGATTTAGAACAAATTTGACATGAACTGTTCGTGTTTAACAATTATATTCCAAACTCAGCACAAAAATCTGTGAATATTACAATGCAGACAAATTACTAAATTTGAGCTGTTTTTCTAACTCTTGAACTTCTGAAAAGTGAAGCCTTCATCTCATATTTATAGAGAATGGAAATGACTGGTATGACCTTTATTAGCATGACTTAATTTATTAAAATTAAGTCTGTATGACTTTTTTTAACCCTTGTATGACATTTAAAAAGCTGGGCAAGACTTATTTCTCTCGGTATGACTTATTTTATTAATTACAAAATGGGTATGACTTTTTAATTAAATAAAAAATAAGTCCAGCATGACCTTTTGAACAAGAAAAATTCGGTATGACTTATTTTATTAATTAAAAAAATCGGTATGACTTTTTTAATTAAATAAAAAATCAATCCACTTGCTCTAGCATGACCTTTTAAACATTCTGCTCGGTATGACTTTGTTTGAATTGTTCGGTATGACTTATTTGCTCAACTATCTTTTCCATTTCCTTTCTTCTTGTTTGGACAAGTGGCAGCCATTCATTGGTTGTTTTAAAACAAAACATCCTGCCAATTTCAATTCAAAGGGGCCTATTTCGTCTTGTAGCGAATAGGCTCCGTAGAAATGCTTTTCGACCCGCACAGCTTATATTCTTTGATTAATAAATAATAAATTTAATTCAGAAATTATAAAAATAAATATCTAATATTATTTAGATATTTATAAATATAATTTACTAAATAAATCTAATATTTATTAATTAAATAAATCCTTACATTCTAAGCTGCGGTCTCCTGATCGTCTAGAACCGAACTCCTTTTGACTTGGAAATGAAAAATCAATTCCAACCGGGGTTCCATTTTTACGAATATATGACTCTGCATTTCTTCCGTGTCAATTCTTTTTCCGTCTTGTCTTAAAGTCAGTACTGTCAGGCCTGTTTAGCTGTTTCTGTATCCCTTTGAGCTTCCAGCTTCTTTCTTCTGTCATTCTAAAATAATTCTAAATTAATTAATGCTTTAATTAATTTAAGAAATAAATTAATTCTGAGTGAATTAATTTACTAATTAATTTAACTAATTAATTTAATTAATTAATAGAGAATTAAAATAAAGGCTTGACTATTGTTGATGTAGATAAAACTCTTCTGTTCTTCAACAATAACCTTTCTAACCACTTGAACTTTTTGATGACGAATCTTCACTGACACTGTTGACACCCTGTGCACTGGTCTGGTTCACGGATGACTAACTACAATGTCGATTCTCATTTCTACTGTAGTGGTCTTTGTGTCTTGTCCTGTCATGGCTTGTAGCTTTGTCTTCAATATTTCTTTTCTTGGAATCTCTTTGTAGTAGGCACTTGAAATCTTCTGTATCTTCTGAACTCTTCTTAAATACTACTCCTTTATTTTTCCCCGACGCTTGAACATATTAATGACCTTCTTCCGGTGTAGAGTAGCAGCTTCATTAGAACACTTCTGATATTAGGATTCTTTGTGTCTAGTTGACTGTCTTCATCTTGATTCCTTCCTCAGTATTTATTACTTACTTAATTTTCTTACTTGAGTTGAGTTGTCATCTACTTATTACAAATAGGTCTTATCATATTCCTTTCAATCTCCCCCTATTTATTGTTAAGCATTTAACATACAAATCCCTAGAGGATAACTCAACTAACAACTAAGAAAATAATATGACTTTTAAGAACTGTAAATAATAAATTGTTCTCTGGATTATATAATACATTTCCAGATTTCCTGAGTTAACTGAAATGAAAGATGTTTGTTCCTCTAGCACTGAACATATTATACATGTAGTATTATCTTCATTTCTCAGACTCATCACTACTCCCCCTTAAGATAGCAGAGATGATGGCTGTTTTCTTCTTACCATTTTTCCTTTAAATTTCCAACTTCTGTTTTTACTTCTCACCCAAGGTAGATTCATTTTCCCTTTTCGTAAATTATCCAACTTTTCTTGTTCAACAATTGAGTAATCCTCTTCTGGCAAAAGCCTTTGTTTACTTCTCCCCTTTTGATCTACTCCCCCTTAGTTGAACACTTTAACATTTTGGAGTAATCCTCTTAATAATTCTCCCCCTTAGTTGAGTAATCCTCTTAATAATTCTCCCCTAATTGTAGATAGGTAACAATTGTTGGTCCTTTTCTGAAGAAATTTCCACCTTGGTTGAATAACATTAGAAATCTGTAACAGGGAATGGGGAAAAGATTTGGTAAATGTGCTAGTGTATGATTTTACTTCGTGTTTCTCACAAGTGTTTCGCTCATATACTCTCTAAGTGTTTCACTCATAGAATATATATTTTCACTCGTCCTTACTTGTGTTTCACTCTTTTCTCACATCACTATATCTCTCTCAGTACGGATGACTCAGTCTTTTGTACCTGCAAGAAAGATCACCATAGCCCCTTCAAGAGAGGTCACTGGTGGTGCAATGGGGTTTCGTAAATCCCCGTCATCAATTGAATCTATTAAAATATTTGATTTTTATAAACTGAATTGCTTCAGGAATAGATTCAGTGAGTTGCTGATCATCTAAGATGATCTATTCCGTTATGAATCCAGATATGTTCCATCTGGGGAGGGAGACAAGGATCAATAATGTAGCACATGATCCAAGTTTCCTCATGACGCCCGTGAAGGCATGTTGATTCCGTCAGAATCATCAATCATTCTTCCTTCCTTGATATGGAAGTTTAGAAAAATTGCTACCGTCAATTCATCCTTCCTGTGACATTTCAATTGTTCCCTCTTAGTCCCTTTTGGTCCCAAGTATGTTCTTAAATTGTTGGTCCAAAATGCCAATAGAGTTGGTCCATTGTTGGTCCCTAAAAATAAGACAAAATTTGTGGCTTCTTGAAAAATGTCAGATGAAATTAACTCTTTGTTGATAGCCTTGGCTGACAGGCTGAATTCAATAGACTCACTCTGTTGAGAGAATGAACCTAGTAACAGTTTTGCCTTTTCCAAGTCTGTATCCTTTTGAGAAAACACAGATGAGCTAACAGTTGTCTCAGCTTTTGTATGAATCACCTTTCTGGAGACAGAGCTGTTGGTTCACTCACATCACCAACCTTATCAAATGCAATCAAGGCATTGACTCCCTCATTTTGAACAAATAGGTATTCTGTTTAATGGTTAGAGAGATGGAAGTGATAGTGTTTGTGTGTTTGGTTCTAAGATCTTGGATAGAGATTGATGCCAATGTTTGGGATCTAACTATTAGAAACAATTGGATGATCAAGCTCATAGATCTTTCCTACTTCTCAAAAGAGACGTGAGAATAATCAGCACATATTTATATAGAAATAAACATAAAAATAATAAAAATAAAGATGCCAAGTTGTAAAACAAATAAAACTATACATACTTAAATATACCAATTATTGAGAGCAATTGTTGGAAATAATAAACAATATATACTAATTGTTGGAAAACAAACATAATATAAAATATATTTACAGTAAAGATGCCAATGAAATAACAACTGTACAAAATAAAAGGAAAATCTTTTTGAGTTTTCTTTTTCAATTTGTTTGTTTGTTTTTGAAATATTTTAAGGAATATATATAGTGTATTTACAGTGCTTGAAAATAAATATGCAATTTAAAACAACATGCAATAATTAGTTCATGTTTAACATCCCTAACTCACTAACCAACTTAGAGAAAGTGGATTCATCTAATGGTTTCGTGAAGATGTCGGCAATTTGATCTTCTGTGGGTACAAAATATAACACCACAGTTCCGTTCATGACATGCTCTCGGATGAAATGATACCTTATGTCTATGTGCTTGGTTCTTGAATGTTGTACAGGATTATTGGAAATAGCTATGGCACTTGTGTTGTCGCAAAGTATTGGAATTTTAGATAGCGCAAGTCCATAATCATTCAGCTGATTCCTTATCCACAAGATTTGTGCACAACAACTACCTGCCGCAATATATTCTGCTTCGGCTGTCGAGGTAGATACTGAGTGTTGTTTCTTGCTGTACCAGGAAATCAACCGTTGTCCTAGAAACTGACAACTTCCAGATGTACTTTTCATGTCCATCCTGCATCCTGCATAATCTGAATCTGTATAGCCTATTAGTTCAAAACCTGTACCTTTAGGGTACCAAATTCCAAGATTCGGTGTACCCTTCAGATATCTAAAAATTCTTTTAACAGCTATAAGATGAGATTCTCTAGGATCAGATTGAAACCTTGCACATAAGCATGTTGCAAACATTATATCGGGTCTATTCGCAGTTAGATATAATAATGAGCCTATCATACCTCTGTATCTTGTGATGTCAACTTTCTTACCAGTTTCATCTTTGTCAAGCTTGGTGGCTGTTGGCATAGGGGTTTTTGCCGGTGTAGAATCTTCTAGATTGTATTTCCTTAGAAGATCCCTTACGTACTTTGATTGGCAAATAAAAATCCCATCTTCCATCTGCTTCACTTACAGACCAAGGAAGAATGGCAGCTCACCCATCATGCTCATTTCATACCTACTCTGCATTAACTTAGCAAATCTCTTACACAAGTTTTCATTAGAAGAACCAAATATAATATCGTCAACATAAACTTGGACAAATATCATATCTTTATCATGTAATTTGTAAAAGAGAGTTTTATCTATGACACCTCTAGTAAAACCGTTTTCAAGTAAAAACTGAGAGAGAGTGTCATACCATGTCCTCGGTGCTTGCTTGAGTCCATAGAGGGCTTTGAATAAGAAATATACAAAATCAGCAAACTCTGGATTTTCAAAGCCAGGAGGTTGTTCCACATATACTTCCTCTTCTAACTTTCCATTCAGAAATGCACTCTTCACATCCATTTGATAGACTTTAAAATTGGAATGTGCTGCGAATGCCAGAAATATCCTGATGGCTTCAAGTCTTGCAACTGGTGCGTAGGTCTCATCATAATCAATTCCCTCTTCCTGGGGGTAACCCTTTACAACCAGTCTGGCCTTGTTCCTTGTAACAATGCCATCACCGTCTAACTTGTTCCTGTATACCCATTTCGTGCCAATAACAGATCTATCTTTAGGCCTGGGTACCAGTGTCCATACTTCTTGCCTTTCGAACTGATTGAGTTCTTCTTGCATGGCAAGAACCCAATCTGGATCAGTTAGAGCATCTTCAATTTTCTTTGGTTCTTCTTGAGATAGAAAAACTGAAAATAAATATTCATTTGAAGTTGCACTTCTGGTTCTAACACCAACATCTGGATCACTTATGATCAATTCAAAGGAATGTTCTTTGCTCTATTTCCTTTCCCTTGGTAGGTTTGATCTTGATGATTCGCCTCTATATTCATTGTGATGTTGTGTTCTACTAGTTGATCCTTCATCTCCCCCTGAGTTGCTGCTTGGATGACTTGTTGATCCACCACTGGTATTAGTAGTATCTCCAGTGTTTTCATTGTTTTCACCACTATTACCTGGATCATTACCATCATTGTTGTCATCATCATTTCCTGCTGCAACCTTGGGCTTTTCTTCATTATCCGAATCTGAGTCTGGATGATTGTCAAATTTTAATGACTCAGAAGGATTTTCATTTTGGATGCTTGGGAGTTTAGTGTCGTCAAATGATACGTTGACACTTTCTTTTACTTGGTGCTGATCAATTATGTACACTCTATATGCTCTTTTTGAGTAGCTGACAAAAATTTCTTCACGTGCCTTGGCCTCAAATTTGCCACGATGTTCATCTCCATCTTTTAGCACAAAACATTTGGCTCCAAATACATGAAAGTATTTGAGTGTTGGTTTCTTGCCAGCCATTAATTTGTAGGGCGTCTTCATATGATCCTTGTTGATTAAAGTTCGATTCTGAGTATAACAAGCTGTGTTTACTGCTTCAGCCCAGAAGTAGATAGGCAACCTTGATTCACTTAACATTGTTCTTGCAGCTTCAATCAAGGTTCGATTCTTCCTTTCTACTACTCCATTCTGTTGCGGAGTTCTTGGCGCTGAGAATTGTCTTGTTATCCCTTTGTCTGAGCAGAAGCTATTCAGAATTTCATTCTTGAATTCTGTTCCACTATCTGATCTGATTGCCCGGACAGGTAGCTTTGAATCTAACTCAATCAACTTTACATGATCAATCACCAACTGTGGAGTTTCATCCTTAGAGTTCAAGAATAAAACCCACGTGTACTTTGTGAAGTCATCTACAATCACTAAGGCATATTTCTTCCTTGACATAGACATGATATTGACTGCACCAAATAAATCCATATGAAGCAGCTGCAGTGGTTCAGTAATATTTGTAGTGTCTGTGCCTTTGTGAGTTGCTCTTTTTGACTTCCCTTTCTGACATGCCTCACACAGTCCTTCTTGTGTAAATTCCATCGGAGGCAGTCCTCTCACCAAATCCCTCTTGACTAGAGAGTTCATTGTTTTGAAATTCAGGTGTGAGAGCTTCTTGTGCCATAGCCAACTTTCTTCTGTTGAAGCTTTTGAATAAAAACATTTTGCTTCAGCTTCAGTTCCCCAGTTAAAATCAGCTACGTACAAGTTCCTTTCCTTACTCCACGCAAGGCTAGTCTGTCTTCTTTAGAATGAGCTATTAAGCACTTCTCCTTGATAAAGTTTACTTTGTAACCTCTATCACAGAATTGACTGACGCTGAGTAGATTGTGCTTAAGTCCTTCCGCCAAAGAGACGTTTTCAATGATAACATTTCCTGTATTTAACTTGCCATATCCCGTAGTCATTCCTTTGCTGTTATCTCCAAAGGTGACGATTGGGCCAGCTCTTTCAACCACGTTTGATAGCAGGGCTCTATCTCCGGTCATATGCCTTGACGATCCGCTGTCTAGGATCCATACAACCCGGTTTTCCTGTTTAACTCCCTGCACATATCAAACGGATTAATTCGCCTTCGGAGCCCAAAATTGATTGGGCCCGGCATACTTAAAGAATTGACCTTTGTCAGCTTTGACAACAGATCCTTTTCGAACAACAGCCGCATCCTCCTTGACTATACTTACTTTCCTATAAACAGTCTTAATAATTTTTTGTTTAGACTTAGGAATATATTTTTCCTTCTTGACAGGTGAAGGAATAGCAGTCTTGGATTTAGCAAATTTATTATTGATGTATTGTCTAGGTGTCATGTTCTTTTTATTAGCAGTCATGCGTTTGAAATAAGCAGTCATAGCATTAAAAGCACATAACATACAATTTAACATACCACAAGGTTTATGGCATACATCAATAGCAGGCATGTTATTCACAGCAGTAGGAGTTTTAACAATTTCTACTTTAACTTTTTCAGCAGATTTAAAGTTTTCAGTAGAATGGCATCTGTTGTTACTATCCCTACTTCTAACAAACTTATTGTTAGGTCTGTTCAAATCATTCTTTAAGTTCTTAGCACCTAAACCAGGAGTGGATGAACTAGCAGAGTTCACATTTTCTATTGGTCTTTTAGGTACATATTTCGCTTTCTGGACATTTACTCCTTTTATGTCTCTAGTCTGTTCTTCTCTTTTCTTCTCTTCCTCGAGATCCTCTAACTGCATCTCATAAGCTATCAGTATAGAGCTCTCAAGGATAGGTTCAACAATAGGTGTTATGAAAAGAGGTTTGGGTGTGTTTTTAACAACATGAGGAATACCCCTTTCTTCAGCGCTTTGCTTGAACGGGGTAATGTTGCTTGGCTTTCCTACAGATTTATTGTACTCGAAACCTATTCCAACTTTTCGGTTTATTTCCTGTTGGTCAACTAGATTCTTTACAATATAAGAGGAATTTTTATAAGCTAGACACCTTTGCTTTTCTTCTTCAATTTTATTCTTTAAAAAAGCATCAATCTCAACATAGCAGTTGACTCTATTAACTTGAAATGCAACATCTTCAGTTAATTTAACATTACTAAGTTTCAGCTTTTTCAATTCATAATTCTCATTTGATAAAACTTTGTTTTCGAGAATTAAGACTTTTATTCGATCTCTAGCATCAGTTAAATTCTCACCTAGCAATTTAAACATTTTAGGACAGCTAGGGTTTACCTCAATTCCTTGTCGAGGTGGAGATTGTGATCCTTCAGAAGAAGAGGCCATTAGAGCCAGATTTCCCATTTGATCTTCTTCATCATTGTCGGAATCATCCCAGCTTTTTCCTGCTGCTAAGTATGATTTTCCCTGATGCTTCTTCAGTAGAGCGTCATATTTCTGTTTGAGCTCGTCATATGAATCCTTCTTTCTTTCCTGCTTGGGCATTCTACAATCAGTTGCAAAGTGTGCCATTTCATTGCAGTTGAAGCAACGGATCTTGCTTCTGTCTACCATCCCTGTCTTGTATCCACCTTTTGTGTTGGATGTGCTAGAAGAACCACATGTCTGAAATCTGTTTGCCATAGGCTTGAATTTGAAACTAGGTGAAAGGCAGAGTGTTTAAACTTGTAACACTATAATTTATGTAACTCAACTAAAGAAAAGATACTTAACCCGAAGACAATCAAGAACGAGAAGTCACAAAGAAATCAATACAAATGAAGACAAAGTAATTGATACAATTCAACATGTTAAATATGATCAAACAAAGAAGAAATCATTGGAAGAAGTTCAAGTCAAAGTTGTTCATGCCCCAGTGATTTGTAACTCAAAGAATCAAGATCATAACTATCAGTATCAATAAGACTAATTGATTTCAAGTGAAAAAGAAGGAAAGCAATTGTTGGAAAGCCACATTTCTAATTGAACATGGTAATCTATTCAGAAGCAAGAAACCTATCAAGACTAGTCACTTATGAACCAGACCAGTGCATCAAGTGTCAGGACATTGGTAGCAAGTTCATGTCAGTAGTAGAGATCCAAGTTCAAGAGCTTGTTGAAGAAAATAGAAGACATGAAGAAATCACAAGTTCAAGATGTTGCATTGAAGTTTCAAGTTGAAGCCCAGAATTTCTCTAAGTACTTACAAGGGAACCTATGTAGAAATTCCTATCTAGAAATTCTGGATAAGTTTCTACTTAGAGCCAAGTAGAAATTCTGGAGATGGAAATATTTTCTAAGTACTCAACTCAGGAAGCTATCTCGAATTTCCTATGTAGAAATTCTTAAGTCGAATTTCCTATGTAGAAATTCTGGAGGTGAAAATATTTTCTAAGTACTCAGGAAGAAGGCTATCTCGAATTTTCTATGTAGAAATTCCTAAGTAGAAATTCCTATGTAGAAATTCTACTTAGAATTCGAGATAGAGCCAAGTAGAACTTCCTATGTAGAAATTCTACATAGAGGAAAGTTTCAACATGACACATGGCATCATCCTGGTGGCAGATTTCCAAGCTTTCAAGACAAGATAAGATTCACGTGGACAACATTGGGCCACTCATATCTTATCTTTTGAAGACTACAAGTCATAGATTACAAAGTAGTATAAATAGAAGTACTTGTGTAACTTATCAAGGGAGCAATATTCGAGAGAAACACTTGTAATAAAGAGAGAGTATATTCACAGAGCTTAGTATCATTTACTACCCTCTTTACTTCTGTTGTACTATTGTAATGAATGTTGTAGCAACCCTTTCAAGTTATATATAAGATATATATTCCTTGAATCATTGTGTTCATTTATTACATAGTATTTATTGCTTCATTAATTTGAAATGTTGTATTCACCCCCCTCTACAACACATTTGGACCTAACAATTGGTATCAGAGCTTAATGTTTGACAAACAAAACATAGATCCTTGTGTTTGGTAGAAGATTAATGAGTTTTCTCTTCCAGATCTAATTTTCGAGTTTTTCTTGAAAAGTGTGCCTTAATTTTTTTTGGTGAAAACTCATCCCAAAAATTATTTAAATACTCCAGGTGTGATTATTTAGCTTGGGTGGATTTTAGATAATTTTTGTGAATTAATCTGGGTACTTTGGTTTGTAGTGTTCTTCATTGTTCTTGACAAAGAAGACAGACCCAGTAACTTTTGATCTTCTTTTCAAAAAGACAAAAAGTGTAAAAGGTGTTATTGGCTTTTGATTGGACAATATACTCACAGAAAAAGGGAATTGTCAGAAGACTCTGTACCTTTCACGTGGGTGTTAGGTGAAGTTAGGTGAGATTAGTCATAAAAGTCAAAAAGTGTGAAAGTGACCTGCAGCAAATTTTCTCCAAGGCAAAAGTTCTACATAGAATATCTACTTGACAATTTCTACTTAGAAATTTCGACTTGAGCAAATTTCTACTTGGTGAAATTTCGACTTGGCAAAAAGTTCCACATAGAAATTTCGACTTAGCCTAGTCTTGTGTACTTAGAATTTTTTTTGTGACCAGTTTTTGAACTTTGATTTATTTTGAGATAATTCAATTTTCTTTTAATTACTACTCAAGTAATAAGAAAAGTTTATTATCTCTACTTTAAATCTATATTAAGATGGCACCTAAAAATCAATTCAAAATTCCAATGTTCGACCGAGATCACTATGAAGAATGGGTGTTGAGAATAAAATTATACCTTGAGTCAGTTAACCCTGAATACTTGGAAGTCCTTGACAAAGGTAAATTTGTTCCAATGGTGGTTGTTCCTGAGCATATAGAAGGAGATGTGGTTGTACCACAGCGGTCTGAGCCTAAAAAGGCAGCGGACTTTTCAGATGCTGATAAGGAGCAGATAGCCTTTGATACATCCGTTCGACAAACCTTGGTGGAATCCCTCGATCACGAAATGTTTAATGTAGTTAAAGGACTAACTACAGCCAAGAAGATCTGGGATAAGATAGAGGTCGTCATGGAAGGTACAGCTGAGGTTAGAAGCAATAAGACACTCATACTCAAGATGGAGTATGACACTTTCAGGATAAGAAAAGGAGAAAGCATTACAGATGTCTATCTGAGATTCAGTCAGTTGGTTTTGGATTTGAATCTGAGAGGTATAACTCTCCCCATTGTTGAAGTCAATACGAGATATCTAAGGAACCAGCCAAAGAGCATTGAACATAGAGTCTACGCAGTAAGAGAAACCAGAGATTTGCATACAACTTCTCTGGAAGAGTATTATGGAATACTAAAGACCTATGAGCTGGAGACCCTTCAAGATCAAGCATGGGACAATGATTCAAGAGGAAAAGAAGTGGCATCAGGATTAGTTGCTAATGAGGAAGAGGCTAAAAAGGCAGTGGTTGCAGAAAAACCTAGATCATCACCGGCACCACATCAAGTTGAGAATGATGATGAGTGCACCTCCAATAGTGATGATGACTACTTTACCCAAGAAGAGTTGGACAACATGGATGATAGTGTCGTGGCATACATGGCAAGGAAGTTCAGCAATATAAGATTCAGGAAGAGTAACCGACCGCAGAGAAAATCTTCATCCTCCTATCGGGTTACTAAGGGTGGTAGTAGTTTTTCAGGTTACAAAGGGAAAGACAAGAGTATCAGCTACAAATCTCCTTTGGATTTCAAAATGAAGTTCAAATGCTATAACTGTGGTGAAGCTGGACACTTTGCTACCGACTGCAAGAAGCCAAAACAGACTTATCCAAAAGAAACTTATGAAGCCCTCAAAAGCAAGTATGAAGCCCTGGTAAAGGAAAGACATGGAAAGAGAGCTTTAGTTGTTACAGAAGGAAGAGCTTGGGATGATTCAGATGAGGAAGAAGTTATTCATGCAAACTTTGCCCTCATGGCTGAGACATCAGAAGAACCAGAGGTACCAGTTCTAACCCTTAAGGAAGAAATGTCTATTTATGATTATAGGGTGCAGAACGGGGCTCTTAGCGAAGAGATCTATATGTTGTGCAAAAGCCTAAACACTTCTCAAAAGGAACAGAAAACACTTGTTGCCAAATGCAGAATGCTTGAGGCAAAAGTGGAAGAGTTTGAGGCTGTTTGCACTGTAGATACTTCCCTAAGAGACTCTATTAAATCTTTGGAACACAAGCTTAGCCTTAAAGATGAAATAGAAGCATGTCTTAGGAATAAACTAGCTGAGTTAGAAACAAAATGCGAAGCTTATAAACTAGCTGCTAGTAAGGTGAATGTTGACAGTGATACATTTAAGAAGATAACTGGAGTTGGTGTAGGTCTTGATTATTCTAACTTATCTAAGAAAGAAGGGAAAAGACCTGTAGACATTAGTTCCAGTAAGACCAAGACTGAAATACCTACTTTTCTTAAATCAGCTGTCAAACCCATCTTTAAACACTTCGTTCCTCAAGTAGAAGAAGAGACTGAATTATTAGTTAGATATGAGATAGAGATGGAAGATCGAAAGAAAGAACAACCTGTAACTCCTATTAAATCAGTTAAAATCAAATCCACTAGAGAAGAATCTAGACAAGGATTAGGAGCTAAGGCTGTTAAACAACAGAAAATGGAAAAAGGCATAAAAGAGGTTAAGGCTGAACGTGTTAAGAAAGAGTGCTATCATTGTAAATCTACTGAACATCTTTCTTATGCATGCAAATCTAACATGAATATTCCTGTTACTCATGCCGTGCCTGTACCACACACAATGAATAACATGCATATGAACCATGCACAATGTGGTCAACCTAATTGTATGCCATGCACTTTTAACGTCATGCAAACATTTGTAAACTTGATGAATGCAACTAGCCAATCATGTCAAAATTCTAATGCTAGTTCTAATGTCAAAAAGAAGCATGTTAGAGCTAAGACTGCCAGTCCTCCTAAAGTTAGGAGTGACAAACCTTCTCCTAAGACTAACAAAATTGTCAAGTCTGAAAGAGGAAAAGACAAAGTCGAAAGCTCGAGTAATGTTAAAATAGGTGCATCTACTGTTGTTAAAACTGATAATTCTCGATCTTATAGAAAAGCCGGGCCCAATCAAACATGGGTTCCGAAGAACGCCTAATCAATCTGTCATTGCAGGGCATTAAGCGAAAAAGGAATAAAGTTATATGGGTGCTAGACAGTGGAGCATCGAGGCATATGACAGGAAACAAGTCCCTGCTTACAGAGTTGGTTATGAAGGCTGGCCCTTATGTTACCTTTGGAGATGACAGCATTGGTGTGACAAAGGGATATGGCAAACTGAAATCTGGTAATGTCATCATTGAAGATGTTTCCTATGTTGAGGGACTAAAACACAATTTGTTGAGTATTAGTCAATTTTGTGACAAAGGATATGAAATTGTCTTCAACAAGAAAGGTGTATCAATCACTCACATTAAGGAAGGTTCGTTGGCTTTGAGAGGAGTTCGAAAGGCAGATCTTTTTGTTGCTGATATGGATTCGGCAAACCAGAATGAAGTGACCTGTTTCTATAGCAAAGCGTCAGATGATGAAAGCTGGCTATGGCATAAGAAGCTGTCTCACTTGAACTTCAAAACGATGAATGCTCTCGCAAGGCGAGAACTGGTGAAAGATCTACCTCAAATGGAGTTTGCTCCTAAAGGACTCTGTGAAGCTTGTGAAATGGGAAAGTCAAAGCGAGCATTGCATAAGAGTAAAGAAATTTCTAGTGTCACTGAGCCTCTGCAACTCCTTCATATGGATTTATTTGGCCCAGTGAATGTCCTATCATTGTCTAGGAAAAGATATGCTTTGGTAATCGTGGATGACTTCTCCAAGTATACATGGGTATTGTTCGTAATGACAAAAGACGAAGTGCCTTTTCAAATCATTGATCACATCACTGAGATTGAGAATGTATCCACACTCACTGTGAAGACGATAAGATCAGACAACGACACAGAATTTAAAAATGCAATATTGAATGACTTTTGTGTTTCTAAAGGAATACGTCATCAGTACTCAGCCCCGAGAACTCCACAACAGAATGGAGTAGTTGAAAGGAAGAACAGAACATTGGTTGAAGCAGCAAGAACTTTGTTGTATGAATCGAAACTTCCTCTATACTTTTGGGCCGAGGCAGTGAGTACAGTGTGTTACACTCAGAATAGAACCTTGATCATAAAAGATAAAGAAAAGACACCATGTGAACTAATGAATAACAGAAGACCAACAATCAAATACTTTCATGTCTTTGGAGCTAAATGCTATGTACTTATAGATGATGAAAATCTAGGCAAGTTTGAAGCAAAGGCACGTGAAGGAATATTTATTGGTTATTCTACAAATACGGTGGCAGCTTATCGGGTATTCTTAGTGAATGAACGGAAAGTTATTGAAAGCTACAATGTCAGATTTGACGATACCAAACTCCCATCAATTTCTAAAGATAATAGTGAACCTGAGTCCCTAAAATTTCATAATCTGGACTTGGATGAAATTGAGGATGAACCTGAGTTGGTTGTTACTTCAAATATACCAAGTGATCGTGAAGCTATACCTGAGTCTAGTGGACAATCGAATTCTACGAGATCAGAAGAAACTTCTTCCGCACGTTCTGGCAACAACTCAGGGGGAGTAAATAGCAGCTCAAGAACAGGTGATCAAGACTCGAGGAGAAATGACACTAGTTCTGTAGGAGCTGGTACTAACTCAGGGGGAGTTAGTAGAAACAACACAAGTAGTCAGCACAACAATTCAGAAAGTCAAGCTGAATCATCAAGACAATTACCAAGAGAACGGGTATGGAGTAGAGACCATCCATTTGAATTAATCATTGGTGATCCAGATGCTGGTGTGACTACTAGAAGATCTACAAGAGCTGACATGGCTAATATCTGCTTGTACTCTGGGTTCTTGTCCAAACTGGAACCTAAAGAAATAGAAGAAGCTCTTGGTGATGCTGATTGGGTGATTGCAATGCAAGATGAGCTCAACCAGTTTGAAAGACAGAAAGTTTGGAAGCTGGTACCCCGACCAAAGAACATATCAGTAATTGGAACTAAGTGGGTATACAGAAATAAACTGGACGAAAACGGACTTGTAACACGAAACAAGGCTCGTTTGGTAGCAAAAGGTTACTCTCAACGAGAGGGAATTGATTATGATGAAACCTACGCTCCAGTTGCAAGACTTGAGGCAGTCAGGATGTTCTTGGCCTTTTCAGCACACAAGAATTTCAAGGTTTTTCAGATGGATGTGAAAAGTGCCTTCCTGAATGGAGAGCTAGAAGAAGAAGTGTATCTGGAACAGCCACCTGGCTTCATTGATCCAGAACTTGAAGATTTTGTGTTTCTTCTCTTCAAAGCTGTCTATGGCCTCAAGCAATCCCCAAGACGATGGTATGAAACCCTATCCTTGTTCTTAATTGAAAATGGTTTTATTAGGGGAGTAATTGATAAAACATTGTTCTACAAAAATGTAAAGGGTGATTTGATACTTGTTCAAGTGTATGTGGACGATATTATTTTTGGGTCATCTAATGAGCGCTTGTGCAAGAAATTTGCCAAGTTAATGCAGGACAAGTATGAGATGAGCATGATGGGGGAGCTGTCTTTCTTCCTTGGATTACAGATCAGTCAAAGAAAAGAAGGAATCTTTATCTGTCAATCCAAGTACATCAAAGATTTACTCAAGAAGTACAATCTTGAAGATGCATCAGCAGCTAAAACTCCCATGCCAACAGCCACGAAGCTTGATGAAGACAAATCAGGTAAACCAGTTGACATCACAAGCTATCGAGGTATGATTGGCTCACTTCTCTATTTAACTGCAAGTAGACCCGATATCATGTTCGCAACTTGTTTGTGTGCAAGGTTCCAAGTGGATCCTAGAGAGTCACATCTCATAGCCGTCAAACGAATCTTTAAGTATCTCAAGGGAACACCAAATCTAGGGATTTGGTACCCAAGAGATACAGGTTTTAATCTAATAGGCTATTCGGACTCAGACTATGCAGGTTGCAGGATCGATAGGAAAAGCACATCTGGTGCTTGTCAATTCCTAGGCAGAAGATTGGTGTCCTGGCAAAGTAAAAAGCAACATACAGTATCTACTTCTACTGCTGAAGCTGAGTACATTGCTGCTGGAAGCTGTGTAGCTCAAATACTGTGGATGAGGAACCAATTGAAAGATTATGGCATGAAACATACAAAGATTCCAATCATGTGTGACAATACTAGTGCCATTGCCATGACCAACAATCCTGTAGATCACTCAAGAACCAAGCACATAGATATCCGGTATCACTTCATCAGAGAACATGTCGAGGAGGGGACTGTGGAGTTACATTTTGTACCCACAATGCAACAAATTGCAGATATATTCACCAAACCTCTTGATGAATTAACATTCAATAGGTTGGTTGGTGAATTAGGGATGCTTAACACAAGTTAGTAAATCCTTCTATCTGTAAAATCCAAGTTTTTGATCATTTACATATGTTTGTTTTTCTTGTTAATTGCCTAGTTGAAAACATGTGTAAATAATCTTTAAAATTGCTCAAAATATCACTTTTGCATGCTGTTTAATCATTATGTACTTAGACTTTAAAATGCCTTATTAATGATTATTATATGTTGTATGTTGTGGTATTTTCCATAAATTCACTGTGCTTTGATTGTAATTTTTGATAAAAACTTTGAATTTATGCTCATTTAATTGCATGAACATAGGGGGAGTTAAATTCATGGATCTCTAAATTTGTCATGATTTTTAAATGAATTTTTCTATATTTTTCATGTAATTTTTATATAATTTGAAGCCTTAGAATTGTCAAGGAATGTTTCTTTTAATGGTTTTTATTAAAAATCCTTGAATTGGTATTTATTTTAATTTTGCAAAAATTTAATTATTGTTTTTCTTGGAAAATTACCAAATTTTACTAAGTACCTTCAAAATTTCGAGATAGGGTCTATCTCGAAACTCATCTCGAAATTCGGCTTGAATTTCGACTTTGAGCTTCCAGGAGTGAAGTTGTGAAAATTCTAAGTCTAGTAAATTTTTTTTACTTTGTGTCTATCTCGAACCTTATCTCGAAATTCGACTTACAGTTCGAGATAGAGTTCCAGATGTGAGAGATTTGAATATTCCAAGTCTGGGAAAATTTTCGAGTTAGCATCTATCTCGAAATTCATCTCGAAATTCGACTTGAAGTTCGACTTGGAGTCTATCTCGAAATTCATCTCGAAATTCGACTTGAAGTTCGACTTGGAGCCTATCTCGAAATTCATCTCGAAATTCGACTTGAAGTTCGACTTGGAGTCTATCTCGAAATTCATCTCGAAATTCGACTTGAAGTTCGACTTGGAGTCTATCTCGAAATTCATCTCGAAATTCGACTTGAAGTTCGACTTGGAGTCTATCTCGAAACTTATCTCGAATTTCGACTTGAAGTTCGAGATGGGTTTTCCCTCTGAGGTTTAATGCTGTTTAAAATTGTTTAAGTGAATTTAATTCGAGTTAGCCTCTATGTCGAAACTTATCTCGAATTTCGACTTGATGTTCGAGATAGAGTTCGACATAGAAGTTCGACTTAGAAGTTCGACATAGAGTTCGACTTAGATTACCCTGTGCGTACTTAAGTTTTTTTTCATTTTCACAGGGATATTTTTGTCATTTCACTCTATTGCCTATATATACAAAATTAACCCGATTTTACTTTCACTTTTACCCAATTGTTTTAAAACCTAATTTTTACAGCAGCCCTCCCTCCCACCCACGACTGTTCATAGTTGTGGTTGAATCTCTTACATATAACGAACTACTGTCCATTTTGTTTCTTGATTTTACTATCTGCATCACGTTTAACCGTTTATATTGTGCGTAGTTTTGTGTTTAACATCGTGACTGTTCATCTTCACAGATACATACATACACACAATTTACACACACTTCTCACATAAATATTATTACTGCAGATTGTGTTTTCACAGTAGTTTGTTACTGATTCTTGTTTAATTCCGTAGTTTAATTTTCACTACAACATCACAGTTGTTTTCTAAATTAAAAGGGATTAAAAACAAATTTTTTTTCTAAACAAAAAAAAAAATAAAAAAACAAATGACTCACCAATTTTCTCTTGCAAAACATAATTTTTATAATATTCCGACTGAAATTGGTGATCAACTCCCGCGTTTCAAGTTTTGGGTACGATTTCTTAATTTGTACTCCAAAGCTAGTACTGCATTTACGGCAAAACCTACACTGGTCCATGATGCTTTGCAGCAGTTATGGACTAGTGCAGTACCTTTTGGGAGTAAATCGACCCCCTACGGTTTTACTTTTACCTTGGAGGGTCAAAATTTTGAGGTTACAGAGGCTATTTTTAATACAGTTCTTGGTTTTCCAGTCAAGGATTCTTATGACCCTGAACCTACAGCGGCTGAGCGCCAGAATTTTTTTGAAGCAATTGGATGTTATCCTCCCCCTGGACGACTATCCACTTCAAATATTCAAAAACAATTTTTTCATGTGGAATGGAATTACTTTTTCGAGGCCATTACTAGGTGTTTTCGGGCACGAGAAAGAGATTTTCATCAAATTTCCATTCCCATGCAAATTTTTGGTGTTTCCCTAGCCCAGGAACTAAACATTAATTATGGCAGGCTTGTTCTTTCAGAATTAGTGGCTACAATGGGATCACCTGAAACCAGAGACATTTCACGCAATGATATTGTCTGCTGGTATCCTCGTTTCTTGCAAATGCTAATCAATCATCTCGTGCCTTCTAATGCTTTATCAATTAGGCAGGCATTTGTTCGAAGTCCCACCTCTGCACCTCTAGGCATGGGCACTAAGTCACTAACAACTATTGCTAACCAGGATAAACATCAGGGTAAACCTATGTCTATTCCTGAGAACATTCAAGTGTGGCTCTCTTATGATGCAGGTGTAACTACTCTCGCGGGGACTTCACAAATCTCATCACATGCTCAGAATCCATCTGCCCACAATGAAGCATTTCAAGGGATTCCTGATGAGCATATTGATGACGAACAAGATGAGGGCCAATCTCTCAGTCACTTCACAGCCAGGCAAAAGGAACAGCAACCGTCTCCTAGGACACCACATGCTGATTCTGATTCCTCTGTTGGCCAAGGTAATGAAGGAGGTACATTCTTCGAACCTAACACTCCTTCCTCCTCTGATTCTGATTCCGTGGCCCAAGATTCTGCTAACCCGCAGGATCTATCCCAGGGTGATAGCCATATTTCTGCGTCTGCTTCTCTAACTTCTTCACTATCACCCCTGTTAACGGGAGTTAAAAGGCCGGCACCTTTAGAATTCGGTGAGAGTACTGATGAGAGTGACCCTGAAGTGCAGCCAGTTTTAAGGAAGCGAGCCAAATTTTCACAAGCTGCTACTTCCAAAGCCCAGTCCATCCCTAGCGTGTCTATCACAACCACTCCACCTCACGAGAGTGGTTCTCCCCTTGCACAGTCAACACCTAGGATGGTTGCTGAGGATTCAGTGTCTTCTGAAGAGCCTGTTCCTTCAGTTAGGCCGGAAGTTTTACGAGCTTCGAAAGTACCTTCACCGGTACGTCCTGATGCTGCAGAGAGGATCGGTTCTACTGTTGTACTTGAACACTCTGCAGCCTCTCAGCCTGAGATTCCACCTCAGGACAAAATAGGAAACATTGATCCCATAATTGTTCCTCATTTTTCTTATCCAGTTTCTGCAGGTACTGCTTTGAATCTGAGTGCTATTATTGAAGACATACACGAGCGTGAGACAGAGAGTGAGTGTGAGCGTTTAGGGAGTGAGGGACCTTCATTTTTAAGGCCCGAAACTGAGCGTCAAACACAAACAGAACGATTCTTAGAGCGAGAAAACCTAAGCCAAACACCGTCCCTGGTTCTTGAAACTCTTGCAACACGTATGTCAACTGTAGAAAATCAGATGGAGCAGTTTGGGCAAACTATGGGGCAGTTAGGGGTTAATGTCGGCGATCACAAGAGAGCTCTTGATGACTACGCAGCACGAATGGCAGGTCAAGCCGAAGCTTTAAAAGATATGACAAACAAAGTCAATGACCTGGGCCATGCTGGTGGTCTCTTGGGCAGCACTCTGTATGACAGAATGGGGAGTGTTGAAAGCGTTCTGCATACACTGGCAACGGAGGTCAGTCGAATGATGTATGCAGTTCGGCATTTGGTTCCCCCGGAGTGCTTTGAAGAACAATTCACACAACCTCCCCCGGCTGATGATGATGGTACAGGTGGTGCAGGTGGTGCTGGTGGACCTTCTGGTTTTGGTTCACATGCTGGTGGCTCTGGTGTACCAGGTGATGTTCAGGATAACTCACCTAAGGGGGAGAAAGGAGGTAATGAGACGACACAACAGTCACCCCGTGCTGAAGAAGAGATTGATCCAATGGTGACTGATGAGGAGGCTCAGAGGAAGCGAAAGGGTAAAGCAGTGATGGTTGAACAAGAAGAGCCATTCACTGACTTTGGTGATCGACAGGAACACGTGCAAGTTGATTCAGATTCTGATATGGAAGACGTACCTCTAGCACATGCAATTAAGAGATCTTTGGAGGAACAAGGTGGAGGTGCTGGGGCGTCTGCTGAAGAGATTCCTGTTGATGAGGAGACCCTGAAAGCTCAGCAGTTAGCTCTGGAACAAGCTCAATTTTTCAAAATGAAGATGATGCAGGATAAAGCTGTTTTTCTTGAGAAGCAAGTGGAGCTCAAGGAAAAGCAGTATGATCATGAGCTTGCCAGACTAGCTGATCCTCAAGTTGATCTGGACAAAAGGAGGATTGGACAGAAATGGGACGATGCACGAAAGATACTGATAGGGTCGTGTGCTCATGGAGTTCATAATAAGGAGGCAGATGACTTGTTCTTCAACTTGAACATGAAGAATCCGATGACGATGGACTATATAAATGCTTTGAAGAGAATGATTTCTAAAGTCCGTGTTGGATACAAAACCGTGGATAATGAATGGCAAGTCATCTTGTCTTTAATTGATGGAGCCCCGATGTCTTTTATGTATGTCGATGATCAGTTTATGTCGAGAAGATCTGCGTCAGAATTGTTCTTGCTAGCAACTAAAATTCAATATTCTCAAGCTGAGGAGCTAAGCATTCTGTATAGAGATCAGTTAATGCAGTTAGCAGAGGACAAGGGACCAGAATTCTCAGCCAATCCAGACGTTGTCAGAATGGTTGTTGATGGAAAGATGAAGAGGGTTAGTTTGGAAGAAAATGACTTGATGGCTCTATCGGTGGAATCCCTTAAAGCTGTTTGCAGACAAATGATGGGTAAGGGATTCACCTCGGATATTAAAGAAAAATCAGTGGAGTTCATTGAGAAGATAATCTTTCAGAAGAGCAGTGAAATATGGAAGTGCGATGTCGTTGCTCCAAATCCTCTGGATAACGTGAAGATTGAGCCAGAGCTAATGCAAAGAAAATGGGATATTCTACAAGCTGTGAAAAGCGTAGATGAAGCTTTGACTCTTCCTTCAGGACCCCTGGAACAAGGAGAGATAAGGGAGGCAGTTGGTGTTCCAGGAAGAGAAAGTGTATACTGGATTCATTCTTACACAGATGATACAGCTGATGCCTTGGTGTTCATTGATGCAGACCAGAATCAAACCTTCTTGCATATGAGTAGGAAATGGCTGCTGCAGACTCAAGATGCTGCATTTCTAGACAAAGTCAGAGATGAATTCAAATTGGGAGATGTAGAGGATAGGTTTGCAGATGAAAAGCAGAGACTATTAAAGTACTTATCTGAAGTAGTAAAAGAGAAAAGGAGAATGGAGTCAGATGCGGCTAGTAGGTTCAATACCAACCGTGTCAAGGGCTACCCTAAAATGATCTACTGTCAGTTCAAAGCTGATAAAGCTCATTGGAAGCCTCAGCTCATCATGAAAAACTTTGAGGACATTCCAAAGATCAGAACTACCCAGGAAGTTGATAAACTAAGAAGGCTTTTCAGACATCCATATCCAGAACCCAAGAATCCTCTGGAAATGGAAGCAGTAAGTTTGCTGAATGCGAGATGGGCACAACTACACGATCCAGTATACAAAAGAGAACAGCAAAGGAAAGAAAGGCGCAGAAAACAAGGAGAAGATAAGCGCAGTGCTGTTAAGGAAGTTAGGAAGGGGAAACGGAATTAGAGTTAAAGTTCAAAGGGATGTGAACTTGAAGTTGGAAAAACTTCATATCTTTTGGTTGCTCTAACTCACTTGAGGAAAATTCATCTGACCACGGTATGCGAGATAGGCTAATTCACCATACTGTAACCGTGAATCAGAGTGGATCCAATAAGGTGATATGAGTTGGACTGAAAGGTATGAAATAATCCAGGTGATAGAGATCATCTCAATGGTCTTTAATTCGAGGTTCGAATTTTCTTTCTAAGCTTATGTTTATTTTCTAAAGTTCTTTGTATTGTTTTCAAGTTTTTATTCAAGTGTAAAATGTACAAGACATTAATGTTACTTATCTTTTCTCGTCTCATTATTTAGTTGAGTTATCCTTCTTTAATTTGAATGTCATTGTTAGACAATCAAATAGGGGGAGATTGAAAGGCAGAGTGTTTAAACTTGTAACACTATAATTTATGTAAATCAACTAAAGAAAAGATACTTAACCCGAAGACAATCAAGAACGAGAAGTCACAAAGAAATCAATACAAATGAAGACAAAGTAATTGATACAATTCAACATGTTAAATATGATCAAACAAAGATGAAATCATTGGAAGAAGTTCAAGTCAAAGTTGTTCATGCCCCAGTGATTTGTAACTCAAAGAATCAAGATCATAACTATCAGTATCAATAAGACTAATTGATTTCAAGTGAAAAAGAAGGAAAGCAATTGTTGGAAAGCCACATTTCTAATTGAACATGGTAATCTATTCAGAAGCAAGAAACCTATCAAGACTAGTCACTTATGAACCAGACCAGTGCATCAAGTGTCAGGACATTGGTAGCAAGTTCATGTCAGTAGTAGAGATCCAAGTTCAAGAGTTTGTTGAAGAAAATAGAAGACATGAAGAAATCACAAGTTCAAGATGTTGCATTGAAGTTTCAAGTTGAAGCCCAGAATTTCTCTAAGTACTTACAAGGGAACCTATGTAGAAATTCCTATCTAGAAATTCTGGATAAGTTTCTACTTAGAGCCAAGTAGAAATTCTGGAGATGGAAATATTTTCTAAGTACTCAACTCAGGAAGCTATCTCGAATTTCCTATGTAGAAATTCTTAAGTCGAATTTCCTATGTAGAAATTCTGGAGGTGAAAATATTTTCTAAGTACTCAGGAAGAAGGCTATCTCGAATTTTCTATGTAGAAATTCCTAAGTAGAAATTCCTATGTAGAAATTCTACTTAGAATTCGAGATAGAGCCAAGTAGAATTTCCTATGTAGAAATTCTACATAGAGGAAAGTTTCAACATGACACATGGCATCATCCTGGTGGCAGATTTCCAAGCTTTCAAGACAAGATAAGATTCACGTGGACAACATTGGGCCACTCATATCTTATCTTTTGAAGACTACAAGTCATAGATTACAAAGTAGTATAAATAGAAGTACTTGTGTAACTTATCAAGGGAGCAATATTCGAGAGAAACACTTGTAATAAAGAGAGAGTATATTCACAGAGCTTAGTATCATTTACTACCCTCTTTACTTCTGTTGTACTATTGTAATGAATGTTGTAGCAACCCTTTCAAGTTATATATAAGATATATATTCCTTGAATCATTGTGTTCATTTATTACATAGTATTTATTGCTTCATTAATTTGAAATGTTGTATTCACCCCCCTCTACAACACATTTGGACCTAACACTAGGGTTCCTCATGAATCTTGTATTTCCAAATTTTCTAGCAATCAGAGTCAGAGATTCATCCTCAAGTTGATCGAGTTCTTCCATTGAGTAGAATTCACTATTAGTTGAATTCACTAGAGTTGCACCAACTTCTGCAACAATACCCTGATCAATGATGTTGACTGAAGAAGATTCAGTCTTAGCTTTTCTGTACTCTGGTTCTTCTGCTACAAGAGCTGTAGACTTGCTGACCACCTTGCCTGTACCATATATTTCTTTCTGTTGAATCTGCTCTAGCTCATAGGTCTTCAGAATGCCATAAAGTCTTTCTAAAGAAATTTCATTCATGTCCCTTGACTCTCTGATGGTTGTTATCCTATGCTCTAGGTGTACTGGCATTGTCAGCAAAAACTTCTTACTGATCTCCTTCTTCGTATATTGTTTGCCATTGAGATTTAGATCATTTATCAGCTTGTTGTATCTCTCAAAAACTTCAGAGATACCTTCTCCAGGATTTGATCTAAAATGCTCATATTGAGACGTTAAGATTTCCAATCTGTTCTCCCTTACTTCTTCTGTTCCTTCATTTAGTATCTCTATCGTTTCCCAGATGTGTTTAGCATTTTTACAATTAACAACATGATTTTACATTCCGGGATCAAGAGATTCCACTAAAATTAACTGCAGATTGGTGTCCAATGTATCCAGTTCCTTTTCTGTCTCAGTGTACTCAGAAATATCTTTTTCAAATTGTCTATGCGGAATGAGTACACCATCTTCCATATGCTCAGGAAAGATATTTATTGGAACAGCAACACCAGTTTTTAAAATATCCTTGTACTTAGGATTTGCAGCTCGAAGAAACAAGGTCATCTTTCTCTTCCACAGATTATAATTGTCTTTATCAAATTGTGGAATTTTAATGCTACTGACTCTTTGAGTACTCATCTTTAAATAAGATTAAAAATTAAGTGTTTCAAAAAATATTTTAATTTTTAACTTAAAATAATTTTTGATCAAAAATAATTTTTTGGAAAAAAATTATTTCGAATAAAAAATTATTTCGTATTTAAAATAATTTTTGAGATCTGTATGAGTTCGCGGAATTTGATTTGGATCTGATATGAAAAAATATCAACCAGCTCTGATGCCAATTGTTGGTCCCTGATATTGTAGAAGGGGGGGTTGAATACAATATCTATATTTAATCGCGGAATATTTGTTTTAAAAAATATTATTTTAATTACTCATGAAATATTAATTATAATGAAATACTGTTCAAGTAAAAGATATAATTTTAACTTGATTAGTATTACAAAATTAATATTTAGAAAAACTGTTATATAATTGATAAAATGATTTAGAACAAATTTGACATGAACTGTTCGTGTTTAACAATTATATTCCAAACTCAGCACAGAAATCTGTGAATATTACAATGCAGACAAATTACTGAATTTGAGCTGTTTTTCTAACTCTTGAACTTCTGAAAAGTGGAGCCTTCATCTCATATTTATAGAGAATGGAAATGGCTGGTATGACCTTTATCAGCATGACTTAATTTATTGAAATTAAGTCTGTATGACTTTTTTTAACCCTTGTATGACATTTAAAAAGCTGGGCAAGACTTATTTCTCTCGGTATGACTTATTTTATTAATTAAAAAATCGGTATGACTTTTTAATTAAATAAAAAATAAGTCCATCATGACCTTTTAAACAAGAAAAATTCGGTATGACTTATTTTATTAATTAAAAAAATCGGTATGACTTTTTTAATTAAATAAAAAATCAATCCACTTGCTCCAGCATGACCTTTTAAACATTCTGCTCGGTATGACTTTGTTTGAATTGTTCGGTATGACTTATTTGCTCAACTGCCTTTTCCATTTCCTTTCTTCTTGTTTGGACAAGTGGCAGCCATTCATTGGTTGTTTTAAAACAAAACATCCTGCCAATTTCAATTCAAAGGGGCCTATTTCGTCTTGTAGTGAATAGGCTCCGTAGAAATGTTTTTCGACCCGCACAGCTTATACTCTTTGATTAATAAATAATAAATTTAATTCAGAAATTATAAAAATAAATATCTAATATTATTTAGATATTTATAAATATAATTTACTAAATAAATCTAATATTTATTAATTAAATAAATCATTACGTTCTAAGCTGCGGTCTCCTGATCGTCTGGAACCGAACTCCTTTTGACTTGAAAATGAAAAATCAATTCCAACCGGGGTTCCATTTTTACGAATATATGACTCTGCATTTCTTCCGTGTCAATTCTTTTTCCGTCTTGTCTTAAAGTCAGTACTGTCAGGCCTGTTTAGCTGTTTCTGTATCCCTTTGAGCTTCCAGCTTCTTTCTTTTGTCATTCTAAAATAATTCTAAATTAATTAATCTTTTAATTAATTTAAGAAATAAATTAATTCTGAGTGAATTAATTTACTAATTAATTTAATTAATTAATAGAAAATTAAATTAAAGGCTTGACTATTGTTGATGTAGATAAAACACTTTTGTTCTTCAACAATAACCTTTCTAACCACTTGAACTTTTTGATGACGAATCTTCACTGACACTGTTGACACCCTGTGCACTGGTCTGGTTCACGGATGACTAACTACAATGTCGATTCTCATTTCTACTGTAGTGGTCTTTGTGTCTTGTCCTGTCATAGCTTGTAGCTTTGTCTTCAATATTTCTTTTCTTGGAATCTCTTTGTAGTAGGCACTTGGAATCTTCTGTATCTTCTGAACTCTTCTGAAATACTACTCCTTTATTTTTCCCCGACGCTTGAACATATTCATGAACTTCTTCCGGTGTAGAGTAGCAGCTTTATTAGAACACTTCTGATATTAGGATTCTTTGTGTCTAGTTGACTGTTTTCATCTTGATTCCTTCCTCAGTATTTATTACTTACTTAATTTTCTTACTTGAGTTGAGTTGTCATCTACTTATTACAAATAGGTCTTATCATATGCCTTTCATCCCATCATAAAGAGATTCTCAATTTTTCCTTGATTAAATAATCCATTTCAATATTCGTCAATGGTTTGATTTCCAGATCGTCGGAGAAGTCACAAGCGGTCTCACTTAAAACCCAACTTTCTTATAGATTAAATTAATAATCCGTTGTTGACAAAATCTCCCCATATCAGAAAATTGAAAATTCATATTCAATACCGTGTTTCATAAACACAAGAATCTCATAATCGTTTATTCAATTTTAATATCTTGAGTTATTACAGATTTTATCTTGTTTAAACAAGCATGGCATGGGTGTCGTATCTAATACACACATACATGATTAATCTAATTAAAGCATGCATCATTAACTATTCTACACTAACATTCATACATCAATATGTAAAGTGCAGTATGTAAACGTGCTTGGTTATGGCCCTTTTCCTATGTGATCCTATCGAGCTAATTAAAGGATCAAAGTCAATCTATGGTGGTAAAATATAAATACAATTACATGTCGTCATTCTTCTTGTATCCATGGGTGCTTGCTCCTCTTCTTGGATCATCCTTCAATCTTCAAGTACATTATATGGAATAATTGAATACAATCTATACTAATGTGCTTACATAAGAAAACTCGAGTTACATTCGAGGTTAAACAATTACAAGAATGAAGAAAACGATATGCAAGTCGTATTTATAAAACCAAAACCAAAACCATTAATCTAAGCGTCTTAAGGCCATAACCAGCACCATGCTCAAGTACACAAAGAGAACACGAAAAATTTTGCGGCGGTCCGGGGGTGGCAGCCCTTGGGAGGGGTCCGGGGCGGCAGCCCCGGGCGGGGTCCAGGGGCGGCAGCCCCAGGGCAGGGTTCGGGGCGGCAGCCCTAGGGCGGGGTTCGGGGCCGCAGCCCTGGGCGGAGTCCGGGGGCGGCAGTCCCCGGCTGGGGTCGAGCTGACCTGTCCTATTTAAAAATCATTAATTTACAAACTACAGATCATATCTGTTGGTCTTTTTCCCACTACATCTTATACAGTTTCAGAAGCATGTATCATATACATACTGATCATATCCCAGTTAACAGATCATGTCCAACATAATTTATGCACCAGTTTATATCACTATACAAACTGACCCTCATGTATAATATACAAATCGCAATAAGGCATATAATTCAGTCATGGCAAATCATTAACATGCTAGTATCATCATCTATGTATTCATCATATGAATAAGCAGATACACATTATGTAACAGTTTTAATCATACATCAACACGACAGCATGCATATTAAATCTCATACATAGGCAGTATCAATATACATGCATGGCAGATCATATACATACTAGAATATATCGAAAAACTGTTAAACACGTAACCAAATCATCCTATTATACATGTAGCTCTGATACCATTGTTGGGATTCGGGCACACACGCAGCGGAAAAATGTGAAAAATAAATACAAAAAAAACGAATCCCAAACGCAGGATCCGTGTATAATAAGCGGATGATTATGGAGAATCAGATGTGTACCTTATTAAAGCTTTCCTTATGATGATTATAGAGGTCCAGAAGCGATGAATCACAGCAGCCCTTCGTGAAGATCTGCTCTCTATCGGTATCCACATGAATGTCATATCGTTTAACGATCACCGGAGTTAGGTACTAGCCTATTTCTGCCTTTTTGTCTCTCTCTTTCTCTAGCCTCTCAAATAACGTAGAGCTGCTAGGGTTTTATCAAAACGAAATTATAAAACTGTTAGCCCTAAACAATACAACTTTATGTATATATAGGGGAGGGGGGGACTTGGGCCAAAACCCTATTCTTATTGGACTTCTTAAAACCCATTCAGATTTTGGATTTATATTATTATTAAATTCAAATTCTAATATGTATATAATTAATCATGTCTCACTTAATTAATTAAATAAATAAATTCAAATTAATAATAATAACAGTATTTAAATTCATAATTTAAATAACACTCCGTTTAAACGTTCTTTGTGTGTGACCCTTTAGGTTATTATTACGTTGGCAATAATTTTATTTTCTAATAATAAAATTATAAACAATGAGCGGCATCTAGTAATACATCATTGCTACCCAAGTAATAATAATTGGATTCAATTAAACCTTTCGTGAGTAATGTACAATGTATTATAATCTCTTTAACCTTATATTATAGATCAAACTCGAGGCATGTAATGAGTCATCCTCTGCAACGTTTAATCCGGGTTTCCTTGATCAATGAGTAGACTATTAATCAAATCAATATTTGAGCATGGCTATGCATTTTATAGTCTCACTCAATCAAGAGGCCAATAATATCGCTCCTAAAATAGGAGGGTTAAATCCTATATCTATCATTCATATTTCTCATACGATTCATAGCATACCCAATGTCCACCTTTATCATTACCCGGTTAAAGATAACTTTGAGTGTAATCAAAGTATATTAATTCTCGTATAGAAATATAATGATTTCAGTAAGAATTTCTTATGACACTTATCAACATGTAGATTCTCACAGCGGGTCTGTCCAGTGCCATGCATTGAGACATGCACTTATGTTCTTGACTTTAGTATCACCATACCTATGACCAATGAGATGTGGTCATCAATCAACAAACATGCTAGTCTTATTGCATTATTATTGTCCTTAAATAATAATACTCGACTAGGGACTTTTAGGAATAGTATTTTATTCCAAGGACATTTATTATTCTTTCAATTTATGACGCAGTAAATAAAGACATAATAAATAATAATTAAATAATCACATAAAACATAATCTTTAATTGTTTTCAATAAAACATTAAAAGTATTGTCTCTAGGACACCAATACTAACAGTGTGACCCCCCTGGACTTAACATCTTCAGATCATATTCAAGATGTTTTCCCTTCCCAAGTGAGTGAAGTGGAAAGGCAACTCTCCCATAGAAGGGAAGAGGTCTCCATTAAAGGAGTAGATGCGTCAGCAACATCGCCACTACAAGTGGAAGTGCCTTCACAGGCTTTGCGGGGCACCACAGGCTCTTATTTGTCAATCACTACATTGCCTGAGGTGGTGACACCTTTGGAGATTCAAATTTCAGCTCCTACAGCGGAGGTCCTCCCCACCTTGACAGGTCAGGCGGAGGGACAATACACCCATAGAGGGGATGTGGACTCTATTAATAGAGTATCTGCTGCTTCGGTAGTAGAACCTATTCAAGGTGTCTCTGGGCAGGTAATGCCTTCAATGGTTTCAGCTGGCATCACGGATTCTACAAACTTGCCAATTATTACAGAATCCACAGTGGTGATCACACTGGGTCTCAAAGCCCCAGTTTCTGTAAAAGGAGTTCTTCCCACCTATAGTAGACCGACGGAGAGGCAACCTACCCATAGAAGGGATAGGGATTTTAATGCAGCTATTGAAGATCTGAATGCTATTATGTACGTGAGTGAAACACTAAACCTAAGCGATCTTCAATTCCCTGACCCAGAACAGCCACGTGTGAGTGTTGAGGGTCGTGCTCAAACAGAAACAGTGAAGAGTGAGACACCCACTAACCAAACAAACACCCCAAGGATTTTAAATCTGGAGGCCCAAGTAACAGAAATTCACTACTCAATCCGAAAGATCTTGGTGGTGCAAGAGCAGCAGAGACCAGAAATGCAAGAAATTAAAGATTTAGTCAAACAACTGCTAGCTCAGAAAGTTCCGGTTTCTTCTCAACCCACTACAACAGCTCAGATTACCCCGGTCAGAAGGGAGGATGACCCAACTGAGGGGGAGAGAATAGAACAAGAAAAAGTTGGAGCTGAAATGATCATGGAATACACAGCTCAGGGGGAATCAGATATTTTCTATAGGCTAGGAGCGAGGCAACTGGAAGAAGGAGAAATATTTGAGCCTTATGTGACAATGGATGTTCCAACAGAGATGGAAATCGAAGAAACTGCAAAGGCTGTAGGAATAGATGTTGATGAGGAGTTTGCAGAGGAATATGCTTTTGATAATGATTGTTTTCTGGTTGGTGTAGATGAAGTTGTTGCTCAAGATATAGTTCAGGCTCAAGAGTTGATGAAGAGAAAATGGAAGAGAGTTCAGCACGCTATGGAAAGAAGAAACAGAATTAAGGACATTGAAGCAAAAGTTGGTCCTGATTGGGATGAAGCAAGGAGTCTACTGAAGAAGAAGGAGTTAACCCTTACTCAGAAGAAAGACAGAGAAGTCCTTGATCTCTTCAGAACCATGAGGGAAAAATTCGAAGATGTTCATGAATTATATGCTATGTTATCGGAAGAAATCACAAGCGTGTCAGTTAGTGCGTTCAAACATGGATGAAAGATGTTCATAAATTCAACAACACTGGGATTAAAAAATTTATCGACAAAGAGCTTTGAAAAGATGAATATCGTGGAGTTGTATGTGCTGAAAAGGTAAATCATCTTTGGTGGGCATAAATCAAATGAGATACTGAGAGATCTGATAGAGAAGAAGATAATAGAGATCGGTATCGAAGCATTTGAAAACCCTCCGGTGGTCAAGTACTATAAAGCTACAACACTTCATAACCTAACTTTGTCAGATGAATGCCTGGATTCAAGCCATGTAATGTTTATGCAGTATGTAGAATGGAGGCTCAGAAGCAAGAAGAATAGAACAGAAGAAGATCTAAAGGCTGCTGAGTTGATCTACGCATTCAGGCTGAACAGAGCAATCAAAACATCAGGTAGATATCTAATGGAGACAACCATATATTACCAAGATTCGGTGTATGTTAGAAGAGAGAATGGCACAGAGGTACTCGAAACCATAAGAGATTCTGAACCTTGCATTCAGACGGAGCCAAATGGAATAAAATACTTCCTATTCAAGAAGAATGGACTAGATAAGAAAAAGGAGCTATCAAAACTGAGGAGAAATAATTCTGAAACTATCCGAAAAGTCTTTTCAAGGATAAAGAGATCCACTGTCAAATCAAACAAAAAGGCCTTGAGGATGATTGAAGATGCTCTAGTGGAGAAACTGGCAGAAGAGTCAATGCATGACACTGACAGAGTAAAAGGCTTTCCGAAGAGAATAACAGTGTTCGTGTTTTCAAAGAGGCAATCTCTGGCCTTCGAGTCAATCTCCAGGACAAATTCAACGGCTTTTTTCACTGAAGTTTTGAAGAAATTAGAAGAATCACCTCCTGTCAACACTCTTAAATAGGAAGATAGAGATCTGGTGAAGGCAAGATTGGAGTAGAAGGAAGAAGAGCTGAGAAAGCATTACTCCGAGACAAGATCTAAGAACAGGCAAGACACAGTGCAAAGAAGCAGAAGATCATAGAATTATGTATTCAGGCTAGAGGAACAAACTTCTATTGTACTCAAAGAAATCTGGAAATGTAAAATCTAATCCAGAATGCAATTAATATTATTTACTATCTTTCTGCACTTTACTTTTTCTTGTAAGTATCAGTTGAGTTATCCTCTCACAGGATTTGTTTGTCGAACTCTAACAACCAAATAGGGGGAGATTGTAAAGCATAATGTAACGTAGTATGTAATAGTGATAACGATAACTCAACTAAAAAACAAAGACAGATAAATAATACTAATATGCAGCACAGAAATCTAGAAGGACATGTAAACAGGAATCATACATACATCATTGCAGAGCATTCTAGATGAAAGGCTTACTGGACGTCAGCGAGAGAAGTTCATTTAAAATGTTCATGCCTCAGAAATAAATAAGAGTTCAGAAGATTTCAGACTAAATATAGTGTAATGATTTAAGTATAGATGTCAAAGGGTTTCAGTGATCAGAAGCAATGCAACACTCCAATGTTAACCAGCTGAAACAGAACAGAAGTCAAGGGAATTCAATTCAGTGTTAGTCGTTTGTGAACCAGACTAGTGCACTAGGCGTTAGCACAACAAGAAAAGAATTGTCTTGATTAATCAGAAGAAAATCAGTTGATCAAGCCAGAAGAGTGAAAACAAAGTTGTAATTACTTCAAGCACTTCATGAAATTGGTTAAGTCAAGTAATACTACATTTGGTGGCTCGTGTACTCTTGAAGTACTCTAGAGGCGCCACCAACTTTGTAAAGGCGCAACAAACCAAGATTAAAGCTAAGTGAAGTCAATGAGAAGGTTTGTGGTGCCTGCACAAGGAAATGGGAGTGGGGTGCAACAAAACATATTGTGGTGTAATATGGCTAAGTCAAGGCGCAACAAAATGTTATTGGAAGATTTTGTGGCGCCTACACACTGCATCCAGTGTGCAGGCGCAACAAAAGCTCAACTAGGCACAACATAGTTTTTGTGGAATATTTCTAAGGCATTAGTGGCGCCTATACAAGGATACAATTGTATAGGCGCAACTAACTTGGTCTAGAGGCGCAACAAACATATTCAAGGCGCAACATACATCTTTGTGGCGCTTACACACCACCACCACTCTATAGGCACAACATAGGACTTATGCAATTGTTGGAAAATCAATTCATTTGATTTCCAAAAGACTACAGAATATATATGGGTGAAAACCAATATGAAAAAGAGATATTCATTCATCTTCAACAAAAAGACATACAGACGGGAACACCATTAAAGCTAAACATTAAACTCACCCAACTATATTTTTGTTGTAACATTGATTGAACCCATTAAAGCTAATTATACTGATTAGAAGTGTAGCACTCTGGGATTTAATAATATACTTTTATTTCCCCGAATTTTTGTATTTCAATAACTGTCATTTTCATATCTCAAGAACACAAACACTTAATTTGCAATTAAATGAAAAATCTACCATATCATATTCATCCCCTACCCCCCTTCTATGATAATTTTGGACCTAACAAAACAACTCTTGTTATTTAATTAAAATGAAAAAGTCTTTCTTGTCCAAACAAGAACCTAATATAATGTCTCTGCTAATTGCAAACAAGTTATAACAATTATCAAGTTCTAAATTTTCCTTGTATGCCAAAAATTAAGTAACGAGTTCCTTAAACCAGAGAATCTACCTTTACTCCAATTCCAACCTGATACTCGAAGCTTAACCCTTACTGATCATCTTCTTTCGATCTTCCAAATAAGCATGACAGTTTAATTTCCAGTTTCCCGATTTTTTATAGAAGCGACAATCGTCTTCTTTGTCAACACCTCATTCAGACTTTAGAGCTTGTTTTGAGATTGGACTTTGGTTTGACATGGAAACTAGATCAAATCTTCTCCTTGTGTTTCCATTTTCATTTCCCTTTTGCATTCCCTATGTTTACCATCATTATAGTAGTAGTTCATGCATTTATCATGTTGCCTTCAGCAGTTCTCAACATGCTTAACAACTCAATAGGTGATTACCAATCTTATTCATTTTGTTGTTCATAACAAACTAAGAACATTTGTTGTTCAAATATTTTAAGATCAAATCTAGGTGAGCCTCCAGACCAATCTGGAAACCCAAAATGTCAAGGTACTCATTATACCCTATAGTCTTTAGAACATGTGGTGTAACTGGGTCTCACTCTCCCTACTTGTAAGTGTATAGTACCCTTTAATTGTCAAATATATCTTGAAGAGTATGTCCCTCAAATATCATTTAAGGGTACTTAATCGTCTCACAAACATCTATATGCTCGTGTTTTTTCTTAAGCTCAACAAAGTTGCAAGCATGAGATATGAAATATCAGTCACAACATCAATTTATTTCCAATAAGCACTATCATTTGCACATGTTACATTCTCAGCTTTAATAGCAGGGGAAGAGATTTGACTAACATCGTGGTGCCTGAGGACGATCCTCAAGCTCCTATGTCATTCGAGGAAATTTATTTTCGACAATTTGTCCTTCTCAAGAACTGATCATATAGAGAAGTTGTTTGTATTTATCAATTGATATCTACAATATTAAAGTCTATAAAATAAACTAGATTGCAGATTTAATATTAATTATGTTTAAGTGATTATGGTATATCACCATATACCTCCCACTATTTTTATCAAACTAATAGACCTAACTATTAATTTGGAAAACATTTCTTTAAATCTTTTTAGTAGGCCAAGATCCATATTTCATCCATCTTTTAAGATAGCGTTGGCTAATACACTCAGAACATGACTATTTAGGTAGACAACATTTGTTGATTATATCAAATATAACTCTTGGAAAGTTTGGTGGAACAACCCTTTGCACATTTATCCAATAAATCTCACCAAACTCTATGCTTCTAAACCCACAATCCTATTGTGATGATTTAGTTAAGTTAGACCCAACGTTTCAATAAACTAAGTACACTTACTTATATCGTCTTCCCATGATTGATAAAAGCACCTTGCTTTGGCAAACTCACTCCTTCTCAATCTAGATCTTGACGAGTATTAAACATTGGAAGGCATACAATTAACTTAATGTGTATTTAGCGATTTTAATGTTTATATGAACGATCATGATCCCATCATAAAGAGATTCTCAATTTTTCCTTGATCAAATAATTCATTTCAATATTCGTCAATGGATTGATTTGCAGGTCATCGGAGAAGTCACAAACGGTTTCTCTTAAAAACTGACTTCCTTACGAATTAAACTAATAATCCGCTTTTGACAAAATCTCCCCATATCAGAAAAAGAAAATTCATATTTAATACTGTGTTTCATAAACACAAGAATCTCATGATCGTTTGTTCAATTTTAAAATCTTGAATCGTTATAGATTTTATCTTTCTTAAGCAAACATGGCATGGGTGTTGTATCTAATACATAAATGATTAATCAATATTAAGCATTCATCTCGATTATATCTATGCTTAAATACCAATACATGTAATCATATACATATATGTAATATACGTAAAATAAATGTATTTGGTTATGATCTCATCCTATGTGATCTTTCAAGCTAATGGAAAAATCACAATCAATCTACAGTGGTTTAAAAGTACTATCTATTACATGTCTTCCTTATTCATTGCTCTATCATCCTCTTTTGGATCACCTCCTTGCTTGCAAGCCTTCGTTGAAAATTACATTGAATATTGAAACAAAACTATTCTAATAAAATTACAAGAAGAACGCGAGTTACATTCGAGATAATTAAATTACAATGAATAAATGACATGCAAGTCATATTTAGAAACCAAAACCATAAATCAAAACCTCTATCGTATGGGTCTTTAGGCCATAACCATCCACCATGTTATCACATAACACATGTAATATATCTCAGATTATATAAACATATCATATAATCATATATAACAAATTTTAAAATTTCAGAAAATCAATTAAATTTCAGTAAATAATAAATCGTTGTTTTGGGCCCTGTAACGACATAGAATGGCTTATAGATGCCAATATGACTAAGTCAGTATTGCTCAGTGATATGATTCCAGTCTAAAAATACATATCATTTATGAAAATCGGACACTGGACACAAATTTCAGAAAATTTACAGAAGCCGTTTCAGAATTCGTATCGAATATGATTCTCATAATAAGAACAAACATGTATCATATACATACAGCAATACACACAATCATCACATGATTATACATCACATGAATATCATATATTCAAAATCGTATAAAACATATATATCACCATATAGTCATGGCATAGCATATACATGTTTACATATATCGAAAAACTGTTAAACACATAACGAATTAAAACATTTCGCAAGTAGCACTGATGCTATTGAAGGGTTTTGAGGCACAAACATAGCGGGAAAATGCAAAAATTAAATACAAAATGTAATATAAATTGAAACCCTCCGCAGGATCCATGCGAAAAAAAAAGATTTAATTCGGAGATTAAGAACAAATACCTTAAAAAGTTTTAACAGTTCATCAATGGAAAACTAATGGAGGTCCAAAGCTTGTTTAATCACCATATATCCCGCTCTCGCGATCAACATTCTACGGTATCCACACGAACACTTTTTATGAAGGATTGATGTGTAATAGCACCCGAAAACTGATTCTCTCACTCTATCTTCCTCTTTTCTCAAAACGGCTAGGGTTTTAGAAAAATATATGTCTTTCAATTAAATCAGCCCATAAAGAGATTATATAGAGAGAGGAATAAGTTTTCTAATTATAATTAATACTAATCTAAAATTCTAAATTATTTAATTAAGTCTCACTTAATTAATTAATTACTAATTTTGGAATTAGTTTAAGTAATTCATTTATTATATTTATATAATTAATTAGGTCATACTTAATTAATATCATAAATAAAATAAATTACTTATTTAATTTAAAGTTTTTCTCCTTCAAGCATTCTTTGTGTGTGACCTGTAGTTTATCTAATTAAAATTCTAAACAATGAGCGGCATCTAGTAATACATCATTGCTACCCAAGTAATAATAATAAAATCAGTGATTCGATTAAGCCTTTCGTGAATAATGTTCCATGTAATATAATCCCTTTAATTTTGATATTATAGATTAAACTCAAAGCATGTCTCGTGTCATCCTCTTCATAATTTAATCTTTATTTTCTTGATCGATGAGTAGACTATTAAATCAAATCAACATTTAAGCACGGCCGTGCATTCCACAGTCTCACTCAAAAAACAGGCCAATAATATCACTCTTAAACCAAAGAGGATTAAATCTCATCTAGATCATTCATATTCCTCACACAATTCATAATATATCTAATGTCCACTTTTATCATCACCCGGTCAAAGGTAACTTTTAATGTAATCAAAGTATATTAATTCTCATATAGAAATATATGATTTCAGGTCTAAGGATCATTATACCATTATCACAGTGAGAATTACTTATGACACTTAATAACATGTAGAATCTCACGGTGGGTCATTCCAGTGTCATGCATTCAGACATGCACTTATGTTCTTGACTTTTAGTATCAACATACCTATGACCAATGAGATGTGGTCATCTGTCAACAAACATACTAGTCTTTGTGCATTATTATTGTCCTTAAATAATAATACTCGACTAGGAAATTTTAGGAATAAGATACTATTCATATAATCTCATTTTTAAGTCACATACTTAAAGATATATAATACGTATCAAAATTCCAAAGACATTTATTATGTTTTCAATTTATTATGCAGTAAATAAAATATAATAAATAAATAATAATCAATAAAACATAATCCTTAATAATAAAATATTTTCCTTAAAATATAAAAGTAATTGTCTCTAGGGCACAATTACTAACAAATACTTGTGTGATCTTTTCGCCTTAGTTTCAATCAATTACAGAAGAATCAAACTTGAACTATTTTAACAAAGATCAAAACTCAGAGAATAAAAATATTAGTGTTTGTATTAAAAAATATTGAATACAAACTCTCCTAAGATGTACACAAACCCTAACAGCTTCTATGTGTTTTCACAACAACTCTCTTTATCTCTATGCTCTCCCAAAATTCAACAATAATATTAGGTTACATAGAATGTTTATATAGAGAGTTGCCTATCAACTAATAACAGAAAATCAAATTACAATAGAAATAAAATTCCTAATTATTAATTGACAGTTTCCTTCTGAAATTATCTTTCCTTCTCATATCATATCTGCAATATAATTGTCTTTATCTTCGAAGACTTCCCTTTACTGTGATCATCTCTGAAAACTTCAGACTCTGATGATCTTCAGTCTCTGATTTCTGGTAGTCTATAAACTCCGATCAACTTCCAGACTCTAATTTGCATCCAGACTCTTGTTTCAATTCCCTTGAAAATCTTCTAAGTATAAATGACATCTATAAATGAATGTTGACTATCTAGACTCTGATTATAGAAAAAGTTCAGAGATTAGAAAGACTTGTTACAGATAAATTATGCTAGACTATATTCTAATATTTTGTAAATTATCAAATGAATATATTCCTAACAATACTACGAAGTGTGTGTATACACTAGTACATTCTGAAACAAATATAAGATTGGAAAAAGGGAATAGTTGGACACTTCAAAGATTATAAAAATGATAATGCAAGGATGCATTGAGCATATAGTGGTGAACTTAAAGATTTATACTCTTCATAAGATTTATAAGATTGCAAGACCATGGGAAACAAATCTGTAAACCTACAAAATAAACACTTCCTCTATTTCCAAAAAATTTCTCTGCCACAAGTTAACTACATGGCCACTAGAAAATCGAAAAACTCAAAGTCACAAAGCAACTCCAATCCATGATAGGAAATTGCGTACAAATAAAATACAAAAGTAAAGCAGCTTAACACCCTCGTGAACTTATAATTATCATATTTGAAAAGTTATCGTGTGCAAGTAAGATTCTATGATGGATTCGAGTAACTTTTTTAACTGCTTCTCACCTTTAACTAGCCTTGGTCCCCATTCCAAGAAAATCTCACCAAATTCATAATTTTTTACTTCACCATTTGATACAAAACTCGTGATTGTAACAACAATTAAACATCCTCCACCACCGCAATAGCTCCGTTTTGGTCAGTATAGTTACATATGCTCCCTTTTAGTTACTAGTCAAACTTAAGTTCAACCAACATCTGCATATGGTCCCCAAAGGAGAAAAGATTTTGACAGAAGAACTTTCTAGATTTACTTCAAAAAGCAAAGGAATTTGAATAACAACAAAAGAAAATAGCAAAACTTTTAGAAAATATATTTAAACATCAAGAAAATAAATCTAGTAATATATCTCTTAAATTAAATAACAAAAATACATAAAACTATATTTAAACATTTATCAAATAACAAAATTAGAATCTTAAAACGAATCTCATATATCATCAAAAAAATTCAAGATTCAGGTCTAAAACATAGACACAAAAATAAAATCTAACATGAAATCTCATACAAACAAATAATAACATGTACGAGTGATATATATAATATTTTATATAAATAATAGAATCTGATATAAAATCATCAACTTCTGAAATTAACTTCAAATAATTACATTTTAACGAACAATATTTTCAAAGGCATTTAAACTAACAATTGAATAAACTATAATTCGCAAGAACGGTATCTACCATAGAACCTATTTGCGGTTGCATATAGGGCTGCAAACGAACAGAGTCGAGCCGAGTTTTGCCCGAGTCGAGCCGAGTTTGACTTTTTTTTTAACGAACCGAACCGAGCCGAGTTTGACTTTTTTTTAAAACGAACCGAGTCGAGCCGAGTTTCCTAATAAACGAGCCGAACACGAGTTTTTCGCGAACAAATCGAGTAGGGTCCGAGTCGAGTCGAATTCGAACCGAGTCCGAGCCGAATCGAGTTGTTCGCTAACAAAACAAATATTTTTTACTCAATTAAGTCCAATTAATAAAAATAACTTTTACGGATTATTGTTTCTATTTTTTAAGATATATTTCTCGACGATCCAATCGTACGGATGTCAAGATATACTTAATATAATGATATTCCCAAATTTTAAAAAAATAAAAAATTAATTTGGTTGAAGATTCTAGTATATCATTACTATATTGACTACTTGACTAGTACTCGTAACTAGTGTTTTGTCACAAATTGTTGTTTCTATTTTTCTAAAAATATTTCTCGACAATCCAACCATATGAATGTCAAGATATATATAATATAATGATATCCCCAAATTTTAAAAAAATAAAAAATTAATTTGGTTGGAGATCTTAGTATATCACTACTATATTGACTAGTACTCGTAACTAGTGCATTGTCACGAATTGTTGTTTCTATTCTTTTAAAATATTTCTCGACAATCCAACCGTACGGATATCAAGATATATATAATATAATGATATTTCCAAATTTTAAAAAAATAAAAAATTAATTTGGTTGGAGATCTTAGTATATCACTACTATATTAACTAGAATTCGTAACTAGTGTTTTGTCACGAATTGTTCTTTCCATTTTTTTAAAAATATTTCTCGACGATCCAACCGATGTCAAGATATATTTAATTTAATGATATTCCCAAATTTAATGTATTATATTTATTAATATATATATATATATATATATATATATTATGTATAATAATACAAATTTAACATATTTAATTATGGTCAATTTCTCTATGTGATCGAAGTTGAATAGGTCATAAGTTGTTTTTTTAAATTCTTGATGTTGAATTCCAAATTTCATATTTGTGTTGTGACTTGTGAGAAAAATGGCATGGTTTAATCAATTTTTTAATTTTGACAAATTAAATAAAATTGATATTCATTTTCTAAAATGAGATTGTAATCAATTTAAGAAAATTAAAAAATTAAAAAATTATGTATGTTATATATATATATATATAGTCATATAAAAATTAATATATTAAATATGATTCAAATAATCAAATGTAAATACATTATAATATATGCGTTTGTGTATATATTTACACATATCATAATAAAAACATAATATAAAATTTGAATTTGTGTTAATTATTATATTTAGAGATTTTAAAAATAAAATGTTCAAGAATTAAGACACATCAGTACATCACAGATTCACAATTTATACAAATACATAATCAAACTATAATATATATAAATTTTATCAGAGCCGAGCTAGACGAGCTCGAGCCGAACTCGAGCCGATCCCGAGCTAAACGAGCCGAGCTCGAGCTGAACAGGCATAAAGCTCGGCTCGGGTTCGTTTACTAACCGAGCGGATTTTTATGTTCAAGATCAGGTTCTTTTAATAAACGAACAGAGTCGAGCTCACTTAAACGAGCCAAGCTCTAATTTTGTTCACGAACAACTCTGTTCATTTGCAGCCCTAGTTACATGAGATGTCAAAAGTAAAATAAATTACGCACAATAATAAAATATCACATGGAATCTCTTTACGATTGCACAATTTAAAACTAGAACAGTATCTAACGTAGAATTTCATATCTCATTATATATTATAAATAATTAATCTCAACAAGCATTGCGAGAGGCTTCCTTTCGTAGAATTTCATTGTTGGTGACCGCAATAAACCAATGTTGCAGTTGGCTGGGTAAAATCTGGAATCACCCGTGGTTCCTGACCAAATTATATACACTCATATATGTATTAATCAAGAAAACACATACCCAAACAAATAATTCTCGTATAATCAATAAAAGAAGATGACTTGCATAATTTTTGAATGCACTCGCTCTTTGCTCTTACTATACTTGCACGATCTTTTACAAGCCCAACACTCCATCTTTTACTAATTTGGATCCGATTAAGAAATTGGATGTGGCAATAAATGCGACAACTTCAACTTTTAATTGAAGACCGTTAACACTCAATATTGAAAGTTTTTTATGTTTAGTCACCTTTCAATATTCGTCAAAAAAAAAAAGACACCTTTCAATATGTTTTATATATTTTATGCATCCAATTAAAAGATTTTTGAGTGAAGTGATGCATTTAAAAGATTCAAGTGAGTTGACTTACCAAAATGTCATTTAACCCTAACATAACTCTATCGGAAGGAGATGATAATTCGCCAAGAAAAAGTGTTTTGAATCTTCCAATAACCTTGGGCAACTTTATAGGACATTTCAGGCCAATAATTACAAGTAAAATTTTGTACCACTTTCTGGAGTCTTTTTTTTTTTTTATGTAGAACGATATTTAAGAACAATAAACAAGTAGTGAATATACAAATCCCAAAAATAATGATTCAATATTCTTCCGAAGAAAAATGTATAATCAAATAAGTAATATAAGTATCATGTCCAGTATATTAACCGAGATATAAAACCTAATGGGCTAATAAACAATGCTCCAATCATAATAAACCAAAATCCTAAACATGTGGGTTAACACAAAGTCCAATAATATCTAATAAATAATAATAATAACAATAACAATATATAGAGTCCATTCCTATCATTTT